>OY728141.1:514575819-515140561 GCA_963277665.1 Viscum album
AAACGGCGTCTAACGGTCGAATTCAGAGAAAAAGTGATCAGAATGACTTGAAATCAAACGAAAACAATATTAATATTATTCGTGACATGTAGGAGGAGACGAAATGTCCATCGGACCTGCGGTGTGCACAGTACGACCAAATTTGTCGTTTTCAGCAGTTTAGTGCGCTCTAAAAGGGCGCGTTGGGTGGTCCAAACCTGCCAAACGACCTCGGAATGCCATGAAATCATATGAAAACAACCATGTTGTGAATTGTGAAATTGTAGGTTAGAAGTAACGTCAATCGGGAGTGTCGTTTGACCACGGTGATCGGAAACGCATTTCCAGAGTCATAAAACACCAAAACGGCGTCTAACGGTCGAATTCATAGAAAACGTGATCAGAATGACTTTAAATCACACGAAAACAATATAAATATTATTAATGACATGTAGGAGGAGACGGTATGCCCATCGGACGTGCGGTGTGCACGGTATGACCAAATATGTCATTTTCAGTAGTTCAGCGCGCTCTAAAAGGGCGCATTGGGTGGTCAAAACCAGCCGAACAACCTCAGAATGCCATGAAATCATATGACAACAACCGTGGTGTGAATTATGAAATGGTCGGGTAGAAGGAAATTCAATCAGGGGTGTCGTTTGACCGTGGTGACTGGAAACGAATTTCCAGAGTCATCAAACACCGAAACGACATCTAACGGTCGAATTCAGAGAAAACATGCTCAGAATAACTTGAAATCACACGAAAACAATACGAATATTATTTGTGACATGTAGGAGGAGACAGAATGCCCATCAGACATGCGGTGTGTGCGGTACGACTGAATATGTCGTTTTCAGCAGTTCATCGAGCTCTAAAAGGGCGCGTTGTGTGGTCAAAACCAGCCGAACAACCACATAATTCCATGAAATCATACGAAAACAACCATGGTGTGAATTTAGAAATGGCCGGGCAGACAACACATCAATCAGGGGTGTCGTTTGACCATGGTGACCGGAAACGCATTTCCGAAGTCATAAAACACCAAAACGGCATCTAACGGTCGAATTCAGAGAAAACGTGACCATAATGACTTGAAATCACACTAAAACAATAGGAATATTATTTGTGACATGTATGAGGAGAAGACACAACCATCAGATGTGCGGTGTGTGCGGTACGACTGAATTTGTTGTTTTCAGCAGTTCGACGCGCTTTAAAAGGGCGCGTTGGGTGGTCAAAACCATCCAAACAACCTCAGAATGCCATGAAATCGTACGACAACAACCGTGGTGTGAATTGTGAAATGTTTGGGTAGAAGGAAGGTCAATCATGAGTGTCGTTTGACCGCGGTGACCAGAAACGCATTTCCGGAGTCATAAAACACCAAAATGGCATCTAACGGTCGAATTTAGAGAAAAAGTGATTATAATGACTTGAAATCACACAAAAACAATAGTAATATTATCCGTGACATTTAGGAGGAGATGGTACACCCATCGGACGTGCGGTGTGCGCGGTACGATCGAATATGTCGTTTTTAGCAGTTCGGCGCGTTCTAAAAGGGCGCGTTGGGTGGTCAAAACCAGCCGAACGACCTCGGAATTCCATGAAATAATATGACAACAACCGTGGTGTTAATTGTGAAATTTTCGGTCAGACGGAACGTCAATCAGGGGTGTCATTTGACCGTGGTGATTGAAAACACATTTCTGGAGTCATAAAACACCAAAACGGAGTCTAACGGTCGAATTCAGAGAAAATGTGCTCATAATGACTTGAAATCAAACGAAAACAATAGTAATATTATTAGTGACATGTAGGAGGAGACGGTATGTCCATCGGATGTGTGGTGTGCGTGGTACAACAAAATATTTCATTTTCAGCAGTTCGACGCACTCTAAAAGGGCGCGTTGGGTGGTCAAAATCAGCTGAATGACCTCGGAATGCCATGAAATCATACGACAACAACCATGGTGTAAATTTTGAAATGGTCAGGTAGACGACACATCAATCGGGGGTGTCGTTTGACCACGGTGACCAGAAACGAATTTCTGGAGTTATAAAACAACAAAACGACATCTAACGGTCGAATTCAGAGAAAACGTGCTCAGAATGACTTGAAATCACACAAAAACAATAGGAATATTATTCGTGACATGTAGGAGGAGACAAAACGCCCATCATACATGCGGTGTGTGCGGTACGACCGAATATGTCGTTTTCAGTAGTTCAGCGCACTCTAAAAGGGTGCGTTGGGTGGTCAAAACCAGCTGAACGACCACAAAATTCCATGAAATCATACAAAAACAACCATGGTGTGAATTGTAAAATGGTTGGGTAGATGGTATGTCAATCGGGGGTGTCGTTTGACCGAGGTGACTGGAAACGCATTTCTGGAGTCATAAAACACCGAAACAGCGTCTAACAATCAAATTCAGAGCAAACATTCTCAGAATGACATGAAATCACACGAAAACAATAGGAATATTATTCGTGACATGTAGGAGGAGATGGAATGCCCATCAGACGTGTGGTGTGCATGGTACGACCGAATATGTCATTTTCAGCAGTTCGGCGCGCTCTAAAAGGGCGCGTTGGGTGGTCAAAACCAGCTGAATGACCTCAGAATGCCATGAAATAATATGAAAAAAACCGTGGTGTGAATTGTAAAATGGTTGGGCAGAAGGCACGTCAATCAGGGGTGTTGTTTGACCACAGTGACCGGAAACAAATTTTCAGAGTCATAAAACACTAAAACGGCATATAACGGCCGAATTCAGAGAAAACGTGCTCAGAATGACTTGAAATCACACGAAAAAATAGTAATATTATTTGTGATTTTTAGGAGGAGACGACACGCCTATCAGACATGCGGTGTGCGCGGTACGACCGAATATGTTGTTTTCAGCAGTTCAGCGCGCTCTAAAATGGCGCGTTTGGTGGTCAAAACCAGCCGAATTACTGTAGAATTCCATGAAATAATACGACAAAAATTGTGGTGTCAATTTTGAAATGTTCGAGCAGATAGTACATCAATCGGGGGTGTCGTTTGACCGCGGTGACTGGAAATGAATTTACGGAGTCATAAAACACTGAAACGGCGTCTAACAGTCGAATTCAGAGAAAACGTGCTCAGAATGACTTGAAATCACATGAAAACAATAGGTATATTATTCGTGAAATGTAGGAGGATACAAAAAACCCATCGGACGTGCGGTGTGTGCGGTACAACTGAATATGTCGTTTTGAGTAGTTGTACGTGGTGTGCGTGGAGAACATTCCTTTTTAGACAACAAAACACTTTCACACACTAAACCAAAGACTCCAAAACAAGGCAAAAAAAATCCTAAAATGATAAAATTTCTTTAATTAGGGGTTTTAAATTATTATAGAACCCATTATTTGATGTCAGATTTAATTTTATTATATGTATATAATAACTGAATAAATATGTCTAATTTATGTTTGTTTTGTTTAGTTGTTTTCTTTGTATCTTATTGTTGGTTTATTGAATCAGGATTGAAATTTATGGGCCTATTTGGATCATTGAAGCACGTATATAATTTATTGTTTATGAATATTTTTATGTTTATTCTGTTTGGAATTGTTTTCTATTTTTTATGAATTTTACTCTCTTTTTTTCTGATTGGGTACCATGATTTTTTAAAAAAACAATTCTCCAGGATAGCCACTGACAATGGCGATTGCTATAGCCCGCTGGAGATCGTTCGAGCATCAGGACATCGACCGCCAATGGAGGTCGCTAATTATCGACCGAGCAATCCTTCAGCGGCCGCCATTGGCGGTCGCTGTAGGCCGGAATTTCGGCCACCTTCAGCGACCGCCATTAGATGTCGCTGTAGGCCTACAACATCGGGCCTAAAGCGACCACCAATGGCGGTCACTAAAGGTCGAATTTTTAGTAGTGAAATGAATATTTATAGTTTTACCACGATACAAAGAATTATTTCTTCATTATAATAAAAGCAGAATCATTCAATGCTATATCAATTAAGAAAAATAATTATAAAAAATATAAATCAAGGAAAAAAAATTAAAAATACCTTTATGAGATCATCTAAAGAAGAAATAATGGATTCACTATGAAGGTCAAATGATTCTATTCGGTGGAACAATGATGGTTGAAATAATTGATTGTTAAATTAATAAATTTTAGGTGGCAATCGAAAATTTCGATGTTGCACTGTAAAAAAATTGGAATTACACATTGTCGGGATATTAAATTATCTTTCACATCAGTTTTATGATGACCATCATGAAAAGATACTAAAATTTTCATTTTTCACATCATTTATCTTAAAACCGATGTGAAAAGTTAGTTTTTTACATTGATTTTGTAATAACTGGCATGGAAAACTAGATTTTAACGTCGTTTTTTTGTCAAGAACTAACGTAAAAAGACATTTTTCACATCAGTTTTCAAAAAAATGATGTGAAAAATGTTTGAAAAACTGTATTTAATTTCTCTAGATTCTATGTTATTGTTCATGGAGGTCAAATGGAGTTACGAATCAAAAGTTATGGCCATCAGAAGTTAGAATTCTCTAAGACAACGTTTATAGATGATCAACTTCCGATATCCATAACTTTTGATCTGTAACTCCATTTAAGATCCAAGACTAGTCTAATCAAAGATTGGTAAATGATATACAAGTTTTCAAACATTTTTCATGTCGTTTATTAAATCACTGACATGAAAAACCGATTTTTCATGTCAGTTATTTAGAACTGACGTGAAAAAGTCATGAAAATTGATTCTTCAAGTCGGTTATTATATAACTGATGTGAAAAAAAGTGAAAATGGATTTTCACACCAGTTATATAATAACAGACATGAAAAATAAATTTTTATATATTTTCATGCCGGTTATAAAAAAATTATTTGAAATAGGCGACGTTATAAATAGTTTTTTACTAGAATTGAATCAATCAATTACATCAAATCATGAGTCATCATTTCAATATCCATGATTCACTTTAAACATTTAATTCTTCATTTTAATCATTTAATCTCATTAACATTGAAATCTAATACATCAAATCATAGGATTATTAAGAAACTCATGTCTCCTATATAATTCAAGTAAAACATAGTTCAAGCATGGGCATGCACTTTCTTGTTCAATGCTCAAAACATGATTTAAAAAAAATATAGGGAGTTTAAAAGATAAATAATAAAAGTGAACTCCATTTCCCATGAATCTTATCCCTCTTTCCTCCTTGGATATTTGGGGCTTCCAAGTATAATCATGAACCTACAAAAGAGAATTACTTGATTAAGCATAAGGATCATTCCATTTAATATTAAAAAAGATAGGAGGGAGTGAGGCTGCATAATGGATAATTTTAAGAATCAAATTGAAATCTAAATTTCTAGAAAACATGTAAAGGGATATGTCTTGGTATGATCTCCCAATCGGGACCTTAATTTTTACTACCTCCAGAAGGGTAGTACCATCTATTATCTATAATCTAATGGAGGGTGAATCTTTTTGGATTTAAACCACCACATACTGTTCTTACCAGCTTGCATTTATTTTCTCTTATTGAGGATAATTCCATGTATAGAGAACACTAGATCCTCCCCTTTACAATAAGGTAAAACTTTCATGGTGAGGTTAAGATGAATTATGAAACCTCCTCCTCCTTCATTGCTACTTTTTCAATGAATTCTTCACAATTCAGTGCTTTCTCTAAATATAATTCATGAAAAGAATAACCAAAGAGAGATTCAAAATTTAAATTGAAATTATTAATTTCAAAATATTCTCTTTTAATGCAACATTTTGTATCTCTTATTCTTCAGGCAGAGCCACTAGGATTTCTTCTTGTTCTCCCTATATTAAATATTCAATGTGTTTAGGGAGCTCTAGGTGCTCCTCAACATGTGCAATTTATTTTTCCTCTTCATCTTACAGGGCATAATAAGAGTCATCTGATTATGAAAATTCAAAATAGTTGGGAGTAATAATCAAAGTAGTTTCAATAAAATTAAATGATTTTGAGTTCAAGAATTTATTATCTCCTTGATTTGGTTCAACTTAAATATCTTATTCTATGGAAAGTGCCTCTTGGAGTTGATTATCGTCGGATGGAGGTAGGTAGTCGGGCTTCTCCATACATTCTTCAAATTCCACCAATTTGGTAGATTCTTCTTTCATATTTAGGGAGATATTAAATGGTGGTGGCGCTTCTTCTTTGCTAGGTTTTGGTAGATCAAGTAGTTCCTCACATTCATTCTATAAGTCATCCAGTCCATGTTGATCTCCCACATGTAGTTTATTAGGAAATTCCTTTTCATCTATCTCTCTTAGAAATGGTTGAGTGAGGAAAAATGAATCTTTAGGAAACTCCACTTTTACCTCCTCTGGTTCTTCAATTTTAATGATGAGTGGTGAAATTTATTCCTCCACTACCTTAGGTTCTTACTTTGGCTCAAGGTCAGGTTTCTCCATTAATGCACAAACTAATTCAAACACCATTTCCCACTTTTCTTGTCAGTTGTTCTATGTTTTCTCTAAGTTCTTACATTTGGGATCTATTATAATCTTCTTATTATTTTGTTGTTGTTGTTGTTGATGAACCTATGAGTAATTTTCCCATACATAATAATCTAAATTTGAATACATCATGGAAATTGGGGTTTTTAGGTTTTATTAATAAATAAAACAATGAAAAATATTTAAAAAAATGAGAATTTAGAAAAAATTATTGAAAAAATTATTTATCTCCCCAAAAAAAATTCTGGTTTTGATGAACGCCTATTTTAGAGCATGAAAAAAGAAATTTAAATTCCTAATGCAGCACAGAGGCTGACCAGGGTCATCTCACTTGAGGAGTGTCACAGTCGGTTCAATCACTAATTTCTAATTCACGTTATCTAATTCTTTTTGTTTATTTTTATTATTTATTAGAAACTATGGTTTTGAGTTTTCTGGAAAACATGAAAATAATTCTATTCATAATTGAAATCTAAATGAAAATATATATTAGAAAGAAAGTTCTTGGTCTAGGGTTTGATAATGCGGATTCATTCATTATTTATTTATTTTTTAAATTCAATTTGATAATTCATTTGGTGAAACCTCATTAATGAATTACTTTACTTTGATTTATTGAGTGTGTTATTTTGGCATTCCTTTAGCATACCAAACGACACCTCCTCCAATAGTCAAATAGAATAACACCTAAATCAAGAATGAAATTCCTAAAAGACCCGACTCCACCGTATACCATTTCATCCCTTTAGGTAACCCCAACTCCACCGTATGAAGGGATTTTTTGAGAGATGAGAGAGAAAAAGAATGAATCAAAGAAAATAAATGGATTTCGAAATAGTTTCATGGTGTATGACCACCACATGCGTGCAATACTCTCTCATCCACCATAAATTTATTAAAACCATGTTTAATTGAAGTTCAATAATGAAGAACTCCGTGAAACATCTCTCAGTCCAAGGTTCGGGTTAGTCACTTTCCATCACAAAATTAAAATATATTAGGACAGAAAGATGGAAGAGTGAGCATGATATTATTTTTGGAAGATAAAAAAAGGATGGAATAAGAAAGAGAAACACTTTAATTTAAATATGAATGCACACTACATGGGAAAATAACACAAAAAGAAAATAAAATAAAATAAAAGATCTAAAGCATGTCTATCATCCATAGCTTCCCTCTCTGATATATAGTTTTTGATCCACCCCTATCCTCTTATTTATAGGCATGGAAGAGGACTTGGGGTGTCATAACACACCATTTAATTTGTTTTGAGACATAATGGTAGTCAACGGTTCAAATTTAGGTTCTATAATTTTTTCTTCAAAAATTTGTGCATGGTTACTACTTGTTTAACTGAATCTTGGAATGTTTCCTTCTAGAAAGTTTTTACAAAATATTTTGTTCATTAGATCTCCAAATTTCAGCTTAATAATCCACTTTTAGAAGAAGTTATAGCCAAATTACTCAATGCTTTTATTCTGTATGAATGAATCATGAAACACCCTTCAATGTTGAGCATCCAATGGACACTTTAATGAGTGAAAAAATCCTCCAAATTTAATGGAGAAATGCTTCTATGAGTCCTCTTTCAAATACAGCTATGATCACCTCAATTGGAGGTGTGTATATCGATTTATTCCTCATTTCTAGAGGTGGGGTCCACTCTTTCCTCTTGAAAGGTTTTTAAATTGATTGATTTTTTTGGGCCTTTATATGCTTGAAGAAACTCTTGGTCTAAAAGACAAAGATGGATCCACTAAATCAAAGTATCCTAAAAAAATAATAACTCAAATTGGAATAATATTTTAAAAGTTATGATCAAAATAAAAAAATGAATAAAATCTCTTAAAACTAGAAAATTAATCATTTTTCACATTTTATCACAAAACACACCTTAAATACAAAATTGATGAAAATAAGCTAAAATTGATAAATTTGGAGGGTTTAAATAATTAAAAAATATATAAAAAATATGTAAAATATTATCTCTATCACCCATCCTTCTTCTTGACGAAGAGGATTGGTGCACCCCATAGCGAAACACTTGGGCGTATGAACCCTTTTTTCAGATTCTCCTTTCGTTTTTTATTCAGCTCCTCAAGTTCCACAACATCCATTATATATAGAGTCTTGGATAATGGTAATTCCCCCAAGTATATGATCGATTGAAAATTCAATCTCTCAGTTAGGAGAAAGAGAAGACAATTCCTAAGAAAACATATTAGCATATTCCCTCATAATGAGCATGTCTTAAAAGATGATTCTCTCCTTAGAATCAATTATTTGAGCTAGATATTATTGATTGAAGAGTAGTAATATCCATTCTTGAGATGTTGGTGCTAAATAATATTCATCCATCTCCTTGCATTTGTAAAAAATCAGAGGATGATTCTCCATATGGACAGTGATTTTCTTTTCACAACAATTTATGCTGGCTCTATATAGGGAAAGCCAATCCGTGCCAAGAATTGTATAAAATTCCACCAAAGGGATTATCAAAGGGTTCACTGGGATTTTTAGCTCACAAAATTTTATTGGGGAGGAGTTATATACTTGATATGAAATAATTTACCAATTTTCTATTTTCACTAACAGATCTACTTCCATGCTTTGCGGTAGTCTTTTAATAGTTCTACTAAACTTTTGTGAAATAAAGGAAGGTGTAGAACCAGAATAAAAAAGTAAATTCTCTATTCTTGAATGAATAACCATTGTACCTATCACCAATTTTTTGTCAGGATCCACCTCAATGGTTGTGATGATAAAATATATCCCTTGCTGCCTTGGAGGTTGTTGGTTTTCTCCGAAAACTATTGACTTAGTGCATTGGTTTGAAAAGTGTCCTAGTTCCTTGTAGTTGAAGCAATGAAAAATGCGCTAAGGGTTGACTGAAGAATTTTTTTTCTCTGTCGCATTTGTGGGTTTCTACTATTGTTAATCTCTAGCTAGGTTTCTTTCCATCCCACACCTAAATCATTTTCTTGCTCCCCTTAATAAATTTCTGGGGTATTTCTTTCCAAACCTTTGATAAGTGGTATGTTGAAATTTCTTAGACCCATTAGATTTCTCTATCAGGCTTCCATAATTAAACTCCACTTTCTACTTCTTATCCCTATTATACCCTTTTCGCTGACCTCCATCTCAACTTTTAGGACACATCAAACAATTTTCTCATAGATATCAAAGTATTTGATCTCCATAGATTTTTGTAGACTAGGTTTTATCCCACCAAAGAAGCAGTCAACCTTGCATTCGTGGGTAACGACAATGCCAGAGGTGTATTGTGAAGGTCTTGTGAAGTTTTCCTCATACAACCCGATAGATTCATCGTCTTTTTTCTTGAGGTCAAGGAAATACCTTTCCATTTTAAGATGGAGAGTGTGGAGAAAATATTTATTGATTTTTTTCCAAAATTCCTTCCACTCCATCACTTCGATCTATTCCTCAGACTTCATATTTTTTATCAACGTCCACCACTGATCAAATTTACTCTACATATTATAAACAAGTAGAATCTTCTCTTACTCAGAACATTTAAGTATGAATAAGATATTATCAATGGAGTTGATCCATTGTTCCGCGATTAAGGGATCGGGTGATCCATTGAAAGTCAGAGGCTTTTGTTGCATAAAGGTATCAATATTAGCTTGTTCTCTCTTAGGGAGATTTAGATGCTCCTCCTGATCTAGGTTTCTTTTTAGAACCTGGGTTAATTGAGATAGTATTGTCATAAAGTTTTTGATTCTCGCTCCCATCAGGCTGAACATCTTGTTGGGGTAGTAATCACATTGCCCTTCACATTGGTTATTTACTCGATTCCTCCTATTTTTGGCCATTGGCTAGAATAAAAATAAAATTAGGTATGAATATTTTTTAACCATTAAACACATTAAGGGGATATCCAATTAAATTTAAGGGATAACTTATAAATTAGATTTATTTATTAACTTATGAATTTTTATGATTCAATCTATATTATCCATGATCTATTTCCTAAAATATACTCTTATGGTAATTTTTTGTTCCCTTAATAATGGTTTGTAATGAGTTTATAAATTTACCAAAGTATATCCTCTGGGATTTTCAAACCAGGTGTGCAGCAAGGCCCGTTGTCATGCACCAATTCCCAATCAAACCTAGATCAATGTGGTGTTTTCAAGTTTTACCCCTATGTATATTTGTGCCAGAGCCATATCCACTTGTAGTATCTAGACAAAGATGTATTTTATTGATAAACCACTTACTCTATACTTACCAAAATTTAGTCATGTCATCTTATACTTGGTATTATCTCTAAGGCTTTCACTAGAGTTTTCTAATCCCAAACCCTAAAATAACTAAACTATTCCTTCGATACCAACTATTACAACCATTATATTTATTACACATTAATTCATGATTTATTACATAATATTACACATAATAAAACCCAACAGATCAAGAAGTATAGTGTCTTTGGGAATTAGGTACATTACATAACAACTTAAAATAGGGAATACATCATCTTTATTGAAAACTTTCTTACATGCTCACACTTAAAAGTGTATGGGATAATCTAAGGACATACATAAGAAATGCGTGAGATATAAAGACCCTTAAGGGAAAAAACATGGCATAACATGAAGAATATAATAAATTCTTAACAATAGGCATATAAATAGCTCATAAAAGGGGTGATAATTATAACATGAATAATTAGGCATGATATAACTTGATAATCATAAAGGAAACATGGGAAATGTGATAACAAATTAAAACACTACATCATAAAAATTGGTAAAAGATAACTGCCAAGACATCATAATGAACAAAGTCACATAAAGGAATCAGGTTCACTCCATGTCCCAACATGACATCTTATGAGACTAAACATTACCCAATGCATTGGAGTGCTATATAATTCTAGGCGCACCTGTCACATTCATTTCATTCTCATGATTAAGTGTGCCACATTGATCATAGAACATGGATTCATTCATCATCATATTTTATTCCATGATCAAGGAGTGTGGAATACATAAATGTAAGTCCCAATTCAAAGAAGTGTAAGTGTATAAATGTGAACACCCTTGATAGGAAATGGGTATGGTATTCACCACACAATTGTTTTGGCATGACAAATCACTGTGAAATTTCGGCAGCATAACGACGTTACTTAAAAATTCATAAAATGGGTTAATGAGAGAGAAAGTGGTATTTAATAATTTGGACATAAAATGGGAAGAAATAGGGATATGTACAGAAATATCCCAATATTAGTAATTGGAAAATAGAAGCCATAAGATAATAAACAAACTTTAATAAAGAGGAAAATGAGAGAATCCCATACTTGAGTGTGTGACTACAAATGATTGGGAGGAGCTTCATGAGAGCTTTGGGGAACCTTGGGAGGACTCTAGAGAGAAAAGGGAAGAGTAATGACATACTATAAGGATTTTAAATGAAGATAAATGAGAGCTTGGGTGGGTTTATATAGGAAAAGAGTGAACAATTATTTATCATTTTTCAAATGTAGGTTTTGGACTCTATATAATAAAATAACCAAAACCACAAACCTTACCATGGTTTTTAAACATGGTTTCTACCAAATTTTAGTGGTTTTAATTATTTTATAAGGTAAAGGGACCAACTTAATAAAATAACACCCTTGATGATGTGGAAGTGAGTCATACTCTTACAAAAATGATTTCAAAACCTTCAAATAAATTAATGGTATTGGAGGATTCATAATGGATTTATAAGATTAATAAAATAAACTTAAAATAAAATTATTTTAAATAGAAAACACATATTTTTTCATGGATATAATTTATAGTATTTATTACATCACTTTTGGGTCATTATGATGCCATAATACACACCGTATATTTATACTGTATTTAATTTTTATCCAAAAATTCAACTGTCTCAGAAAATTATGAAAAATTCACCATTGAATAATTTTTACCTTATGATTATAAAAATAATATTCATATTATTAAAATAATTCTTCAAATATGTTCATTTTCACTTTTAAAATAAGAATCAACATTTATTAAGAAATGTTGGATTTTTTTTGACAATAACAGTTTTCAAACACTTACAAAAATTATATTTGGATTCATAAAAAAACATATGATCATTTATATTTAATAAAAAAATGAATAATTATTTTTTTTTAAAATATTATTTATTTCAAAAATCCATTAATTCATCAAAATAAAATTCTTAATTGAATTTGAATATTACCCAAAATTAAAATGTTTGTTTTATTGTATCAAAATAAAAATCATTTATAAAGTAACAATAATAAGATGAAAATATATTCATTAGTATATATAAAATAATTTACATACTCATATTTTTAGGGTCTTGATACATACCCCTTTAATATACCAACAAATTCCCTAATGGTAAGGTGCACGATGATGAGACTTTCATGGGGTGGTTCGACGAACATGGTTTGGGCTGTGATATCAATGAGCTTGAAATTATCTCGTAAATGGTTTCTATCATACTTAAATTGTTGGATCTTAGCTTGGGCTTTATCAAAGTAAAATTCCAATGATGTTATCTCCCTCTGAAGCTCTAATAAATGGGCTTCATAGGGCACAATCCTACTGGTTGAGGCCATCATTTCCTTTATCTATGTTAATTGGATTTGTTAAACCCTATATTTATACTAGTCATGTGATCATTGTTCAATGAAAATATTATCTATGGTAAAGATACTTAATGGTATTTTAAATTTGATATGATATTATAAAATAGAAGAAGTGCATGTATTTTCTATAACCATATTACATAATAAGACATTAAATTAAATCATAAGGGGAATTTTATTTATAATAGTTTAGGTCATTACAGGTTTGGAGAATAGAAAAGGACCTTGCTGTTGATTGTTGATTTCTAGATGAGTTGGAGTTTGGAGGTAGGACTGACATGGGGTTTTGGACCTAAGACTTTTGATCCTTTTATTTGAGTCTATTAGTTTTTTACTTGTATTTATTCTAGCATGAAATTTAGTTACATTCCCACAAATCACTATATTATTCCTTTATTATTTATTGGATTATTTAGTTAGATTTTATTGTTGGTTTCCTCTATGTCTATACTTTGATTTCTTTCCTTTATATGATTTATTTCTACTTTTATGACACTTCATACCAGGGGGTATAGTCTCCCCAATATACATTTCATACCCCCACTGATAGTCGAGAGCCACTGGCATATGGAGATACACACTTTAAGTCTCGTAACCAACCCTTTTTGGCCACATGAGAGATTTCCAGATTGGGAGATGTTACAAAGTGGTATTAAATGAGAATATTTTCTTTTATTTTTCTTTATTGATTGGGAAAGTTAGAAAGGATACTAGGATGTGTTAGGACTTGGTAATGATCTTGTTCATGAGAGTATCTAACCCATGTATGGGGGAAAATCTGAGTACCCAAGGGTGGGATTGTTTTTTGTACTATGTTCTTGTTATAATTGATGTTATTTCACATTGGGTGATTCACATGTTGTGTGAGGTTACTGTTTTATGATGTTTTTGATTCTTGAGGTTTGTAATCATGGCCCAATATGGTGAGAGATGAGTATGCATGCATCATAATAGACACAAAGGGATATATATTGTCATGCATTATTCATGATAAGGACATATTTATATGCGTGTGATATATTGCCTATATAGAATATGATATGAGGTATCTATTACACCTGATAAATCAAATGAATTGACATGTCATGCTAAAGCACATGTAATCCATGTTTATAGAGACTAGGGGTCAGTGGTTCTATTTTGTAGTCACCCGTTGAGGTTGAACTTGTTGTTATTCAGTGCTATAAGGTGTGCGTTTGTCTTGTAGAGAAAATGTCTCCTCGTCATCTTTGATTTGAGAATTAGGAAAGTGGAAATCATCATGATCCTAACGCAGTTGAACTATAGATTCCTATTGTTCCAGAGGATTAGATAGATGTTCATCTTTATGAAAACTTCCTAAGAGTCATGTAATCCTTTGAAAATGGAGACTATTCGTACCATGCCTTCGATGTCTAAGATGATAAGAGAGTTTCAGCTGCAGCATCTGCCTACATAAAATGGGGATGAAGGACACAAAATAATTGAGTTCTGGATCAAGTCAGTCCATATTATCTTTAAACATCTTGAGAAACTCGTAGATAGGAGGGTGAAGCTTACTACATATATTCTTTGTGGACCTGCCAAGCATTTGTGGGATATTCTGGAGGAAGATGACCAGTAAGATGAGCTATCTTGGAAGGAATTCAAGAAGAATTTCTTGAGCCATTTCTAACCCAATACTTTGAGGGATAAAAAATCTTGTGAGTTCATGCATCTTCCGTAGGAGGGCATGTCAGTGCTGAACTATGTTAGACATTTCACTGACCTATAGTGATTTGTGCCATCTTTGGCAGATGATGAGTTCTATAAGGTAAGAAGTTTTCAGGATGGTCTTCATGATGAGATCAGGTCATAGGTGAACGCTTTTCACTTGAGCAGTTTTGAGAACATGATGAACCAGACACTCATCACAGAATGTAATTTGAGATAGGCTCTGAGCATTGACTTTTCCGTTTCAGTAGGGCGAACTAGAAGCTCTTCTTTGAGTGTCAAGAATCACTACTATGATAGTTTCTGCCAAGGCCGTAGTGGGTAGAGAAGTCAGAGAAGTGGGAAACCATCTCTGTACCATGTTCTATTGTAGTGTTTTCTATGTGGAATGTTTGGACACAAGCGACCATAGTGTCATTACCCTATAGTTGAGTGTCGTATCTATGGTACACTGGGACATCTTTAGTGGTTATGTGTGAAATTTTCACAGCAGACCAGTGGAAAGGGATTAGGATAGACACTTGGGTTGGGAAGGGGTTCAACTACCCCTCAACAGGCTGGAAGTTGGAGTTCCATTGGCTGTTCATGCCAAAGCAGGGGATGTGGTACCCCAATGCATGAACATTAGTACCCGATAGGGTAAATAGCTTAGGGTATTTATACTGAATACTGGGGTAGAGTGACAAGTTTTCTACATGTTATACAGACTACTTTGAATGTCATGTATTCAGGACCATCTACCTTCAGAGGTATGATTCTTGTATCATCTACCTTAGCTTGTGTTTAGTTTGATATAGGAGCATCACATTATTTTCTATCTTCTATTTTTTCAAACAGTTTTGGCTTTGTTGTGGAAAGCTTGGATGGTGTTTTGACCATCGACACACCGTTGGGAGTGTGATCAGAGAATATCAAATGTTTCTAGTCACGTTCTCAAGAAATTTGTGGTTACCATTTCTTTTGGGAACCATTCATGATAGAAATGTCGGGATTCAACTTGATTCTTTGTATGAATTGGTTAGTTCCATACCATTCTTATATCGACTGTTACAAGAGGAGAGTTACCTTTCTATCTCTAGAAGGAGGTAGATTTTTTCACTAGGCTGAGTGAGTTCTTCAGGATGGTCATGCAGGGCCAATTCAGTGCAGATTGGATTGTATCATGGCTCAGATAACCCATCTTTCTCTAGATGATTTTAGAATACAACATGATTATTTTCCTCTAGTAGTATACCATTTTAAAGATTATTTCCCAGATGAGTTCTACAACTTACCGCTTGAGTGAGATATTGAGTTCAGAATCAAGTTGGTGTCGGGAGAAGAGCCAGTTTATACCCCACCATACAAAATGGAACCATCAAAGCTTCGATAGTTTAAAGTTCAGTCAGAAGATATAGAATATAAACGTTTAATATGACATAGTAAGTCTCCTTGGGGTTCTCTAATTCTCTTCTCCAAGGAGGTTGATGGGTATTTTCACTTATGTGTAGATTATCAAAGGCTGAACCTGATGACGGTCAAGAACCGATATCCCCTCCCATACATTGATAATCTCTTTGATCATCTAAGAGGTGATAATATCTTCTCCATGATTGATTTTAGATTAGGATACTGTCAGTTGAGAGTGAGACCATCATACTTACCTCAAGCTTCTTTTAGGAGCAGATATGGATTTTATGAATTTTTAGTGATGCAGTTTGGGTTGACTAACACAATAGTGGTATTCATGGTATTTATTATAAGGATATTTCATCCTTTTCTAGATCAATTTTTGGTGGTTTTTTCAATGATATCTTAGTGTACTCGTAGGCAGCATACAATCATGCCAAACATCTTGACATCATCCTAAGTACATTGAGAGAGTATTGACATTACACCAAGCTAACCAAATGTAGTTTTTGGATTAATAAAGTGAAAATTTTGGACCATGTAATCATAGTCTTGAAATCATCCTAAGTAAATTGAGAGAGTATTGACATTACACCAAGATAACCAAATGTAGTTTTTGGATTAATAAAGTGAAAATTTTGGACCATGTAATCATAGAGGTAGGAGTGTCAGTGGACCCAGAGAAGGTTGCAACCATGGTATTTTGGAAAAAACCTGAGAATGTTTTCAAGATTCGTAGATTTCTGGGTTTAACAGGTTATTATCGACACTTTATCCAAGATTTATCCCTTTTGGCAGCACCAATGTCTGGGATGACCAAGAAAGGGGTGGAGTTTGTTTGGTTTGATGCCTGCGAGATATATTTTCAGGAGTTGAAGGGTAGACTGAGCTTATCACCTATCCTCACTTTACCTATTCCAGGTAAATCATATACTGTGTACTGTGATGCATCCAGAGTTGGACTCAGAGCAGTTCTAATGCAGGAGGATCGAGTGGTTGCTTATGGATCCAGGCAGCTGAGACTGTATGAGAGGAATAACCCTACTCATGATCTGGAGTTATCAGCATTGGTACATGCCTTGAGATGTTGCAGGAAATATCTCATGGGTGAGAGGTTTGTGGTATACACATACCATGAGAACCTCAAGTACATCTTTTCTCAGTGAGAACAAAACCTTTGGCAGAGAACACTGATCAAGTATCTGCAGTATTTTGACTTCGAATTGGATTATATTCCAGGAAATGGAAATGTCATTACTGAAACCTTGATATAAAATACACAAACATAGGTAGTACATTATTCTTTCAATGAGTGATGGATAATGAACCTCTTTGTAGACATGAATCTGGATGTTTAGGAGTCTTAGGGATGGGTAGCGCTGACCTCGACATCTATTATACCTGTTCTTTTGGACTATATTAAGACTGAGAAGTTTTCCGATCCATAGGGCTCATTTCTAAGATAAAAATTATATGGTGGGTAGACACCTTCAAGATGTTCTCTTGGCAGTGAAAATTCTCATCTTTTTTGTGGTCGAGTATGGGTTCCTACGGGCTTATGCGAGGATTTGATGAGGGAGTTTCATGATTCTATATGAGAGGTGAATCCTATATTGAAAAAGATAAATCACAATCTATAAATATATCACTAATGGTCAGGAATGAATAAGTATGTATAAATATTTGTGGATAGATGTTTCACTTGTGAGTAGGTGAAATATGAGCATCAGAGGACAAATATAATTTTACATTATTTACCTATTCCTGAGTGGAAATGGGACAATGAAACAATGGATTTTGTGATAGTATTACCTAGGATAACTTATAATAATGATGATATATGGGTTTCTGTGGATTTAATGATTAATTTATCATACTTATTAATTATTAGGGAGACCTTCACAGTTGATGATCTGGGTAGTCTTTATGTGCACGAGGTAGTTCAGTTGCATGGTGTTCCAAGGAGTATCAATTTTAATAGAGATCCTCATTTCACATCATGTTTCTAGTAGGGTCTTCAAAGGGCTATGGTATCACATGTTCATTTGAGTAAAACCTATAATCCTCAGACTGATGGTCAATCTGAGCGACTATTTAGGTTCTGAAGGATATATTACAAGCATGTGTTTTGGATTTTGGTGGTTTGTAGGAGAAACATATGACACTCATTGATTTTGCATATAATAATATCTTCCAAGCATAAATCCAAATGGAACCTTTTGAGTATTTTCATAGATGGTCATCCTGTTCTCCTATTTGCTGGTTTGAGGTAGGTGAGTCAGCATTCATTGGGCCTAGTCTCGTGAAAGAGATATCTGAGTAGGTTTAGTTGACCAGAAAATGGTTGTTGACTGCATAGAGTGGGAAAAAATTGTATGTTGTCCATTGGAGATGACATCTGGAATTCAAGGTTGTTCATCATGTTTTCCTTCAGGTGTTTCCAAGATTAGGGAAATACCGTATCAGGAAATAGGGAAAGCTAACGGCTAGGTTTGTCGAGCTATTTGAGATAGTGTCACGAGTTAGTCCAGTGGCATACCGTTTAACCCTTCCATCATGATATAGTTCCATGAATGATTTATTTCACATTTTAGAGCTTCAGAGATATCATCAAGACCCTTAACATGTGATATACGTAGTAGATGTTGATCTTTGTGTTGATGTGTCCTTTGAGGAGCATCCTATACAGGTTGTGGATCATAGTGAGAAATATCTTTGGGGTAGGACCATACTGTTGGTTCGAGTGTAGTGCCAGCATGGGAGAGTTTAGGTGGAGACCTAATAGAGAGAGAGTTTGACATATAAACATAGTGTCCATAGTTGTTCGCTGAGACCTAACAATAATTCTTGGACCAACACGGGGATGAGCTGTTATATGGTAGGGAGGTTGTAATATCCCATCTTTTTCTAGGCACATCTCTCTATGAGTTTTTCGTTAAAAATTATTTTGATTGAGTTTTTATCATCTTAAAACATTGGTGGTTGTTTTTCCATCATGGATATCTATTTTTTGAATAAAAACAGTCTTGTGTTTTGAAAAAACTTGAGAAAAACTAAGGAGGATCCACATGGAGAGCGTTAGTTGGGGAAACTGACTTAAAGTCCAGGGATGTATACTTGTTTGAATTAATGGAGTCTATGTATAAATGGGTTAAGTGTTATCCTAGGTTCTTGGTAAGTTGAGAAGATTTAAATGGGGGTTGGGATGTTTATAAGAAAAATGGGATGAAAATACATCTGCAAAACATTTACACGCAGTGTAAATGGATTACTTGTCATGTAATGTTCAGGTGTTTTTAATAAAAAAATATGAGGCGATGGGTTTTTCTCCATATTCCATTAAAAATAATTATACGACGTGTAACTGAATTACACACCATGTAATTCCCTGACCTATTGTTTTAAAGTATGTAGTGTGGTTGACTTTTCATTTCATCTCGATGCAGTATTCTCCTCTTGACCCTAGGGCATCTTCCAAGTGATTTTTGAGTTGAAACCTACCTTTTGAACATCCCCATAACATAGTCAATTCCTGGTAAGTCTTTTTGGTTAGGTTTTCCTTTCACTCCCTTGATTATCCAACCATTGCGGTGAAATAATTTGACCCTGTGCATTGTTGGTTTTGATCTTGATCAGTTTTTATCTATGAACCTCTTTTTTATAATCTTCACCTTCTTCCTCTTGAGTGTTTTCCATTGGAAGTATTCTTGTATCTCCAGTTAAAGGTAGATGGTCTAAATCTTAACCCTATGATTTGATATTTTCCAAGTATATGAAATATTGTGATTGTTCCAGTATAACATGTGCCTAAATTGAATAAATAACGAATAAGATTATTCCTTGGAGTTTGTTGGCTTTAATTGGTTATGGACCGGGCTTATGGCTATCCATTGGGTGAGAAAACCTTGAATATAATTGAATTGGATAATGTCTTAAAGTGTGTTTAGCATGACATGAAACCTTAAGTTATTTCTTGATATAGAATCCCTAAGCTATGGATTACTACTTATTGTTTTAACAGTTGATCATTTGTGATATAAATGAAAGTGGTAATTGGTAGACAAATGGTAATTCGCATAATTAAACATTGAGGCTTATGATGTGATATTGTGATATCGATGCTATTAGGACATATCTTGTATTCCTTAATAAAATGATTATATATCAAGCATGGACATAACACTTTCACATATATATGTTGTAATGCTGATATTGAGCAGGGTCGACCCAATCCCATGATGTAATGATTATAGTGAGCAGGCTGGACCTAGTCCCATGCTGTAATGCTTATAGGGCTTTGAACCGAATGCTGTAATGATTATAGGGATTTTACCTGGATTGTTTTGATTTTACCATGGTTATATAGTGGTGGTTTCCATGGTTGTGAGACATGCTTAGATATATCCCGACATGATGTTGAAGTAGGTTGTTTATACCATGGTTATATGGTTGTGGTTGGCATGATCATGAGACGTGCTCTGAGATATTCCTACATAGAGCTGAAGAAGGCTGTTTATACCATGGTTATATGGTTGTTGTTGGAATGATCATCATACATACTCTGAGATATTCTGACATGGAGTAGAAGTAGTTTTTTTTGTATTTTATTAATTTTTGAATTAATTAATACACCTGTTTATCACATATTTCATATACTTCTTATCAGACTAGTTAGTTTAGACATAATGGTGTCGACCTACTGAGTTATACTCACACCCTCTTTGGGCCACCATTTGGTACATGAGTAGATTATGTGGATGCATGTTTGGAAAAAGTAAAATGACCTTACTGTTGATTGTTGCTTGCTGGATGAGATGAAGTTTGGAGGTGGGACCGACATGGGGTTTAGAACCGGGGACTTTTGAGTCTGCTAATATTTTACTTATATTGTTTCTAGCATGGAATTTAGTTAAATTTTAGTACATAATTACATTATTCCCCTATTATTTATTACATTATTTAGTTGTATTTTATTTTTGGTTTCTTCCATGTCTATATTTTTATTACTTTTGTTTATATGACTTATTTCCACTCTTATGACACTTCATACTAGGGGGTATAGTCTTATAAAAGCCCTTATATTTATTAAAAATTATTACATGTTTTATTACATAAAATCACAATTAATACAACCCAAAATATTGATTATTATAATGTCTTTGGGAATTAGGTACATTGCATAACATCTTATAACATGGGATACAAAACATTATTGAACACTTGGCATGATCATAATATTCCAATGAACTTAAAACTGCATGAAATATCCTGGGGACAAGAATAAGCAAGAGGTGATCTATAAGGCCCAGTAAGGGAATAAAAAAGGAATAACATGAATAATATAATATATGTTAGACAATAGGAATATCAATGAAGCATAAAAGGAACATGAATAATAAGGCATGATATAACATGATAATAATAACATGAGAAATGTGGCAACAAATTAAAATAATGAATCACAAACTTAGGTCAAGGATAAATACACCAAGAAATCATGGTGCAAAAAGATCCATAAAGGAATCTAGTACACCCCTGTCCTAACATTACATATCATGATACTAAACATTTCCCAATGCATTGGAACACTATCTGGGTGCACCCATCATAATCATTTCATTCTCATTCTTAAATGTGCCACAAAGATCATAAAACATGGATTCATTAATCATAAGAATTTATTACACAATCAAGGAATGTGGAATAAATACATGAAAGTACATAATCAATAAGTATATGTGCATAAAGGTAAATACTCTTGATAGAAAAATGGGTATGGTATTCACAACACAATTATTTTGGCATGGAAAATCACGGTGAAATATCAGTAGCATAAAGACGTTACATATAAATTCATAAAAATGGTAGATGAGAGAAAAAGAGGTCTCTTATAATTTGTAAATAAAATGGGTAGTATGAGGGACATGTAAATACACACAAAAATATTAGTAAATATAAATAGAATGCATAAGTTCATAAATAATCTTGAATAAAGAAGAGAAGGTGAGGATCCCTTATGAAATTTATATATAGTAACGAGTGTACATAAAGGTTCATAAGATGGATAAATGAGAGTGAAAGGGTATATTATCATTTTTAAATAAAATGTAAAATAATGGGGATATGTAATAACATATCCCAACCTAAACAAATGTAAATTAAAAGACATAACATAAAAGGAGTTCTTGATAAAAGAGGAGAGTGGAAGATCACTTACTTGAGTGTGTGACTCCAAAGGCTTGGGAGGGGCTTCTTGAAAGATTTGGAGAACCTTGGGAGGACTCTAGGGAGTGTAGGTAAGATATTTTACATGTTACAAGGTTTTTTAGTGAATCTAAATAGGATCTCGGGTCAGTTTATATAGGAAAGGAGGGATATTTCTTTATTATTTAGGTTTTGGACTCATATATAATAAAATATCCAAAACCAAAAACCATCCCATGGTTTTATTCTATAGTTTATTAAAAATGGGAGTGGTTTAAATTATTTAATAAGGAAAATGTCTGAAATTATTACAATATTACCATTGGTGATGTGGAGGTGAGTCACACTCTTAAAGAAATGATTTTAAAATCTTAAAATATATTATAAGTCTTGGCGGATTCATAATGGCTTCAAAAAATAAATAAAATAAACTTAAAAACAAAATATTTTAAATTAAAAACATATATTTGGTCATTTATACCATTTATATTACTTATTACATCATATTTGGGTCATTATGATGTCATAAAACACAAAGTATATTTATACAGTATTTAATTTTTAACCAAAAATTTGATTATCACAAAAAATTCTAAAAAATTCAGAGTTAGATAATTTCAAAATTATGATTCCAAAAATAATATTCATTTTATCTAAATATTTTTTAAATATATTAATTTTCAATTTTAAAATAATGATCTATATTTATTTAAAATGACGGATTTTTGATAATAATAGTTTTCAAACCCTAATAAAAAATTAAATTTGACTTCATAAAAAATTATATGATCATTTATATTTTATAAAAAATATTTAATAATAACATTTTATTAAAATATTATTTATTTCAAAAATCCATTAATTCATAAATTAATTAATTGAATTTGAATATTAACCAAAAATACAATTTGTACTTTATTGTATCAAAATAAAAATCATTTACAAAGTAACAGTAATAGGATGAAAATATATTTATTATTATATACAAAATAAATCACATACTCATATTTACAGGGTCTCGATACACATCCCTTTAATACACAAATATACGCCCTAAGAGTAAGGTATGTGATAGTGGGGATTTCATGGGGTCGTTCGGAAAACATGGTTTGATCTGTGATCTCAATGAGCTAGAACTTCTCCCATAAATTGTTTTGTTCATGCTTAAGTTGTTGGATATCGTCTTGATATTGGACGATGAAAAATCCTAGAAATTATATCTCCCTTGGAAGCTCTAATAAATGGGTTTCATGGGGTATGATCCTATTGGTTCATACCATCACTTCCTTTGTTTGTGTCAATTGGATTTTTTAAAACCCTATATTTGTACTAGTCATATAATCGCTGTTCAACATATATATTATCAACATTAATGATAGTTAATAGAAATTTAAATACAATTGGATATAATAAAACAAAATAAGTGCATGAATTTTCTATAACCATAATACATTTAATTAAATCAAAAATGGTAATTTTATTCATAACAATTTGGGTCGTTACATGTCTCCCCGCTATAAATTTAAAACCCTGCTACTAGTCGATAGCCTCTAGCATACAGGGAGGCACTCTTGAGGTCTCATAACCAACCCTTTTTGGCCACATGAGAGAGTGCTGAATCATGGGATGTTACAAGTGTCTAGAACCTCAGTCGGACACCTAATCCATATAGTATACTCTCTATTATTGGATCACCAGTCCAACATATAAACCATAGATGTAGTGTGTTAGTCCACCATCCCATTCCACCTGGTATACCATAATTTCCTAGAGCACCATTTAGATATTTAAACCACAAAGTATACTACTAGTGACTAGAGCCTCAGTCTAACATGTTATCCATATAGTATATTATCTATGATTGAAGCATCAATATGATGTCTAAACCATTAATGAAGAGAATTAGTCCATAATACCATTCAACTTGGTATACCATCATTGTCTAGAGCGTCAATTTTTCACTTAAAGCACAAAGTATACTATCATCATCTATAACCTTAGTCTAACACCTAATCCATATAGTATACTGTCTATGCATAGAGCATCAGTTCAACATCTAAACCATAGATGTGGAGAATCACATCTACTATACTCAACAATTTCAATCAACATGACTAGAACCTTGGTCTAACACTCAAAACATAAGCAAACTATCAGTACCGATATGGAGCATCATGTCCAACCTCATATCCCATGGGCATGGAGAAAAAAGTCTAACCTACCCAATATCAAATGTCTAGAATCACACCATACATCCAAAACCATATCTGTGGATCATTAAGTCTAACTATCTCAATGAAGTCATCCCATAACATTAAACCAGGCTCCAAAATATGGAATCCCAACCATATCACAATAGACCTATGGGCGTAAACCGAGTATCAACCTCAACAAATAGAGAAACATATGAAGGGTTGGCCAAAAACCAATGCCCTTCATCATTTAAGCCACATAGGCTCATACATTGATTCAGGTTCCAAGGGAAACCCACAATCATTACTACACAAACACATGTACCCACTCATGGTCAATCTACTAATCGGGAACCCACTTGGTCCTCCGAGTCAACACATAAAAAAGGAATTCCTCTTAGAATCCTTAGAACTAGTACGCAATCAAAGAATCCCCTATTTTAATTCTTGATCACAACTAAAGTCCTAAAAATTCCCATCTCTCGCAAGTCACATTTCCCACAACCCAGTCTCTATAATCTCATTGTCTCACATGCCAAAATGAATCAAACCTCAAAAGGGAGATGAACTCAAGTCCAACCCCTTTCTAAATCATCATAGGTTGGCTCATATACCAAATCTATCCATCACCTCAAGTCATAACCCAATCCATCTAACCCAGGATAATCCAATTCCAACACCAATCAAGGTCTCCAACAAACTCATGCTACAACATCCAATCATTCTCATGACCCTCACCCGTGTATCATCCCATGTCTCGCCCTCAGGAGACAACTGAACTCACTTTTTGGAGGAAGACATCTTTATCATATCTTACTCACCCCATCCTCTTCTTAGAAATACGCAAAATTCACCAAGGGATCCACCATCACGTTCTATGTAAAAAAACAACCAAAATGGACTCCTCTTGTGTCTCATTCTGACCCCAAGTCAAAAAATCACCCAAAACACTCCAAAGGGCAACAAAGGGGAAGTACCTGGTGTGCACCCCGAGTACACAATGTGTAATCCAAACCTCCTACCCATCCATGTACTTTCTCATGGTCTGGATGCACCTGGGGCTTGACTGTGTAATACTACACGACCACAACATACATGGGGTTTGGCCGTGAACTTCTACAAGACCATGTCATACCTGGGCTCTGGTCGTGTATGTCCACATGACTATGTCCCCTTACATGGGGTGTCTAGACATGTACCTGAACACATGGGCTTCTCCTACTACATGTCATACACCTCAACTACATGATGTGTAGTCCCCAAATCTCATCTTCCCAAGTACTCGGAAACATGACCGTGTACCACTACATAACATGCACTCCTGGTACATGACATATAGTTCCAAAAAGTAAATCTTCCCTGAATAGAAAGAACACACGACATGTGTTCCTGAACCCCACACCGCATGATTGGGATTTTCAAATGGGAAACCCTTGAAAACCTCTCGAAACCCCCATTTTTTCCCAATTATGTAAAAATCAACCCCCAGGGGGTTCTTTGAAGTTATAAAATGCTCTAAAATATGAAAACAATTAATATATGGGTATCAAGGAATAAAAATAAAAAACTATCCACCTTATGGTGTAAATTCTAAGGATTTGGGTCCAAATCTGCTCCCGGAAGCCACTGCACCTCGATCTAATCTCAATCTCCATCATGGATGAAGTTCAGAGGCACCTCTTCCCCATTACCTCTCAGTCCGACCATTGCGCATAGGGAGAATCCCCCCCTCCTATCATGTGTGGGAATCCAAATGGGGGGGGGGTGAGTCTTTTAGTTAATTTAGTTAATTAATTAATTAAATTACCATTTGACACTCATCCCGAGTCCCAAAACCTGAATCATATTTCTACCAAACCTAAGAAAAAACCCCTACCCTGGACTCAATAGAGGAGTTAGAATCTCAATCCAACACTCCGTTCAAAAGATATCTCCACCCGAACAATCATGAATAATTTAATATTTAATCAATTAAATATTAAATATTCCTACAATACTTGAACGGATCATAATTACACTAAAATCCTATCATATAGAAAAATACCAATTCCAAGATCAACAAAGTGATCATAAAAATTATCCAAGATCATATGATAATGAAAAATTACAATTTTACCCCTCATAAGACTTCAGAATAAAAAAATTTAAATTTACGCTCAAATTTAGAATGTGGCAAAACATGGGTCTTTACAACCTCCCATACATAAAACTTCTCATCCTAGAGAATCATAAATGGTATTCCAACCATAAATCTTGAATCATCGTGGTCATTAACTCATGCCCAACTCATTGTATTCTACCTTAGAATGACAATCAAGTTCCTTTGCTTAACTCCAAAGATAAGACGTACAACCCATCAAAGGCCAATCCACCACTTGCAATCATTTGATAACTACAAATATGGTTCCTGACCTCACCTATCCATCCTAATACATCACAATGTCATCCACAATTCATCATCAGGTTCATGGTTCTCCCCACCATAAAACTCAACCTACAATAACCAGTTATGCTCCACGAAATTTTCCAACAACAGAATTTCCTATCAAAACACATCCATAACATCCACCAATCTTCTCAATATAGTTCCAACTATATCGTCGATCCTACCCACACAAGGGTCACATCACTGAAATTGATCTGATACTCCCCACCAAAAGAGTGTCCTTATTGTCACCTCACAACCAAACAAAAACCCAACGAACTATGGTTTAATCATTACTGAACCTTAGAACTGGACATGGTCATCTCACTCTCACCTGAGGGAAAAAATGGACATCAATTATCACCCATTCCTAGATTCTAATAATGACACCCATGGTATTCGCTGACATATGATCCATCATGAGTACCTCACCCATAGTCGGCCAATAGTTCACTCCCACCATATGGATTTAGATAAACCACTCCACAAGTGAAACCTCTAAGGATGCACTTCATCAAGCCAATAGTGACATCTCTATAGCCTAACATTTATCCAATTATCTCTCATTATACTCAGAATGATGTCAATATATTTGGTATGATCATCTCTAGACTAAGAGTACACTAACACATCATCGACAAATACCACCACTAGCCATCCATTCCCAGAACATCACAATTCCATCATGAGTTCCTCGGGTTAACATTACCAAAAAACTCTCATCACATCCACATCGGTTCATAGCCTACTTATGACTGCCTTCTCTATTCAAACATCACGAGAGTATGCTTTTTTAGCTCCCAATCCACAAACCAAACATCACAATGCATCACTACGTGCTTGTACCTCTAAGATCCCATCAATGTTTAACCATTACATGATATTGTGTAACCCCAACCACAGAACCTGTCTATGACTCTAGTGAGTAACATGTCACAAAAACTCATCTAACAAGCCTTATGTAGTGTCCATACCTCTCCAACATGCTAGTATCATCTCATGCAAAGCACCATTGGTGATTCCCAAAACCAAAGGAAACCCACCGATCCAAAACCACTTGCACAACCTCTTATGTCCGAGAATCATTAAAAAGTTATATTAAGTTCATTTACTCTATCATCGCATTCCTGAAGATGTATCTAGAGCTAACTGGTCCAGACAAATAACCGGTATTTCCCTCAGAAACCACATACCCTTGATCACCTTATGTGTTCTCGCTCTAGCTCATAACCACCGGACACAACTCACCTTCACAACCATTACCCAGGCTAGACACCTGAAAGAACTTACCCCTTTTGAAACCAACCATAATTATGAAGCAATAACACACAAGTGATCCTAAAAAAAGGCATCGTACATGTCTAATCCCCACACTAGATTGAGCCCTACATGAACTGTTGTCAAAAGTCAGAGCATCTACCAATACCTCACACCTAGGGCACACATAACTCAGTCATCCCCTCTCATGAGTCACCCTTTAAAGTCAAGTGACACCAAATACATAAAATGTAGTCATGTTAAAGATGGTCACTAGGATATCCCACCTATCCCTACCAATCAAGTATCATGAAAAGCCAATATGTCCCACCACCTAGGTCTATAACAACTCACAGAAGGCCACAACTCATGGGGCATCAAAAATTCTCTCATACCAATATCACATGAAATCGACATGTTGAAACACCCATATCTAGGGTATCACATATGAAATACATCACACACAAAAAAAACTATCTACAACTAGGTAATCCATCCTCTCCGAGCATCTGCACATCATACCGCTCCTTGGACGACCATACCACATAACCAAACTTGAATAAAAACCACCCACCAGAGTCTAAGATACATATATTTATACCATTCTGACTCACCGGGGTCACTACACCTACTGTGCATGAGGACCATATCAGGATCCTCATCGTCGAGCGTCTCACCGTAGATCCACATGACCTACCACTAAAATGAAATACACATACAAGTTGACCAATTTCAGTATAATGCCACCAAGTAATTTTATGGGAAAACTATGTATGAGTAGTTGTTGACACTTTAAACAATTGACCTTTTTCATCTGAAAAATCACACACTAGTAGGCCTATAACATGTAGATCATACGTTCCTATCATGATGCATGAAACACCTCTTTCCTCTACAGGTCAAGAGTCAAAAACTGAATCACTTACCTCTTACCAATGAAACAAGATCCATAAATCCATCATAAATCATAAAATCCAAACCACATGAGCATTTCTCGAGGCGATAACCAAATACAATCGTAACATCATAAATTAGAACAACAATCTTAGCCTTGGTAACCCAAAATTTCTACCAAAACAAGTGTTCATGATGTACCAGTACGATATCAATAACATGGACTAACAAATTCCTATATATCTAATATAAAAAATCCCAAATGGTAAATAAATAGTAAATAAAACACCTCTGATACAACTTTTTAACGCCCCCACCTGGATTCCAGTAAGCTTGTAACACCTCGAGTTTTTATGAACATTTTTTTTGAATAAATTATTTTTTCTTTGATTTCTTGCATTTCAAGCTACAACAAGTTAAGTTTTAATTATACTCTACACCAATATAATATTTCACTATATTAAACACCAACTTTTCTTGTGTTACACACAATTCTGAGTTTCTACGAAATAACATTTTATTATATTAAGTATTTAAATAGGATAATTATAACATAGCCGTTAAAAATAGTAATATGAATAGTAATAATTAATTTTTAAATATTATTTATAATTTTTTCATATAAATAATTCATATTGATAATAATACATAAAATTTATAGTAAAGTATTTATAATTTTGAAAATACTATTTTCTTAAAAGAGATGCTTTTTTATGTTCTTCTGTGAACAATAATAAAATTAATTTTAGACATTTTTAGAAATTTAATTTTATAAAATAAAATTAATTTTTGAATTTATAATTTCAAAAATTATCTTATGGTTATTTTTTTGAATTTTTCTGAAAAACATCATTTTTGGATGAATAGTGAAATTACTAAATTTTTATTCAAAACTACTTTTTAATCTAATTTATTTATATAGTTAAATTATATTTTAATTTTGTTTTAAAGTTTAATAAGATTAATTTTAAAATAATTAATCTAATTTAGGTCATTTGAACCAATTTTACATTGAAATTGGATATAAAAACATTCCAAACTTTTAAATATATTTTCTTTAAAAAATCTGCTGTCGCGACACGTCTGCAGGATTAATTTTAAATTAATTTCTACCACTTATGTGATTAGAATTTGGAAAAATTGATTAAATATTTTTAATTAGTATAATTTATAATATCTAATAAGTTCAAAATATTATTTGACCAAAAATATTAGTGAAAGTGATTAAAATTAATTATAGTGATTAAGAGAAAAATTAGCTTAACAAATGACAAAACCTTAAACTTAAGGCCCAAAATGACATATAAAATCGTCCAAAATCCATTTAATGTTCATATTTAGATATTATACTATATTTAATTGTATTTTGACCATTATTGTAGCCACTTTACATGAGAAAAATATGGATGAAATTCCCTTTTAAAAAATTTACAAGAATATCATTCCTCCTCCACTATAAAAAGACACTCACCCTCCCACTTATTCCCACCTATAAAGACCCTTGAATTGGAAAAAATCTACCCAAATAAACTACCATAATCCCTACCTACATCCTATAATCCTACCTTTGGGCTTAAATCCATCCAAGTAATCCCTTTGGTGCAAACCAAAAGGTGTTACCCAAATAAGAGGCAACATCCTTCCTCATTCTCTTTTATTTTATTTTCATTCTAAACCACATAAAATATTATTATTACATTCTTATATAATAACATAAGTATAATAAATTTACTAAGATGTTTTTATTCTAAGCATTATACTTACACGTACACACAATTTCATTTAATGGGTAACGAACTTTCCGTTCTTGTATACAATGAACTATCGCCTCATGAAACAATGTTGTTCGTTTTTTACTTTACCACCTATAATGGTTGGGAATTATGATGAAAAATATTTTTTATATTATATATATGATATTTATAATGTATTTATACTTCTAGAATTATTATATAACACATACCTTCATGTTTTCCATTTTGTGTAAATATGATAATTTCGTTTGGAGAAGTGTAGACCATTACCTCCTCAAAGCGATGTGATTCGTTCACACTCTATATGGAATGTATTAAGAATGGGTTTAGTAAAATTATATTATATATATGACATAATAATTATACTATAATTAGTATATATATATATATACATATATTTAATTTACTTTCTTTATTTTAACATGACAAGAAAATGGAAATGGCGTTCATGTGTATGTACGACCTACTGTTTCCATAAACTGTGTATTTCATTTTATATTTATATATTTCATATATTATTATAAATAAATATATATATAATTAATATATATGATATTTATATCATGTTTTTTATTATTTAAATCATTATATAAGTATGAGGATGAAAAATATAACAAATTAAACCACATGCAAAAAACAAAGCGGTTATTAACCGAAACGTAACATTAACATGAAGTTGTTGATAAGAGGGTAATATAAAGTCATATATGGTATTATATATAATAATATGGTTCTGTGTTATATTCATAATAAACTTATTATTATTATACATGAGTTTTTAATGAGTACGAAGTGAGTCAAGATATATGGTAAGGGTAATTCTAGTCTCACTTTTATTTCTACGAGATTTATGCCTTATTCACCGCTCATTTATTTTGTGTGGTGCATATACCAGACATAGATATATTATAATATAATTATCCTTAAATTTATGGGTATTTACATATCCATTTTATGATCTCACTTTCATTGGGTTTATGTTTTAAAAGTTACCAAATCAGTAGAGTAGTTTTGTCTCAATTTGTCTTCTTTGAGACACATGACATGATATACACCTATATTCTTCTACGAGGTGTATACACTACCATATGAAATGTTATATAATGAATATAATTCTTTTAATGATATTTTAAGCTTCCTATAATGTCATGTTCTTACATGGGGAGTTTGATTCAACGTTACCAAGTGGAAAGTGTTTTTTGCAATAATCTCATCGTTTATCGGGATTGTTTATGATTATGATTTAATTGATGAAATATTATGATCAATATTTCAAGAACACTCATGACTTTTATTATCCACTAGTTAGTCATGATTTCTTTATGTATTAGTATCATTTTCAACTCTTTGTTACTTAATATAACTATGATTTTTTTAAGAAAATCCGACCTTATTTCTCTCTTCAGTTGGATACCCTTTTTATATGGTTTTCAAAGATTTCATATATTATTTTCAAATATTATTTTATAAGTTTTGAAGCTATTTTAAAATAAAAACATTTAAAAAATTTTAATATTTTCAAAAGTATTTTTTCAAAACATAAAGGATATTTTCCTCAAAAAATGTTTTTAAAAGATCTTCCCAAATTATTTTCCATCTAAGATAACATCAATTGGTGTTACTCATGCATTTTTGGGTAAATGATCCAATGTTTCCATTAATATTATTTCTATGAATGGTTTATATTTTTATGGAATGATGGTTATAAAATCCATTTCTATTTCACGAGTTATGTGTTTATGAAACACATTTCTCTTTCATAGGTTATATGCTTATAAAAATCGTTTTTTTTTCACAGGTTATGGTTTGATGAAATGATTATGAAATCTGTCTCTTTTCCATAGGTTATGATATAATGACATGTTTATGATACCTATTTTATTTCATGGGTTATGATATGATTATTTATAATCATATGACACATGTATGTATTATTTCATTATGGGATGGGTGAGACCTATCTCTCTCTCTAATGCATTGGGTAAAGATTTATATCTCATGAGATAATGATGAGAATCAAGTCAATAGTCTTGATCCACTATGGAAGATGGAGAAAGATGATCCACTATGGGAACATGAGGAAACCTGATCCCTTACAATTAAAGGAATTCAACTGGGGATGTTGGTGTGTCCCTCCTAGTAGGTGTAGTCCCCATGAAGCGCCCTGATAAGTTTTTGGCAATGAGCCTTGACTTATAGGGAATGATATTACTTGTTTACATGTCTTCCACAATTCCATGTCTTATTCCTAGATTTCATGGATTATGATTTTGATTCCCTTATGATTTATGTCTTATGAACCACCAATATTTATTCCATGATTCATGTTTATGATATTTTATATATAGGCTATGATCTTCTAATGTTATTATCATGTTCTCATACCTTTATGCTCGTGTTTATGCTTACATATCTCCCTTGTTTACCATTACTGAGAATTTGAACTCACCCATTTTTATGTTTCCTTTCTCTAGGTTATAAAGATATGTATTATGTATGATATGTATAAGAAGGGTGATAGTAATGGAGTACATAGTGGGAGATATTTTAGCTCACTTATGTACCAGTTTTTATGCTTCAATTTTTCCAAAAGCACTAAACTAATAAAGTATTTGGTCGTCTGTTTGTGTAATGTATTAAGTTTTCTACAAAAAATGATGTAATATTAATGTATGAAAAGTGAGGGTCGCTATAGTTGGTATCAAATAAAAATTTTAGTTATCCATTGGAAACTATGATGATAAAACCTTAGTGAAAACCCTAAGAATATGTGTAAGAATACGTCTAAGGATGAGGAAAATTATAGGAAAATGTACTGGAATTTTGGTAAAGTATAGAGCGAGTAGTTTACTAGTAATAAATCCCTATCTTGATACTACAAGTGGATTTCTCTCTGGAATATATGTACATATGGGTAGAAACCCCAAAAAAACTATATTGTTCTAGACTCGATCGAGAACTGGTGCATGAAAATGGGCCTTACTGCACACATGGTTTGACACTCTTAGAGGATATGCTTTGAGAATTCAAAAACTCTTCACAAACCATCATGAAGTATTTAAATATGAGTTAGATATGAATAACATAGGAGAAAACTAAGGTGACATAGATTAAATAAGGTTTCATAATTTAGACATCCTATAAGTGATTTTTCATGATTATGTGGTTCCTCACTTTGATAATTGTTTCTTACCCTATGATTATTGGTTTTAGTCAATGGTTGAAACTAGAAAGAACTACATTAACGGTTATTGTGATAGATAATGAGATGACTTACCTCATGAGAAAACAAATTTTATGGGATCTGGAATTAAAAATCTCATTGCTATGCACACCGAAATCTCTCAAGCTATGAATCATGACATACTTCCAAATGAGAAAAAGGAGGGAAAAATATTCTATTGATTCCTTTATGAGGAAACACCCACTTTCTTTCAGCGGATCTTTTGATCCACTTTTTTTTCGAAACAATGGATCAATACCACTGAAAATTTATTCTCTGTTCTCCAGTTTTCAGAACATTATAAATTCATTCTTGACATTTATCATTTAGAAGGTGAAGCTGACTAGTGGTAGACTCTAATCAAGAATACAAGGAAGCAAGATGAAATTAAATGAATAGATTGGGTTGAGTTCAAGAACTTATTCTCCAATAAGTACTTTTCTTGTATTCTTTATATGAAGATGAAAAAGGAGTTTCTTAGGTTGAATCAAAAGGATGATGAATCCGTTGGTACCTATGATGCCAATTTCACAAGACTTTTTAGGTACACTTCTGATATTATCATCCAAACCAAAAGTAAAATTGATAGGTTCTTCATTAGCTTAAAGAAAAGTCTCATAAGGGTGTTGTCCATAAGAGATTTTGGTAGCTATGAAGATATTGTGCATTGTTCTGTCAAAGTTTAAATAGAGTTTGGGGGTTATATATCAATCTCATGGTTTTAATAAGAAAAGTAAGATGGAGTTTAAAGGAAAATCTAAAAACCATGGAGATAAGAAGTTGAACCTTCCTTTATGCTCTAAGTGTGGAAATAATCATGGAGGGAATTGTCTTATGGGTTCTAATAAATGTTTTAAGTGCAGAAGGGAATACTATTGGGAAATTGATTGCCGAAATGATGGGAAGAAGTTGGAAAATGATGCAAATAGAGTTAAAGCTTCACAGAATGCACCTCCCACATATCAGTGATTCAAGTGTAAGGAGGATGGACATTATGATAACCAATGTCCAAACCCGAGTGCTGGTGATGATGGTTGACATGATTAACCTATTAAATCAAGGGATAAGGGGAAATCTCATGTGATCACTATTTCTGATAAGGGGTGTGACAATGACGTGGTGAAATGTACACTTACCACCCACTCTAGAACTGCTAATGTCTTATTTTATTTTTGATCTACCCACTCTTTCATATATAATGAATTTTTAAGGGTATTAAGATTCCACCCAAACAATTAGATATGGAATTATAAGTATAAACCCATACTGGTATGATGATTTCATATCAAGTCTATGATTCCTCTCCAGTTGAGATTTGTGGGAATGTTCTTCCTAAAATTATTTTCATTCTTCCTTTGGTTAAATTTGATGTCATCTTAGTCATGGATTGACATTCTCTTCATAAATCCCACATCAATTATTGAGGAAGGGAAGTTATTTTTGTTATTTCAAACCAACCTATGATCATCTATCACTATAATGATAAGTATGAGCTTCCTATGGAGATTACACCTAGTTTATGGGTCTTAATTACCATTCAAAAGGGATATTTATCTCAAATGGTTGGGGAGAAAATTGATATTGATAATATGCCTATTTTTTGGTAGTCTGTGGATGTATTTCTGGAAGATATTCCTAGCCTTCCACCAAAATGTGAAGTTGAGTTCTTGATAGAACTCATACCTGGTTTCACACCAATTTTAAAGAATCCCTATCGAATGGACCCAATTGAGTTACAGGAATTGAAGAAGCAACTCCAAGAAAACCTTTATAAAGGATTAATTCATCCAAGTGTTTCACCTTGGGGTGCAACTATTCTTATTTTGAAAAATAATGATGAATGAATCCAACTCTGCATTGATTATCAGGAGTTGAACATGATCACAATCAAGAAAATGAATCCTCTTCCCTTTATTGATGACTTTTTTGATCAACTATGTGGATCTCACACAATTGGAAATTGAACCATTTACGATGGGGAAATTACAAAAGGGTCTTATTGCAATTGACCTGTCGCTAAAAACGGTGTCACAAATACATTTTTACAACAGTCCATCGCAATTAAAGATATTTGTGATGGGAATACGTCCTATCACAAATAGTTTATCCGAATTAAAAAAAGAATTTTTTGATCGCCCCATCATAAAAAACTAAAAAAACTAAAAAATATATATATTAAAAATTTTTAATATAATAATAATAATAAAATAATAAAATAAATAAAAAATAATATATGGAATAACATTAAAATAATAATATAATAATAAAAACTAATAGAATTAGTAAAAATATAATTAAAATAATAAAATTATAGAAAAAAAATATTCAAAACAATATAAAATAATATTAATAATAATAATAATAATAATAATAATAATAATAATAATAATAATAAATATAATAATAAAAATAAAAAGAAAATAAAAAACACAATATTTGCAACAATCTAAAAAAACACTATATATAAATATAAATATATAGAATAATAAAAATATTATAAAAATAGTTTACATTCAAATGTTTATCATAAAAATTAAATAAGTCCCTAAGGGGGACGGTCATCTGGAGGAGATGAAGGAGATGGACGAGGGAACTCCATCCCTAAACCATGAGTCAAATATCTCATGTACTCCATCGTTTGTTCATGCTACTGCTGCTACCATCAATGCATCTCTTCCTCCTGCTGCAGTCGATATAGCTCTTCCTGCTCCCTACACATACTCTCTATAAGCTCACCCTGAGCTCACAATTTCTTCTCATACTGTGCAGTAGATGATGATGACTCTCCATGAGCTCCTATCGAGCTACATGATGATATCTCAACAGTACAATAATAACTCATAGGTTTCAATCGAGAGATGATACCAACAACTTGGTCTTTCTCGAAGGCATACTAGGCCACCTACATCCATATTACATCATCAAATCTTGCTAAACTGTTTTGATAATCGGTCTCTGCCTAAATCTCAGTCTTTTTTTGAGATGTTGTAGCCTCATATGACTCCTTCAATTGTAATTTAATATTAAAATAGTCAAATATTATTTACAGATAATTTTAAAACTCCAAAAGAAATTATACTGACCACAATCTGATGTTAGTGATCACCTCTAATCTCTACAGAGATAAGATCGTTGTACATCCTCCTATAAACGTCAGAATCCATAATATCGTGTTGTTTGTCTTCCTATATGAATATAAAATAAAAAATTTACATTTTAAGTTATATAAATTATTTTAAAAAATGTACTTATCATATATTGTCTTTGCGTACTGAATGTATAACTACCATCTCGACGTGTCACCTCCTGTCTCCCCTAGTATTGTCGACCAACTCATGATCTCCTCTGAAAATGACCACTCATCCAATGTGAACATAATCCATCCCAAACTTGAGATTGAATATAATCAGGTCAGTGGGTGGAATAAGACTGATCAAAATCTATGACTCCTTCTTTCCTCATTGTTGTCCTCCTCAAATTATACAAAAACTGAGGGCAATGATCATTCATACAACCCTCCCATGCCTCCCAAATAGATTCACATATTCTATCAATGACGAGATACCATAAACCCTAAAACAAATTAATAATATCAAGTTATTAATTAAATAATTTTAAAAATAAATATTATTTATTTTTGTACCATCCAATGATTGAACATGCGGTGCTGAAAATCAATGGAAATCTAATCCCATGTAACCCATGCTCCAAAAAAATAATTCCACAATATAATATTTATTTTCAACATCATGCTCGTCACCAGGTAGAACAACCTCCTCTAACTCAAGAAATAGATCCAAGTCCATCTAAAACACAAAATGACTATTGTTAGAAAATAGTTGAAAACAACTATTATATATAGATATATATTATATATGATTATAACCAACATTTCACTTTGTTAATATTCATCTCCATCCTCATATTCATATATAACGACATCAATATCTTTATATTACTCTTCAGTATCATAAATTTTAATATGATTTTTAGTTTCATCATCCCTTTCCATTTCAAATTCATTTGTTACATCAATAACATCATCATCACCATAAACACTTAATTGTGGGGTATCATCATAGATATTCATTTCTCTTCATTAAAAAGATGGATTTTGAGTAGTATTTTGAAAAATTTTAATTCCCTGCACTTAAATAGAACTATATTCACTTTGAATAATCTGATTTTCCCAATATTTCATTTTTATTATTCTCCACCAATCACTTAACTCTCTTGAAGTAGCATAATAATTTTCATAATAAATTTGATGTGCCTGATGATCCAATAAAAAAGGTTTATTTACTATAAAAAGGATTTTATATTTAATATCAATGATTCCATGGCTTGGATGAACACGCAATCCTATCTCAATATCCTACCACTAATATTTAAACATTGTTATGTAATTATGTCCCAGATAACACAGTTCAATTAGTTTTTCTAGTATACCATAAAAGTCAACTTTAATTTCCCTATGATGAGATCCTTTCAAGGAAACACCACAATTCATTGTTTTTTTGATTCTTCATATGCACTTGTATGAAATAAAAAACCATTCACCATATATGTATTATAAAATTTAACCATTTTGATGGTGGGTTACTCAATATATACAATCAATTATCAATTTTATCATAATGTTGATATACTTGAAAATTTGTAAAAAAAATCAATATAACAGGTAATAAATTGATTTTATATGTTAAACCATAAATAATTTATTTTACCAGTTTTTGAAACCAATAGGAAAGATTATTTTGCTGATATTCTTCAAGATAAGCTACTGTAATTTGTAGAAATTGTTTCTTAATATAATTATCTTATAATATACAAATAAAATAATATTAATTTACTATAAAAAAGATTATATAATCAGTTATAGGAGAACTCATATTAAAAATGCTGTCATTTCTTCATAGTTGAGAAGAATATATGTATGAGCTCTTCGATGTTCATCATCCAAAAGATATCATTCATGAACTCCACCAAAGCCAACTTCGAGATGATTAAAAACTGATAATTGATTTTTCATTTCATCATCAAAATTTATCTCGTTACAACACATGTAGTTATGTTTTTAGGGATATTCATATTGAAAATAATGAGAGTAGAAAAAAGAAATTTCCTCCTGTAAATAAGCTTCTGCAATTGATCCTTTAACCGATTCTTTGTTATGTACTTTTTATTCAATTTCAACATGCATCTCTAAAATGGGTACATCCATCAGAACTGTACCAGACCTCCAAATTTTTCTTCATGTAGAAAATGTAATATCAAATATTCCATTGAGTTAAAGAAAATCGGTGGAAAGATTTTTTCTAGTTTACATAAAATTAAACCAACATCTTCTTACAGTATACTTAGTGCATCATAGTCTGTTGTTTCCAGAAAAATGTCACAGAAAAAATATGATATGTCTATTAGAGAATCCAAAATCATAGAATTCAACAAACCTCTTAATCCAATCGATATAATTCTTTCCATTATAACATGACAATCATGAATTTTTAATCTAGTAATATGACCATTTATGACACATTTGGAAAAATTGGAAACATAACCATATTGAATCCATAAATCTGAAATCCACTAACAAAATAATAATCAATTTTCTTTGGAAATTGTATACACTTCTTTTGGATTCATTAACTTATGTGATATGAAATTTTCAAATAGTTCTAGTTCTGGTCACTTGAAAATTTGGGAAAGATCTAATTGTGCCTTTACATTATCTTTGGTCTTACCTAGTGTGTCCAAAACTATATAAAATATATTATCAAAATAGTTCTTCTCAATATGTATGACATCCAACATACGATGGAGCAAAAAAGTAGACCAATATGGCATATACCAAAAACTGCTCCATTTTATCCAATTGTGTTCTTTACGAAAGCCATCAATTTTTTTGTTTGTTTATAGTTAGTCTAAATATAATAAGTGGTAATTAAGAGACATAAGATTTTAACTTCATACTTGAGATCATTATTGGAGATCTATTTATTTCAATTGTTTCTTTTTTAAAATGATATCTATTTTTCTGAAAAGGTTGATCAGTTGGAAGAAATCTGTGATGATAGTCAAAAAATAAGGTTTTCTTCCATTTATGAGTGTAAATGCTTTTTTGTCTCTCATATAGTACAAACATGATTTTGGATTATGTGTACTCTATCCAGATAACATGCATTATGCTGAGAAGTCACTAATTTTCCACATCAATGCAGCTTTTAGTAGGAAATTTTGTTTTGCAGTAATATCATATGTAATGACACCATTAATCCACAATAAATTTAACTCATCAATCAATAACTTCAAATAAGCATCAATATTATTTTTTAGAAGTCCTAGAATTAATAAGGTTAAAAAGATATATGACTCATACATCAATATCCAAGGAGGTAAATTATACAGAGTTATAAAGACAGGCCAACAAGAATATTGACTATCGTAAGAACTAAATGGACAAAAACCGTTAGTTGAAAGACTCAATCATACGTTTCGGGCTTCTGAAGCAAAACAAGGATGTATTTGGCCAAAATACTTCCATAAATCACCATCAGAGGGATTATTTAATCTTTTAATGTTTGAAATATTGTTTTTGTGCCAAGACATCAATGGTGTTGTGTTCTGAGACATAAATAAATGCTACAATATAGGTGTAAGTAGAAAATAACTCAACTATTTTACAAGAATAAATCTAGAATTCCCTAGTTGAGCCTCTTTATACCTCAATTTTCCACATGTATTACAAATATCCAATGAAACATTTTCACCATAATTTTAGATGAAATCATTTGAACATACATGAATCTTATGATAACCAAGACCCAAATTATGAACTAGCCTCTTTATCTCATAGAAATTTGCAGGAAATACCTTTCCTTTAGGTAACAGTGTTTTAACCAAATAGAATATCTGATCAAAATAGCTATTTGACATTCCATTATCTGATTTAATAGCCAAAATTTTTGCAACCACTTCAAATTTTCTTATCTTGCAATCAGGATATAAGGAATTTTTAGCAGACCTCAACAACTCATAAAATTGAGATGGTTCCAACTTAGGAGTTAAATCAACATCATCCTGAGTTTTAGTTGGTTGAAAATATGAACATGCCACATCATGTACTAAATTTTAAAACTATGATGGATCTGAAACCAAATTATTATTTTCTCTGGAACTACATTCGCCATGTTGATAACAAAAAACATAATATTTTTGAAAACAAAAATGCAATAGATGACCCTCAACGTTGTTAAATGTGTCAAACACCCTTAGATCACATTTCTTACATGGAAACTTAATTTTTCCCTCTGAAATAAATTCTAGTTTTGATGATATAAATGATAAAAAAGTTTCAACACCCTCAATATATACATGATTTATACTAGAACCATTTGGATTCCTATGATGATTTATCCCAGCGCGATCATCTAATAATGACTATTATCGACTTCCTTGTTCCATATTTCTCTAAAAAATATAAAATAATTAATTTTTTATGATTAATTATATATAAGAAAAACATGATAAAAAAATATTTTTTGTTAATTATTCCTAATTATTAGTAATTATTTCTACTTATTCCCAATTATTAGTAATTATTCCTAATTATTACTAATTATTTCTAATTATTTCTAATTATTCCTAATTATTTCAAATTATTGGTCAGTATTATTAATTATTGTTAATTATTTCTAATTATTAGTAATTATTACTAATTATTTCTAATTATTTCTAATTATTTCAAATTATTAATATTTATTAGTTAGTAATTTTAATTATTGATAATTATCCCTAATTATTGCTAATTATTTTTGATTATTCCTAATTATTCCTAATTATTACTAATTATTATTAATTACTTTTAATTATTCCATATTATTTCCAATTATTTATAATATTAGTAATTATTGCTAATTATTATTAATTGTTATTAATTAGTGCTAATTATTCCTAATTATTCTTAATTATTTCTAATTATTAGTAATTATTCCAAATTATTCCTATTTATTTCTAATTATTAGTAATTATTGCTAATTATTCCTAATTATTAGTAATTATTTCTAATTATTTCTAATTATTTCTAATTATTACTCATTATTAGCAATTATTTCTAATTATTCCTAATTATTAGTAATCATTGCTAATTATTTCTAATTATTCCCAATTATTGCTAATTATTAGTAATTATTGCTAATTATTCCTAATTTTTAGTAATTATTACTGATTATTCCTAATTATTGCTAATTATTAATAATTATAAGTAATTATTGCTAATTATTGCTAATTATACCTAATTATTGCTAATTATTCCTAATTATTCTTAATTATTTGTATTTATTCCTAATTATTGATAATTATTGCTAATTATTCCTAATTATTCCAAATTGTTCCTAATTATTATTAATTATTCATAATTATTCCTAATTAATCCTAACTATTAGTAATTATTTCTAATTATTACTAATTATTAGTAATTATTCCTAATTATCGATAATTATTACTAATTATTTCTAATTATTTCTAATTATTCTTAATTATTGCTAATTATTCCTAATTGTTGATAATTATTGCTAATTATTCCTAGTTATTACTAATTAATACTAATTGTGACTAATTAACACTAATTATTACTAATTATTTCCAATTATTGCTAATTATTTCTAATTAATACTAATTGTTACTTATTAGTACTAATTATTGCTAATTATTGCTAATTATTGATAATTTTTATTAATTATTACTAATTCTTTGTAATTATTACTATTTTTTTGTAATTATTACTTAATTTTTGTAATTATTATTTTTTTGTAATTATTACTACTTTTAACTAATTATTACTTATTATTACTAATTATTACTAATTATTACTAATTATTACTAGTTAACATTAATTTTTATTAATTTTTATTAGTTTATAACAATCTATTTCTGATTTATATATTTTTGTACTAATTATTACTAATAACCACTAATTATTACTAATTACAACTAATTATTACTAATTTCAACTAATTATTAATAATTTCCACTAATTTTTACTAATTACCATGATTTTTTATAAATTAACACTAATTATGACTAATTTTTATTACTAATTTTTATTAATTATTATTAATTATTATTAATTAGTATTAATTACTATTAATTATCACCAACTATCACTAATTAACCATAATTTTTATAAATGTATAACAATTTATTACTAATTATTACTAATTACATGCAATTAAAATAAATTATTACAAATTAAAACTATTTAATTTTAATTAAAGACATTAATGAAAATTATAACTAAATGGTTCTAAAAAAATTAATGTAAAAAAACTAATAAATTTTAATTAAATCTAATTATTACTAATCAATAATTATTACTCATAATATTAAATAAAAAAACAAAAAAAACATTGAAACTGAATGTTTTGGCGGATGTAAAAATTCAAAGTTGATCCCTTGTAACATTTCAAACTCTAGAAAATTTAAACTAAGAAATATCAGAGCAGAGAGGGTGAAAAAAGTTTAGAGAATGTGTGAATGAAAAAAATCGGGGGGGGGGGGGGGTATATAAGTTAGATCATTTGCGAAAGGACTCCCATCGCAAATACTATCCTGGCAACACATTATTTGCGATGACCTGTCATGATTTTTTTGACAGGTCCCGTCGCCAATAGTTAGGAAATTATTAATTGAGGCGGTGGTAAAAGATAATATTTGCGACGGGTCCCGTCACAAATACTATCACGCTGAAACATTATTTACGATGGGCCATCACAACTAGTATCCTACCGACATATTATTTGCGACAAGGATCCTCCCCCATCGAAAATAATAGAAACATGGGAAGATAATTTGCGACGGGGGTTTAGTCCCCCATCGCAAATACTCTTCTCGCGCTAAGGCGCGCATGACACGCCAATGGTTTTTGCGATGGACCGTCGCAAATACCTCTTTTTATGGACTATTTGCGACGAGTCAAAATTCCCATCGCAAATAGTCATTTTCAACGGACTATTTGCAACGGGTCTTACTCCCATCATAATTGATCCGCCGTAAATAGTCAAAATTCCCGTAGTGTCAATACTTTTCCAAGACTGACCTTCGTTTTGGATATCATCAATTAAGGGTCAAGAATGAGGATATACCCAAGATGACATTACGTAAAAGGTATGGGAACTATGAATATATAATGATACCTTTTGGTCTTATCAATGCCCCTACTATCTTCATGAATATGATATATAGAGTTCTTAGAGATTACCTCGATCAGTTTGTGGTAGTCTTTATAGATGGTGTTCTTATCTATTCAAAGAGAAAGGAAGAGCATAGAGACCACTTGAGAATTGTACTAAAGACCCCGAGGAAGGAGAAACTGTATGCAAAATTTAAAAAGTGTGAATTTTGGCTGCAAAAGTTTTCATTTTTGGGTCACATAATCTCAAGAGATGTTATAACAATAGATCCCTCGAAGACATAGGCTATTGAATGTTGGCATAGACCAACCACGTTGACTGAGATCCATAGTTTTCTTGGATGACCTGGATATTGTTGACGGGTTGTGGAAAATTTATCACAACTATCTAATCCATTGACCAAGTTAACTCAGAAGGGTGCCAGGTTTCTCTGGATAAATGAATGTGAGGAAACTTTCAAGGAACTAAAGAGAAGGTTGGCCAGCACACCTGTGCTTACATTACCCTATAGCATAAAAGGTTTTTTAATCTATAGTGATGCATCCAAGAATGGATTGAGATGTGTTCTTATGTATAATAATATGGTTATCGCTTATTCCTCCCAACAATTGAAGATCCAAAATAAAAATTACCCAACTCATGATTTGGAGTTATCAATGGTAATTTTTGCAATAAAGATATGAAGGCATTATCTTTATGTAGAAAGGTATGATATATATACCGATCATAAAAGTATGAAATATATATTCACACAGAATAAGTTGAGCATGCTCCATGAAGATGGTTAGAGATAATAAAAGATTAGGAATGCTCAATACATTATCACCTTGGGAAAGAAAACAAGGTGGCCGATGCTTTGAGTTGAAAGGATCATGCTAGATTATCCATGTTTAGGATCTCAAAAGACCCAATATTTCTGTATTTGCAAAGGATGGATCTAGAAATATCGAAGGAAGGGGAAAAATATTATCTTTTTCAATTAAATGTTCAACCATCTATCCAATTGAAGATTAATGAGGCACATAAGGAAGATGTAGAGTTGAAAAATAAGGTTAGAAATGTTCCTGAGTTTAACCTTGGTCATGATGGAAGATGAGGTTTAGGAACTGTGTATGTGTTCCTTCCATACCAGAGTTGAAGAAGGAGATGTTTGAGTAAGCTTGTAGTTCTTAATTCTCTATGTATCCTATAAGTTTAAAGATGTATATAGATTTGAAAGAATACTTCTGGTGAGATGACATGAAGATAGACATCACCGAGTTTGTATCTTAGTTCTTAGTATGCTAGAAAGTTAAGGCAGAAATACAAAAGTCTAAGAGGATGTTCCATTCATTACCCATACCAAAATAGAAATGTGAGAACATCACTATGGGCTTTGTTGTTGGACTCCCCAAAACCTCTAAAGGGTTTAATTCTATATGGGTGGTAATCAACTGCCTTACTAAGTCACCACACCTCATTACTATCAGATAAGACTTATCTCTGGATCAGTTTTCCAAGATATACATTGAAGAAGTTGTAAGGTTTCATAGAGTACCACTTTCCATTGTATTTGATTGGGATCTGAGGTTTACATCAAAGTTTTGGTGAAGTATTCAGCAAGCAATTGATGCCGAATTGAGTTTTAGCACTAATTATCATCCTCATATGGATGGTCAGTCTGAAATAACAATTCAAACCCTAGAGAATATGTTGAGATATTGTTCATTGTATTTCAAAGGCGGTTGGGATCAACACCTTCCTCTAGATGAGTTTTCTTACAATAATAGATTTCACTCAAGCATTCAGATGGCTCCTTATGAAGCTTTTTATGGGAAGAAATGTATAGCTCTAACATGCTGGGATAAAGTTAGAGAAAGAAAGCTATTGGGACCTGAGATCACTGAAGAAATGGTAGAGAAGTTTATAACCATTCAAAAATATATCAAGAAAGCTCAAAGTTATCAAAAAATTTATGTTGATAACTGATGGCGTGATCTGGAATTTTAAGTTGGTGAGAAGGTGTTTCTGTGAATTTCTCTATGGAAGAAGGTTATGAGGTTCTGGAAGAAAGGGAAACTAATCCCTAGGTATATCAGTCCCTTTGAAATTATTGATCATTTCAGGATGGTAGCCTTTCATTTGAAACTTCCTCCAAATATCTATCATGTCCATGACGTGTTCTATGTATCACTACTAAGGAAATACATACCTGACCCTTCACATGTACTAAACTCAATGGTCATACTGCTCGAGTTGGATCATTCTTATGAGGAACGACCAGTTGAAATTTTGGATTGTTCAGAGGAATTTCTACAAAATAATACCACTCACCTGGTCAAAGTTTTTTAGAGAAACCACTAGTTAGAGGAATCTATGTGGGAACTTGAGGATATTATGAGGAAGAATTTTTCTCATTTGTTTGTATCAGAATGAGAATTTCAAGGGAGAAATTAATTTTAAGGGGGGTAAAATGTAACAACCTGAGTTTTTATGAACATTTTTTTCAAAAAAATTAATTTTTATTTGATGTATTATGTTTCACACTACACCAAGTTAATTTTTCATTGTATTCTATACTAAAATAATCTTTAACTACACGCAACACCGACTTGGCTTGCGTTGCACACAACATTGAGTTTCTGTGAAAGAACATTTTATTATATTAATTATTTAAACATGATAGTTATAAAATAGCCATTAAAATTAGTTATTTAAATAGTAATAACTAATTTTTAAATATTAATTATAATGGTTTCATATAAATAAATCATATTGATAATAAGACATACAATTTTTAGTAAAGTTTTTATATGTTTGAAAATACTATTTTATTAAAAGAAATGCTTTTTATGTCCTTCTATGAACAATAATAAAATTAACTTTAGACACTTTTATAAATTTAATTTAATAAAATAAACTTCATTTTTGAATTCATAATGTAAAAATTATCTTAGTCTGAATTTTAGATATTTTTCTGAAAAACTTCATTTTTGGATGAACAATGAAAAATACTGAATTTTAATTCAAAGTTGATTTTTCATCTAATATTTTTATGTAGTTAAATTATATTTTAATTTGGTTTTAAAGTTTAATTATATTAATTTTATATTAATTAATCTAATTTTGTTCATTGGAACCAATTTCACATTGAAATTGGATATAAAAACATCTCAAACTTTTAAACATTTTTGTTTAAAAGAATCTGTTGTCACAATACATCTACAAGATTAATTTTAAATCAATTTATGAAACTTAAATAATTATAATTTTGGAAAATAGATTCCATATTTTTAATAATCATAATTTATAATTTATAATAAGTTCAACTTAGTTTTTGACTAAAAATATTAGTGAAGGTGATTAAAATTAATTATAACGATTCAGAGAAAAATTAGCTTAACAAAGGACTAAACCTTAAACTTAAGGCCCAAAATGACCTAGAAAATTATCCAAAATCCATTTAATGTTCATATTTAGTCCCTATACTCCATTTTATGTTATTTGGAACATTATTGGATCCACTTTACATAGAAAAAATGTGGGTGAAATTCCCCTTTAAAAAATTTACAAGAATGCCACTCCTCCACTATAAAAAGACACTCACCCATACCAATTATTCACACCTATAAATCCATTTATCTTAGAAAAAATCTAACCAAATATCCTACCAAAATCCCTAACTCTATCCTAGAATCCTCCCTTCGGGAAGAAATCCTTCCAAGGAAGCTCTTTGGTGGAAACCAAAAGGAGTTACCTAAAGAAGTGGTAACATCCTTCCTCAATTTCTTTTGTTTTATTTTCATTATCCAAATATTCTTATTACATGATTATATAATAACCTCAGTATACTAAATATACTAATATGTTATTATTATAAGGGTTTTATATACACTTACACACACTTCCATCTAATGGGTAATGAACTTACCGTTCTTGGGTATGATGAACTACCGCCTCATGAAATGATATTGTTCTTTTTCTTTTACCACTCTCATGGTTGGAAATTATGATGGAAAACTTTTTAATATGATATATATGATATTTATGAAATATTTATACTTCTTTATTTATTATATAACACATAAATTTATTCTTTCCATTTTGTGTAAATATGATAATTTTGTTCGGGGAAGTGTAGACTACCACCTCCTCAAAGCGATGTGATTATTTCACACTCTACATGGAATGTATTAAGGATGAGTTAAGTAAATGTATATGATATATATGAAATAATAATTCTGTTTTAATTAGTATATATATACATATATTTCATTAACTTTCTTTCATTCAATACGATAAGAAAATGGAAATGACGTTCATGCGTACATACGACCTACCGTCTCCATAAATGATGTATTTCATTTTCTATTAATATATTTAATAGATTATTATAAATACACATATAATGAATATATATGATATTTATATCATGGTTTATTTTTTGTAAATCATGGTATAAGTATGAGGATAAAAAATATAAGAAATTGAAGCACATGTGAAAAACAAAGAGGTTATTACCCGAAACATAACATTAACATGGAATTGTTAATAATCAGGTAATATAAAGTCATATATTGTATTAGTTATAAGAATATAGTTATGTTATAAATTTATAATAAACTTATATTTATTTTACATGATATTTTAATGAGTATTAATAGAGTCAAGACATAAAGTAAGGGAAATTCTAGTCTCACATTTATTTCTGTGAGATTTATAATTTTTTCACCACTCATTTATTTTGTGTGGTGTATATACTACCCATGAATATATTATAAAATTATTATCCTTAGATTTATGATTATTTAAATATTATTTTTATGATCTTAATTTCATTGGGTTTATGTTCCAAAATTTACCAAATCAGTAAAGTAGTTTTGTCTCAATTTACCTTCTTTGAGACACATGCCATGATATGCACCTATATTCTTCTAAGAGGTGTATACACTGACCTTAGACATGTTATATCATGAATATAATTATTTTCATAATATTTTAATCTTAATTTAGTACCATGTTCTTACATGGAGAATATGATTCAAATTTACCGAGTGGTAAGAGTTTATTGCAACAATCACATCATTTATTGGGAGTATTTATGATTATTCTTTCATTGATGAAATATTATGATCTCTATTTCAAGAAAACTCATTAATTTTATTATGATATAGTTAGTCATGATGTATTAATGTATTAGTATTGTAACATCCCGGCCCAGGTTCCATGCACTGGAGCCCCAAGCTGGACTACCATATGACCTCAAGTAAACCTCCCCATACACCAGAGGCTACCGATAAGCAGCGAGGGTCCAGTAAGTCGTGATGGGGAGAATATACCATCTTTTATCTTAGTAAAACACCAACAAGAATAAATAAAAAAATATGGAAGCATATATAGCTAGAACAATACCAATGTCACAAGATAACCAGAACAACAAATACATTACTCATTTGAAAGGGAAAACATGGCATGAAAAACTAAGTGTCAAAGTGTCTAAAATGAAACTAAAAGTAAAGAAACGAATGACTCCCAAGAGGGTTCTGAACCACATATGGTTCCCTCATCCAATACCCAACCTAAATCAGCAATCCAACCCAAGGCCTTTGCCCTTAACCTGCCCTACAACAATAAAATTTATTTAGGTATGGATTAGGCAGCCCAAATAGGGTGTGAGTACGAATCAATAGTCCAACACTAACGATTTCTAAAATAAATTCAGTCAAAAACAAGTGTATACAGTTATATAAATAACATAATTAAAATTCATAATTTAACAGTTATCACAATATCAGTTAATCTTTATTAACCACATAGACTACCAAGTTTGAATCTTATCGCACATTCAATCCACAATTTTTATACATATTATCCTTAGTGAAGAACGCTATGTCGAACACTCAAAATCCCATTGGTGTAGAATGCCATCTCTAACACCCAAAATCTCATCGGTGTAAAATTCCATGTCTAACACCTAAAATTCCATTTGTTGTTATTTATCATTGGTGTAGAACTCTATGTTTGAAACCCTAATTCTCAACAATACATATAGATCTATCTGGTTTAGAATGCTATTTCTAACACCCCAAATCCCATTGGTACAAAATGTCATGTATAAAACCCAAAATCCCATTCATTTATTTATATTATTGGTGAATAATTCCATGTTTAACACCCCAAATCCCATTAGTGAAGAAAGCCACGTCTAACACCTAAAATCCCATTGGTGAAAAATTCTATGTGTAACTTCCCAAAATCTAGTCCATTAATTAATTCATAAATTAATTAATTAAGTCTGTTAATAAATTAAACAACTAATTAACAACATAAATTTCTTTTTAATTAATTCTAAAATCAATTAAATATTAAAAATCTCAATATTTAATAATTTATTAACCAATTAATTATTATCAATCACAAAAACTCGATAATTAACTTAACTTTTAACTATACCAATATCATGATCATTTACATTGATAATTAATTCACCAATTAATTATCCTTATTTCTCATTCAAATTAAACAACTCAAATATATCAACCCATCATAATTAATTCTCATAATTAAATATCTAATTCAATAATCCCTAAATCCCACAGTTTTACAACTTTCAAAATTAATTGATTAACCATATTAATTAATTCAATTAGGGGTCTCAATTTATAAACAAATCTAGAAATCCTACAACTTGAATACATGATAAAAATCATGACTAATAGATTTATAAATTATACCACCAACCTCAATTCATTTACGGACATTCACTCAATGGATATCCCCAAAATCCAAGCAACACAACGACGTAGATTTGAGTTCTGGATCTAGATCCATAAACCAAGATCAAATATATCAAGATATAATCAATCTAGATCTAGATCTACAATCTTATATATAGATCTCACCAAAATGGTTTAGATTTGAAGAACCAGAGTATAAAATCCACCACAAGATTAATATAAGAAGGAATAATATACGGAATAAGGGTCGAGACGAGATCTACTTATTGGGAGAAGAGTACATATTCGATTCAGGATTTGAATCTTGAAGAACCAAGGTCAGAAGGCCTTGGAACCCCTCCGTAAAGCTTTGGAATTTCCCCAAAACATTAAGTACTGAGACAAGGTCTAAATTAGGGTGTTTTGGGGGGTTTTAAAATAAATTTTTAGGTGAAAAGAAACATCACACATGGTTTTTCTGGGCACGGTCACATGTTTTAACAAACTGTGCACCAACCATGCAACCCTCACTATTTGGGGTTTCACAGTTAGATAGGTTGGGTACACGGTTTACTCTAACTTTCACCAACTATGCACAATCCCCCTTTCTCAAAAATTTTCTTAAAACTACACTAAAATGCTCCCCAAGTCCTAACTCCAACCAAAGGTACTTAAATAAAAAATTACATGAATTTGTTCCCAAGATAACTCTAGAAAAGGTCAGGATATTATAATATCCCCACCTTATAACAACTCATCCTCGAGCTGCACTCCCATGCCTCTCAAAGATTATGAGCCAAAAATTTCGGGCCACTGATCCCACATATCTACTTCCCTTTCCCATGTATCCTCTTATAAAAATCCATGTTACCATAACACATGAACTATCGACGCAGTATTTCCCCACAATACTTTTTCACTACGATCCAACACATGAATTGTATTCTCCTCAAAGGAAGAATCTATTTCAAGATCAAACTCATCCACATTGATCACATGAGAAGGGTCTGGTTGATACCTACATATTTTTGACACATGGAAAACCTCATACATTTCATTGTATTTCTGTGGAAGAGAAAATCAGTACCCCACCATCCTAATTCTCTCAATTATCTCAAAAGGTCCAAAAATCCTTGGCGCCAACTTACTCTGTCTCCATATCCTTTGGTGACCCAACCTAGCTGACACCCGAAGTAATACATGATCACCCTATGTAAACTCTAGGGGTTGTCTCTGTCTATCGGCATATGACTTCTTTCTACTCTGAGATGTAGCCGTACATTTCTATATCAACTTCACCTACTCCATCATCAACTACACAAGACTCATCCCCAACAACTCTGAATCACCAGCCTCCATCCATCATAGTGGTGATATGTATGACATACCATAAAGAGCCTCATATGGAATCATCTGTATTGTCTCCTGAAAATTGTTATTATATAAAACCTCCACTAAAGCTAAGTACTTCTCCCAAGACCCACCAAAGTCAAGCATACATGCCCGCAATATATCGTCAAGCACCTATATAGTATGCTCTGACTACCTATCTATATGTGGGTGGAAAGTTGTACTCAGTAATACCTATGCACCAAGCACTTTCTGTAATCCTCACCAAAAGAATGAAGTAAATCATGAATCACGATCTGAAATGATAGTCTGTGACACCCCATTCAAATGAACTATCTCTTGTACATATAATTCTCCCAACTGTTCTACTGTGAAGGTTTCCCTTATAGGCAAGAAATGTGCTACCTTTTTCATTTGATCCACAATGACCCAAATAACACCATTCTTCCTAAGTATCTTCAGAAGACCTACCAAAAGGTCTATAGCCACATCATCCCACATCCAATCAGGAATGGGTGATGGTTGTATCAAACCTCTAGGCCGTTGATGCTCTGCCTTCACCTACTGATAGGGGAAACATTGCATCATGAATCCTGCTACCTCCTTTCTCATGTCTGGCTACCATAACTGTCTTCGTAGGTCATGGTACATTTTGGTCACACCTAGATTTACTTACCACTTTGAGGCATGAAACTCCTGCATGACCTCATCCTGAATTCTAATAGGTACAAAAAATATATCCTACACATAGATGATCTCTTCCTAATCTATAAACCAATCAAAAGGTGTATCCCCACCTTCAAAGCTTCCCATCAAGGATAAACACTCAGGATCCTCCTACTGTCTGTCCCTGATCCATATCAAAAGTGTAGAATTCACTACAACTGAAACTATATTCATCTGATTTTGACTCTCCTAAACCAGCACATGAATTTCATCCATCAGATTCATTAACTTCCACTCAACACTCGACTCATGAACCATATGAATATGAGTTTTTCTAATCAAGGAAATGAACCACACTATTTCTCTTCCTAGGTGTGTATTCTAGTTCAAAGTCGAAAGATTGCATATATTCAACCCATATACACTGCCAAAGATTCAAATATCTTTTCATGAATATATACTTCAATATCTCATGGTCAGTGTAAACTATAAACTTTTCTCCCAAGATATAGTGTCACCAACACTTCAAATCATATACCACTACTTCCAACTATAGGTTATGCATAGGGTAATTTTGTTCATGATGCCTCAATTACTGAGACCCATATTCCACAACTTGATCTCCCTGTATCATCCTAGCTTCTATTTTGATCCCATAAGTGTCACAATACACCATGTTCTCCTCACCTGACTCTGGCAGGATCAAAATTGGTGCCGACATCAAATGCTTCTTCAGCTCCTAGAAAGCATTCTCGCATGCTTCCATCCACTCAAATTTTATCCCCTTCTTGGTCAAGCCTGAAAGTGGAACTACCAATCGGAAAAAATCCTAGATGAACCTATTGTAATATCCATATAATCCCAAAAGGATTTGGATATTGAAAAAATTCTTGGACTACTCCCAAGAAACCACTGCCTGAACCTTCTCTAGGTCCACCGACACACCTTCCTCTGAGAGTATATGCCCTAAGAAGTGTACCCAATCAATACAAAACTAACACTTATCTTTCCTGGTGTATAATCAATTCTCCCTCAATGTACTCAGGATGATGTCAAGATGTTGGGCATGATTGTCATGAGTCTTAGAGTACACCAAGATGTCATCCACAAACACCACTAAAAACTGATCCAGATAAAGATGGAAGATTCTATTCATTAAGTCCATAAAAATTGCTAGTGATTTTTCAACCCGAACGAGATTACGAAACGCTCATAAATTCCATTCCTAATACTGAAAGTTTTCCTCTATATATCAAAATTTCAAAAGCTCAACTGATGATACCATGATCTTAATTCATTCTTTGAGAACACACAAACCCCCTTTAACTAGTCAAAAAGATCATCGATACGTAGAAGAAGATATCAGTTCTTCACAATCATCTTATTCAACTTCCAGTAATCGACACACAAACATAAACTCCCATAAAACTTCTTTGTAAACAACATAGGTGATCCCCAAGGTGACATAATTAGATGGATAAATCCTTTATCCTTTAATTCCTCCATCTGAGCTTTGAGCTCTTGAAGCTCATTCAGTTCCATTATGTACAGTGGAATAGATACTAGCTTAGCCCCTGACATGAGCTCAATAGTTAATTCCACATCTCTCTTAGGTGGAATCCCTAAAAAGTCTTCAGGAAAGAACCCTGAAACAGTTTTACTACTAGTGGAAGTAAATATTGTCTAACACCTTTTTCATCCATTAAAAGACTAGTAAGATGGGCTGTGAGATATCCCAGTTGCTGAGTAATTAGCCCTTCTTGGCCTGCTTACATATCCCACTCTACCTGGTGAATGTAGAGGTCACCCTTATGAGATGTAAACATAACGCTTCTATGGTAAAAATCTATGTGGGCTTGGTATGTGACTAGCCAGTCCCTACCCATAATTAGGTCAAAGCCTTTCATGTCGATGATATAGAGATCCCACAGAAAATGGTACTCCCCAATCTTAAGAGAACATCCCTTAACCACACAGATGTCGCTAGAAAATACTACCAAAGGTGTATCTATCATCATATCATAGCTCACAAACTCCACTTCCATTCTCGAACTATTAACAAGTTTAGTGTAGATAAATGTGAGTAAACAGTATCAAATAAGGCACTAGATAATAGAGAAGCTACAAGAATAGTACCTCTCATTGTTGATGGCCAAGCCTCACTATCCTCGAGTGTAGGATGCACAACATGTAATTGTCCTTCTCCTCTTCCCTGTGATGCTGTCCAACTTCCCTAAGTTGAACTGGTCTATAGATATGAGCGTTCTTTCCCATAATAATCACGTACACTACCTCTACTTCCTTGGCCAGTAGAACTCCAGCTTCCATACTGGTATGGTGCAGAAGACCCCCTTCCAGCACTGTAGTTCTATATATCCCCTCTGTCACTACCTAACTACCTAAAATTCCTGAAAAACCTCTATAGATGTACCATATTTTCATAGGCTCGAAACTCTAATGGAGATCAGGAACAATGTTTCCAAAAGTGTCCCGATATACCACACCGGTGGCAGAGCACATGGGTAAGATCCCATGTAACCTATCCCCCTGACTAGACACTCTACTTCCCACTTCTATGGATGAAATTCTCATAACATCACTTCCTGCTCTCAAAATTCATACCACCTGACCATCTAATATTAATCACTTTTCCTCCACTGAAATCCTCTTTCAGGTTCCCCTCAGAAATAAGAGCCTTATTTACCACTTCTATAAAATTCTTCAGCCTAAAGATATTCCCTCAAGACTTAATTTCACATTTAAGTCCATCCTGAAATAATATTGATAAGGTAGCCTCATATATTACCAATGATAGATAAAAAAACTGTAAGTCTCTAAAGAGTCCAGAATAATCCATCACAGATAGATTCCCCTAAGTCAACCTCATGAACTCTTCTACTCTTTCCTACCTCAGTGTCTCTAGGTAGAAGGTTCAATTTTTTTTCCTGAAAACCCTTCTATTCCATACTATCAACCTGACCAGTCAACAACTAGATATCCCGCCAACATTTTTCTTGACTACACAACATATAGGCTACCAACTTTCCTCTCTTTTCAATAGGATTCTCCGAGCGGTCAAGTATAGTTTTGACAGACTCTATCCAAAACTCAGCTTCCTCAAGTCCATCCTCTCTAATGAAAGTCAGAGGGTGCTGCAACTGAAACTCACTCGTTATATTCAAACATTATTTTCACAACCTACCATAGAGATATTTCGATAAATTTCATTAAATTAGTGAAGTTCTCTCAGAACTTCTCTCAGAACTTCTCTCTCAGTTCCTACCTCGACACTATCAGTGCCTCAGGTTCCACCATTAGAAGATCATCCACAGCCATGTCCTTCGATCATCCTCTCAATAAAAGCCTTTGAGGAGGAATTTCTCTCTATAATTTCAAACACACATCTTAGGACTCATAACACACTTTATCACATTTAAATTGGAGGAAAACCCACTACAATCTACAAAAATTCTTTTCCCTAACCCCCGCCACACAGTCAAAACTGAGGCTCTATTTCTACCCTTAACCACCATACACCTAGGTCTGGTTAACATGGGTAACCACACTCTCATATTCAAGTACCTCATTTAGATAGTCACTCATTATTATTTTAATAATTTCACCCTTCTATAATTCATATTAGGCACTATTTTCAATTCAATTTTAAAAGCAAGGAAAAATAATCTATGCTCAATGGCTTAGACATAACCCGTTTTCCCACGCGTGCCTATAATGATGCATATCACAATAATCCTAAGTGGCTAGAATGATGCATTAAGACTCAACTATCGTACCATTCCGGTCCATGAATCAATACTTAATAATTCTTAGAAATATAAAAAAAAATTATCACATCACAAAATAATTGTGTCACCCAAGGTGAAATAATATTCAACTGTAACAAAAAACAAAAATAACAACAATCCCACCCTGAGTACTTGGGTTTCCCCCCATACATGGGTCTGCAACTCCCATGACCAATCTCATTACCAAGATACAACTCTTCAAAGTCTCTTGTCTACCTTTACCAAATAGTAAGAAGAAAGAAGAAGAAAGAATACTCCTTTTATACCACTTTGTAACATCTCGGCCTGGGTTCCATGCACCGGTTCCCCAATCCGGATCGTCACATGACCTCAAGCGTGCCTCGCCGTACACTAGAGGTTGTGGACTAGTAGTGAGGTTTTGTTAAGTCATGATGGGGAGACTATACCCTCTTTAATCAGAGTAAAACACTAGTGGAAATAAATAAGCAAATGTAGAATCATATATAACCAGAACAATACCAATGTCACAAGATAACCAAAACAAAAAATACATTACTCATTTTAAAGGAAAATATATAATCCCACATTTTTATCACTTAAACTTTAATTACATTTTACAGAACCGAGGATCTTTAAGGTTTAGTGTCTTGGAAACCAAGAACTTAAAACATGAAAACATAAAACATTCTTCTTAAACACTTGAAAGGCTTCTCCTCATGTTCATCCTAGGTTCATTACTGAATCTCATAACCTGGGGACATACATCAAAAGAAAGGGTGAGCAGAAGGCCCAGTAAGGGAAACAAGGGAAACATTTAACATGTGAACTTGAGATACATCAATAAAGTCATGAAAAGAACTTTAAGGCATGAGAATGAAATCATGAGGCATATCATAATAAAAATAACATTTTTCATAACTTGAAGATATGGCTACAACATTTAATATTGACAATAATTTCATTTCACCAAGGTCCATCCCCAAGGTGTCATTAAAAATTACCAAGGTTATTCACCAAGGTATCAGTCTAAAAAGTCATCTCTAGAGATTAAGTCTTTACCCAATGCATTGGAGTGCTATCTGGGCGCACCATTTGAATGTATTTATTATCATGTGAGCCACATATATCATCATCAATCATTTCATAAACAACCCATATAGCATAAAATAAATGGGTTTCATTTCATAATCATAACGTTTTAAAAACTGCTTTAAAGACAAGATCTTTATGTCACTTTAAACCCACAGAAAGGGAAAGCGGGTTTCATGTATGTAAATACCAGAATTTAAAATAGAATTTTTTTGTATATATGTGAATACCAATATATAAGAGAGATCTTTGAGTATTCACTTAATAAAATAAAATAACTTTAGAAAGAAGAGAGAGACATTTTGAGACGAAAATTCTGTAGCATAAAGGCTATGTTATGAGGTTTTAGAAAACATTGAAAAGAGAGGGGACATGGGTCAAACATTCATAAATGAACCATAAAACAGTAGAGGGACAGAATATAAGGTATTTAATAACATGGTAATTAAATTTGAAAATATACCATATGAAATGAAGAACATGAAAGGAAGACAAAAATAAGATTTCTCTTATGAAAATTCGGCAGCCTAACGGCGTCACATAAACTTCAACCAAAAATGAATTGATGAGATCAAATATGGTCTCTCATAATATAAACATAAAAGACCAGTATGATAGATATAGAGATCATACCCCAACATAATAAAAAGGAACTTGCAAGACTTTACATGGAATTAGAACTTTTAAAAAGGAGAAAGGTGAAAGAACTACTTAAAAATTCAGCAGCCTAACAACGCCACTTAAAACTTCAAAATACTAAATTGAAGAGATCAAATGGGGTATCCCATCATATGATAATAAAATATAAGTATTATAGATATAGAGATAATACCCCAACATAATAAAAAGGGACTTGAAAGTCTTGACAAGAAAATAGAACTTGAAAATGAGAAGGGTGAAAGAATCTGTTACAAATATTTCGGCAGCCTAACAACGCCACTTAAACTTTAATAAAATGAAATGATGAGAGTAATATGGGGTCTCTAATCGCATTAAAATAAAAAGGACAGTATAATGAATATAAAAGAACATCCTCCAACATAAGAATATGGAGCATAAAAGAAATGACATAAAAGAGAGTACTTGGAAAGAAAGAGGGAGGTAGGATCCCTTACCTTAAAACGTAACTCTTAAAACTCAAAGTTTGGGACCTTGAGGGCTTGGGGGAACCTTGGGAGGAATCCTTGTGAGGTAATGAGACCATAGATTAGTTTTGGGAGAGTTTGGAGTCGAATGGATGAGAAGATGACTTGGTATTTATAGGGAAAGTGAGGGGACAAGGCATTAATGGCCAAGGGACACCTCTTTGGTGGTTTTGGAAAAACCATGGGCTTGCCCATAGTATTTTCCCATGGTATTGGACACTTGGGACACCTCATACCTTATATTACTATTCATAATTCGACCATATTTATTACTTACTTAATACATCATTTAATGATGTCATTAAACACTCGTAACTTAAAAGCTGTATTTTCACTATTCATCGAAAATTCAACTTTCTCAGAAAAATCCCAAAATTTCACCTTAACCAAATATAGATTCCCTGATTTCAAAAATGAACTCCATTTTATAAAAATAATTTTCTAAATATTTTTAATTTAATTTTTAAATAAATACATTATTCACCGAAAATTCATTTTTTTCAGAAAAAACCCCAAAAATTACCTTAACATAATATCGATGCTCTGAGTTCAAAAATGAAATCCATTTTATAAAAATAATTTTCTAAATATTTTTAATTAAATTTTTAATTAAAAAACACTATTCACTCAAAAAAACTAATACTTGAATAATAATTTATGAAACCGTTATTTCCCCATTTTATTGAATAACATTACTTAATCAAGGTGCCTAGATTATATTAATGCTTTATTTAAGTGAGATAACTAATCCTAAACATAAAATCACTATTCATAATTTACTATTCATCAAAAATTAAGTTGATCTTATTAGACTCTATATTTTGTACTGAACATAATTGTAGAAGACCATTTTTTGAAAATCATAACACATTTTTAATTATTTAAGGTTTACATAAACATTTTTAAAATATCCTTTCTCTAAAATTCATCAAAAATATGCATACTATATTTATCCTGACATTTGAAAATTCATAAACTTCAACATAAGAAGAAATCAAAATTTTTATTTAAAACAAATGATTATACAAGGCAGTTATGGTCTCCTTACATAGCCCCTTATCACACCAACATAGGACCTAAGTGTAAGGTGTGCTAAGGTGAGAGAATCCGAGGGAGGCTCAGCCAACATTGCACGAGTAGTAATTTCTATCAATTTGAACTTCTCGCGAAGGATATTATGTTCTAGCTTCACACGATGCAGTTCATCTTGGGTTTGGTCCAGAGCAAATCTCAGTGGTGCTACCTCCTTCCCAAGTTCTGTTAGATGGGCTTCGATCGGTCCAAGACTACTGAGTGAGGCCATCGAATCTTCTTTCTATATTAACCAAGATCACTTGTATTTAGAGACTATAATCAAAACATTTAGTTTCCAGTGGTCATATTGACCAATGGTCATATGACAGTCAAAACCCAACGGTCTCATTTTAATTGTACTCAGGTTATCAAATGAAACAGTTTTTTTGAGTATAAAAAAATAAAATAACACACAGAATTAGGAAACAAGATTTATTCAAAATTTTGGGTCGTTACAATCTTCCCCCCTTAAGAAATTGCGTCCTCGCAATTTTTAAAATTGGGTTTTGAAATTTCATTGAAATTCCCACATCAGAAAAGGAGTCAGTAAAACTATTACTTTAAAATAAAGGGAAGTACAAAGGTCACCCGAGTTAACCCACACAAGGATTCCATGTAGGAAAACATGGACATGGAGGAGAAAACAAAGGGTCAAGTTCTGAGGGATAGTGATAGAAAACATGATTAGGAGAAAGTTAACCACAAGAAAATCCCAAACTTATGATGTGTGTAAATGGTATTTGATTACATAGTAGGATACATAAACCAACAATGTTTTTGTTTTACGTTCCTTTTCATAATTTTGAGGAATTCATTTACTACATAGAACAAAAACATAAGGAAATATACCTACCTTAAAGTAGAGTTTAATCCTTTAATAAGTCTCTACCAAAACTAATCTTTTCTCCAAATGATGAGAATTCAAAAACACTTGGTCTCATCAAAATCACAAGAATCATCTTCTAGAGAATCACATAATTCACAAAAAATTAACTATCTATTTCTTCTATCTTTAAAAATTATCCCAAAAACAGAAAGGGTAAGGTAAAACAACTATTCAAAAAGAAAGAATCCCATAGGAATGGAAACTACTTTTAAATCTTCAAAGTTCCATGGTACTACCCAAAGTTCATCATAGACCATTCCATAAATAACAGTCCTTAAAATTCCTCAAAATAAACCAAACTAAGATTGAAACCCAAATACAAGAATGATTTGATAACATAGTCTTCCAAAATAAACTTCATTGTTCATCTCCAAACAACATCAACCAATCCTAACATCTTATAACAAAATTAGCTAACCTAAACATATTTTACCAAATATAGGTTAATCATTTCCACAAGTAACCTAAATTACTATAAGTCCACCTTAAATTCATCGATTCTTCAAAATATAAGTCAACCTTACTCCTCAATTAAAATACCGTAGTAATCTATTTACATAGATCATATAGGGTCCCCAAAATAGTGAACGTCTTCCAAAATAATAATCATCTTTTAATCCCCTAATCATCTCTGTCATATTAATATGAAAATTGTTGCATTTCCTATCACATTGGTTGTTGGGACATGTTCTCCCATTTCCCACCAATAACTAAGAAGAGAAAGTATAATTAGGGGCTTAAATACTTAGTCAATAATCATGAAAAGGAAATTAAATCATATAAGGATAACTTTTAGAGAAAAAGTATACCCTAACTTGTGATCCCCTAGGTTTCAAACTAGGTTATCCATGATCATATATTCTTATGTGAATCTTTATTTTATTTTATCTTTGTTCCTTTAATAATAGTTCATAATAAGCTTATGAATTTACCAAAGCATATCCCCCGGGAGTTTCGTAACCAAGAGTGCAGCAAGGCCCATTGTCATGTACCATTTCCCGTTCTAGTCTAGCTCAAAGAGGTGTTTTCGGGTTTTACCCCTATGTACATCTGTGCCAAAGCCACCTCTACATGCTCGTATCCAGACAGGGATGTATTTGCTTGGCAACCCCTTACTTAATACTCACCAAAATACCAGGAATATTTCCTATATTTAAACTTTTCTATAGGGTTCTTCCTAGAGTTTTCATATCCTAATTTCCACAAATAACTAAACCATCCTTTGATACCAAATATAGCATCCCGCATTTTTATCAGTTAAACTTTCATTACATTTTACAAAATCGAGGATCTTTAAGGTTTAGTGTCTTGGAAACCAGGAACTTAAAACATGAAAACATAAAACATTCTTCTTAAACACTTGAAAGGCTTTTCCTCATGTTCATACTAGGTTCATTACTGCATCTCATAACCTGGGGACATACATCAAAAGAAAGGGTGAGTAGAAGGCCCAGTAAGGGAAACAAGGGAAACATTTAACATGTGAACTTGAGATACATCAATAAAGTCATGAAAAGAACTTTAAGGCATGATAATAAAATCATGAGGCATATCATAATAAAAATAACATTTTTCATAACTTGAAGATGTGGCTACAACATTTAATATTGACAATCATTTCGTTTCACCAAGGTCCATCCCCAAGGTGTCATTAAAAATTACCAAGGTTATTCACCAAGGTATCTGTCTAAAAAGTCATCTCTAGAGATTAAGTCTTTACCCAATGCATTGGAGCGCTATCTGGGCGCACCCTTGACATGTCTTTATTATCATGTGAGCCACATATATCATCATAAAACATTTCATAAACAACCCATATAGCATAAAATAGATGGGTTTCATTTCATAATCATAACGTTTTAAAAAATGCTTTAAAGACATGATCTTTATGTCACTTTAAACCCACGGAAAGGGAAAGAGGGTTTCATGTATGTAAATCCCAGAATTTAAAATAGAACATTTTGGTATATATTTGAATACCCATATAGAAGATAGATCTTTGAGTATTCACTTAATAAAATAAAATAACTTTAGAAAGAATAGAGAGACATTTTGAGACGAAAATTCTACAGCATAAAGGCTATGTTACGAGGTTTTAGAAAACATTGAAAAGAGAGGGGACATGGGTAAAACATTCATAAATGACCCATAAAACAGTAGAGGGACAAAATATAAGGGATTTAATAACATGGTAATGAAATTTTAAAATATACCATATGAAATGAAGAACATGAAAGGAAGACAAAAATAAGATTTCTTTTATGAAAATTCGGCAGCCTAACGACGTCACATAAACTTCAACCAAAAATGAATTGATGAGATCAAATAGGGTATCTCATCATATTAACATAAAATATCAGTATGATAGATATAGAGATCATAACCCAACATAATAAAAAGGAACTTTCAAGACCTGACATGGAATTAGAACTTTAAAAAAGGAGAAAGGTGAAAGAACTACTTAAAAATTCGGCAGCCTAACAGCACCACTTAAAACTTCAAAATACTGAATTGAAGAGATCAAATGGGGTCTCTCATCATATGATCATAAAATATCAGTATGATAGATATATATATCATACCCCAACATAATAAAAAGGGACTTGAAAGACGTGACAAGAAAATAGAACTTGAAAATGAGAAGGGTGAAAGAATCTGTTACCAATATTTCGGCAGCCTAACAACGCCACTTAAACTTTCATAAAATGAAATGATGATAGTAAGAGGGGGTCTATCATCAAATTTTCATAAAAAGGAAAGTATAATTAATATAAAATAACATCTTCCAACTTAAGAACATGGAGCATAAAAGAAATGACATAAAAGAGAGTACTTGGAAAGAAAGAGGGAGGTAGGATCCCTTACCTTAAAACGTAACTCTTAAAACTCAAAGGTTGGGACCTTGAGGGCTTGGGGGAACCTTGGGAGGACTCCTTTGGAGGTAATGAGACCAAATCTTTGTTGGGGTAGAGTTGGGAGTCGAATGGATGAGAATATGTCTTGGTATTTATAGGGAAAGTGAGAGGACAAGGCATTAATGGCCAAGGGACACCTCTTTGGTGGTTTTGGCAAAACCATGGGCTTGCCCATGGTATTTGCCCATGGTATTGGCCACTTGGTACACCTCATACCTTATATTACTATTCATAAGTCGACCATATTGATTACATACTTAATACATCATTTAATGATGTCATTAAACACTCGTAACTTAAAAACTGTATTTTCACTATTCATCAAAAATTCAACTTTCTCAGAAAAATCCCAAAATTTCACCTTAACCAAATATAGATGATCTGATTTTAAAAATGAACTCCATTTTATAAAAATAATTTTCTAAATATTTTTAATTTAATTTTTAAATAAATACACTATTCACTGAAAATTCATTTTTTTCAGAAAAAACCCCAAAAATTACCTTAACATAATATCGATGCTCTGAGTTCAAAAATGAAATCCATTTTATAAAAATAATTTTCTAAATATTTTTAATTAAATTTTTAATTAAAAAAAACTATTCACTCGAAAAAACTAATACTTGAATAATAATTTATGAAACCGCTATTTACCCATTTTATTGAATCACATTACTTAATCAAGGTGCCTAGATTATATTAATGATTTATTTAAGTAAGATTACTAATCCATTTGGTCACATTACTAATCCTAAGCATAAAATCACTATTCATAATTTACTATTCATTAAAAATTAAGTTAATCTTATTAGACTCTAAATTTCATACTGAACATAATTGTAGAAGACCATTTTTTGAAAATCATAACACATTTTTAATTATTTAAGGTTTACATAAACATTTTTAAAATATCCTTTCTCTAAAATTCATCAAAAATATGCATTCTATATTTATCCGAACATTTGAAAATTCATAAACTTCAACATAAGAAGAAATCAAAAATTTTATTTAAAACAAAGGATTATACAAGGCAGTTACGGTATCCTTACATAGCCCCTTATCACACCAGCATAGGACCTAAGTGTAAGGTGTGCTAAGGTGAGAGAATCCGAGGGAGGCTCGACCAACATCGCACGAGTAGTAATTTCTATCAATTTGAACTTCTCGTTAAGGCGATTCCGTTCTAGCTTCACACAATTAAGTTCAGCTTGGGTTTGGTCCAGAGCAAAGCCCAGTGGTTCTACCTCCTTCCCAAGTTTTGTTAGATGGGATTCGATCGGTCCAAGACTACTAGGTGAGGCCATCAAATCTTCTTTCTATATTAACCAAGATCACTTGTATTTAGAGACTATAATCGAAACGTTTAGTTTCCAATGGTCATATTGACCAATGGTCATATGACAGTCAAAACCCAACGGTCTCATTTTAATTATACTCAGGTTATCAAATGAAACAATTTTGTTGAGTATAAAAAAATAAAATAACACACAAAATTAGGAAACAAGATTTATTCAAAATTTCAGGTCGTTACAGAAAAACATGGCATGCCAAAGTAAGTATCAAATTTTCTAAAATGAAACTGAAAGTAAAGACATGAATGACTCTCAATAAGGCCCCGAACCATGTGTGGTTCCCTCATCCAAGCCCAAACCTAAATCAGCAATCCAACCTAGGGCCATTTCCCTTAACCCGCCCTACAACAATAAAGTCTATTCAGGTACCAACCAGGAAACCCAAATAGGGTGTGAGTACGACTCAGTAGGCCACCACCAACAATTTCTAAAACAAATTCAGTCAACAACAAGTGTATGCAGTTGTATAAAAAAATAATTACAATGAAGAATTTAACAGATATCACATTATAAATTATTATTTATTAACCACATAGACTATCAAGTTTGAATTGTGTCACACATTCAATCCATAATTTTTATACATATTATCCTTAGTGTAGAATTCCATGTTTGACACTCAAAATCCCATCGGTGTAGAACGCCATGTCTAAAACACAAAATCTCACTGGTGTAGCATTCCATGTCCAACACATACAATCCCATTTGTTACTATTTACCATTAGTGTAGAATGTCATGTCTGGCACCCCAATTCTCAATAATATAGATAGGTATATATGATGTAGAACAATATGTATAACACCCCAAATTCTATTATTGCAGAATATCATGTCTAATACCCAAAATCCTGTTCATTTATTTATATTATTGGTTCATAATGCCAAGTATAACACCCCAAATCCCATTGGTGCAGAATGTCATGTATAACACCTAAAATCCATTTGATGCAGAACTCTATGTCTAACACCCCAAAATCTCATCCATTAATTAATTCATAAATTAATTAATAAATTCAATTAATAAATTCAAAAAATAATTAACAACATCAATTTCCTATTAATTAATTCTATAATAAATTAACCATTCAAAATCTCAACATTCAATAATTAATTAAAAAATTAATTATTCTCGATCAAAAAAACTTGATAATTAACTTAAAATTTAATTATCCCAATCTATTGATCATTTACATTGATAATTAATTCACCAATTAATTATCCTGATCTATCATTCAAATTAAACAACTCAACTATCTCAACCCATCATAATTACTTCTAAAAATTAATTATCTTATTCAAAAATAATTAAATCCCCCAATTTCACAAATTTCATAATTAATTGATTGACCATATTAATTAATTCAATTAGGGGACTCAATTTCTAAAAAAATCTAGTAATACTATAACTTGCATATATGAGAAAAAATCATGACTAGGGGATTTAGAAATTAGACCACCCACCTCGATTCATTTCTAGATGTTCACTCAATGGAAACATCCAAAATCCGAGAAGCACAATGAAATAGATCTAAGTTTCGGATATAGATCTCTAAACCAAGATCAAAGATATGAAATTATAATCAATATAGATATAGATCTATAATCTTATATCCATATCTCACAAAAATGGTTTAGATCTAAAGAACTAGAGGATAAACTATAACAAAGGATTAAGAGAATAAGGAATAATAGATATAATAAGGGTTGGGATGAGATCCAAAAACTAAGAGAAGAGAGGATCTTCGATTCAGGATTTGAATCTTGAATAACGGAGGTCGAAATACCTTTGAATCCTTCCAGAAAGCTCTGGAATAACCCAAAAATGTTAAAACCCGAGCCAAGATCGAAATTAGGGTGTTTTGGGGGTTTGAGAGATTTTAAAATAAATTTTTGGGTGAAAAGAAACCTCACACATGGGTTTTCAAGGCTGGGCGCATGGTTTAAGAAACTGTGTTCCAACCATTTGAACCTCACTTATGGGGGTTGTACGGTTAGCTGGGATGGGTGCATGGTTTACTCTAACCATGCGACAACCATGCACAATCCCCTTTTCTCAAAATTTTCTTAAAACTCCACCCAAATGCACCCCAAGTCATAACTCCAACCAAAGGTACTTAAATAAAACAAAAGTACCTAAATTTTCACCCGAGATAACTCCAAAAAAGGTCTGGATCTTACAAGTATAATTTTTCCGATTGTTGGTACTTAAGATAATTAATAAAATGTTTTCAAGAAAATCTAACCTTATTTATATCTTCATTAAGATACCTATTTTATTCAAAAACATGTCCTCAAAAATGTTTTTAAAATGATATTTTGATCTCATTTTCAAGGAAAAAAGATTTTAAAAATGTTTTATGGTTTTCAATGATCACTTTATAAGTTTTCAATCTATTTTCAAAGAAAAATGTTTTAAAAATGTTCTTGTTTTAAATTTTTTTTTTCAAAACAGAAAGGATATTTTTCTTAAAAAATGTTTTAAAATATCTCCCCAAATTATTTTCTATTTAAGATAACAACCATTAGTGCTACTAATTACTTTATGGGGAAATGATACCAAGGTTCCATTCATATTATTTCTATGAATGGTTTATGTTTTGATGACATTATGGTTATGAAACCCATTTCTCTTTCACGAGTTATATATTTGTGAAACTCGTTTCTCTTTCATGGGTTATATACTTATGAAACCCACTTCTTTTCAGGGGTTATTATTTGATGAAATGACTATGAAACCACTATTTTTTCCATAGGTTGTGATATGATGACATGTTTATGCTACTCATTTCATTTCATGGGTTATGATATGATTGTTTTTGATCTTATGGTATATGTATATATGATTTCATTATGTGATGGGTGGGACCTATATATCCCTCCAATTCATTGGGTAAAGATTTATATTTGATGAGATAATGATGAGAATTGATTCAAAAAGATTGATCCACTATGGAAGATGAGGAAACTCGATCCACTATAGGAAGATGGGGAAACCTGATCCACTATGGGAAGATTTGGAAACCTAATCCCTTATAAGGAAAGGACTGTGACTGGGTATGGTGGTGTATCACATCCAGTAGGTGTAGTCTCTATGAAGTTCCTTGATAAGTTTTTGGCAATGATACTCGACTTATAGGGAATTATATTACATGTTTATGTGTCTGTCACAATTTCATGTATTATTCCTATGTTATGCTTTCATGACTTATGATCTTGCTTCCCTTACGATTCATGTATTATGAACTACCAATATTTATGACATGATTCATGTTTATGATCTTTGATATACATGGTATGATATTTTAATGTTATGATCACATTCTCATACCCTCATGCTCATGTTTATAATTACATATCTCCCTTGTTTACCCATACTAAGAATCTTAACTCACCCTTTTTTATGTATCCCAGGTTATGAAGATATGTATTATGTATGATATGTCTAAGAAGTGTTCTAGTCATGGAGTACCTAGTGGGAGATAATGTAGCTCACTTATGCACCATATTTTATGTTTTTATGTTTTTAAAGGCACTAAACTAATATGGTATTTGGGAATCCATTTGTGTAATGTATTAATTTTTCCAAAAAAATGATGTAATGTTAATTTATGAAAATAAAGGGTCACTATAAAGATGGTTCCTCGATCCAGTTCACCACAAGACCTCAAGCACGCCTCCGTGTGCACCAGAGGTTGCAGACTAGCAATGGGGGGTCTAAGGTGGAATTGTGAGGAGAGTATTTCCCCATATCAGAGTGCACAATTATAATTAAATAACCAAACATAAAACACATCAAAGTACAATGAAAGAATAAATAAACCAAAAAAGAAGCATGTTGAAATAGAATAAAATATATTAAAGGCCCAAAAAACCATTCCATATATGCAACATTGATTGCACACTGGGCCGATCACATATAAAAAATGAACAAATGAGAAATAAATACACCAAGCTCAACTATCAACTCAAATCCATGTCAAATACTCAGTTTCCAGTACCATGTTGAGCTTCTTCAGCCCAATCCCCAGATTCCACATGAGAAAACCGATCAATCATGAAATCCTGAAAAGTAAACATAATGTCTGCACGCACACCAAGGTGCACATAAAGGGGTGAGAAATAAATATTAATAGGCCACCCAAATGGTGAACCAATAACATGATTCCATAAGTGCATGATCAGGAAATATTATCAACCTAGCCAAAACATAATTGAAATGAATTTAAATAAAACCATTTTCGATCCTTGGATCCATGATTCTGTTTGACCATACCCACTTTGAAAAATGACGAGGTGTATCTGAGCAAATATCGAGGACCATGCATCCCAAATAACACACGGGTTACACTTCCATGATAACCCTAAACAAACCTTCACTTTAATCACTATCTATCACTCAGAACCTAGACACATCAGTCTTAGGTATTCATTCCACACCAATGTACTTCCTAAAACCTAGGACATAAATCTTACATCTAACACATATCTCAAAACAATATTTCATGGAGCATCGGTCCATCACCTAAACTATAAGTATATTGTTAGTGTCTAGAGACTCAACCCGACACCTAATCCATACAGTATATTATCCATTCATGGAGAATCATTCTAACATCTAAACCATGGATGAAGAGTATCAGTCCATTATCCCATTCCACCTAGTATACCATTATCAGCTTGAGATTCAGTATGACACTTAAACCACAAAGTATACTATTAGTGTCCAGAGACTCAGCCTAACACCTGTAGATATCTGGGTCACAGCGAAAGCCGGTGGGCTAGGGATTTTAAAATTTCCTACTGTCAAGTCAATGAGACTTTTCATATCTGATGATCCTATCCTTGAAATAGTATGAGTATCTTGCATAAATTAAAGAAAGCACAAAAATGTAAAATAAAAACATACCTTTTTTGATATAAATCCATGGTTAACATATGCTTGTTGCTGGCGATCACTGATTGAAGGATCCAAATCAAGATCCCTCTAAATCATCCATAGGTACTTTAAAAATTCACTAGATCATTGATCGTCGAATTCTTGGTGCTAGCATAGAGATCCGACAACGCCTTTGATGCCCAGACGATCACCGCATCGATATACATTCGATTCATGGATATGAACTCAATCCGATCACCTATATTGAGATCTTATCTCTCTAGAGAGTGTAATAGGAGATAGAGGCCCTGTAAATCTCATAGTGAATCATTTCTAGTGAGATCCTCTCTCCTCCTATTTATAGTGGATACTCAAAATACCTGAAAGGGTTCCTCAGCCCCTGTTAATTTAACACCCACTAAATAAATAATTATGACAAACTAAACTGCATCATAAATATTATTTATATTTTATCTCATATATGTAATATATATTAAATATACTACGTTATAAAACTGTGTCATTAACTTGACTCAAAATTCCCGCTAATATAAAAAAAACTTGGAGTATTAAAATAATATCCATTCAATTAATATTATTCCTCATATTTACTTAACTTGTAAATAATTTTAATAAATAAATTCAACCCAATTATTATTTACTTGAATAATAATGAATTTATTTATCCATAATTGATTGATGACTTGGAAAACACTCAGACCTCATGGTGTGGTCCACCATGACCAATATACCTATTCACTAGAATATGGTGAATATGATATTGTGTGTGACCCTCTAGACCCTTATCTTGATAGTAGTGAATAGAATCCATAGTATAAGAGTGGAGTCTTGCGACCCATCAAGACTAATAAAGAGATAAGTATACTCATAGAAACAACAACCTACCTACAAACACATACTTTTTATTATAATCTCTTTGTCTTTTAATATATCATAAAGTAGTACACACATCTGTTTCATCGTCCTTTCCTTGTTTTATTATTTTTTTATCTAACTAGAAGGTTTTACCTTTGGAATACTGTGGCCACAAATTTATGAAGGTACTACCATCCTGATCAACTTGGCCTGAGATATATTAATTCCTCAACCTAGAAGAAACAAATACTTTCTTGATCATTCAACTAATGTCATACCACCAATGACATAATTAATACAAGCTTCCTAGTCATGATTTAATTATCATGGTTTTTTATTGCATCAAAGTATGTGATCAAATGGCACACACTGGTAATGATATCAAGTCAGGAGACCAATACACATGTCTGTAGATAGGAACAACCAATGCTACCTTAAATATGTGGTGTTCCAATTAACGGTTCTGTCATCATGATCTCACTACTAGAGATCACCAAGTGTGAAATTCATGAGAAGAAGTCTCAATTATTAAGAGTCCCCCAAACCTGATAGTCATACATCAATTGCTTCTAGTCAGTATGATGTATCAAGACCATAAAACATTTTTTTAAGATTAATGTCATAGTATCTCAAGATTCTCATTATAGTTTGGGATCTTCTATAAAATCATGATTTGAATATTAATCTATATACATTACCATTTCAATAGTGGACGTAGAAAAGTATACACTATAATGGTAAGAATAAATCATGTATATCTAAATGTATACATGATACAGTAATCAGAATTACTATTCAAGTTGGGTCTAGGGAACCCACTATTAAAACACTCCCACTTTCAATAGATCCAACTTGATAATGAAACTTGATAGCTCTCACATGATAAAGATCATGTTTCTACTGAGTAACATCTTTAGCTACTAGGTCTACCATGTTTCCACAACATTGATATTCTACTATATGGGACCTCACCTCCTTGAGTAAAACTTATCAAGAGATTTTATCCCAGAGTATATCCCTTTTTCCTCTTTCAAAACTTGACATATTGTCTAGTACTAGTAACATGATTATCATTATGATAAAATTTTACTTGGTAGGTCTGATTCTAAGAACTAGAACAAATAATTGCATTTAATAACTACTTCTTAGCTCCCTAAAAAGCTTCAATGTGCTTGGTATTTTTAGGTATGGATACCACAGGCTTATATGATCTTGTATCACTCATAACCTTAGCCTAAATGTGATACTAGATCAAATTGATCCAAAGGAAGACTAGTTTTTGTCCCACCAAAACTAGTTTCTCTTCCTCTCCACTTACCAGGTACATATCCTTTGTACTTGACCAAGTACAATCAGATAGTTCTGACTTCTTCACTTTTATTTCTCTCGGTTATAACTGATATTTTCCTACCATAACATATGTTGGAAAAATAAATTCTTTTATATATCATGGAACATGTGATTGATTCATCACATAAGCATATGTAACTCAAATCACCACTTAATCCCTTCATATTCCATTGAATGTATACTTGGAGGGATTTATGCAATGTGACATTAGTAACAATTCTCTATGGAATTGTTCCATCTTGTATTTTTCAATACCATGTCACTGTATGTACGATTGAATATGTCCAAGAAACCGTTAGATCTACCTAAGTAGATCCCATTCCCTAGAACTTAGGTTTCTACTTTAAGTCAATCTATGAAGTATTTCTTTCATCCTGGTCTTAACTAAATATAAGACCAATATGTGTTTTCCAAATGTTACCAAACATATTATACTTGGAAAATAATGGAGCTCCCACTAAACTATGGTAAACACATGGAAAACATTAATTCTAAATGAATATTATATGATCTAGATGATTACATTAATCCAAAACTAGATTTTAGTGACTTTCACCCTTATTGGAATTCTGTGATGCCACCATACCTTTCTGGTTGCATCATATAGACACCTTCCATGAAAGTTTGTTTTTATATCCAACTTCCAATTAAATGATCATAAAAATTAGCCATGATAAGTAAAATTCTAATGGATTTGGGCATAATTATTTGGTATAACCAATTAATCCTGATTGATACCACTATTATACCATCCATTTATCATCACACTTGAATGCCCACCGCAATATCCTAAATAATAAGCTCCTTTTCACTTTGATACATAGAATCCATTATTTAATTTTAATTGATCTTGTCAATTGAAACTAATTTCCATATACTGCTTACTTGTAGAAATTATTATTCTCACTGAATAATGTTTCACCGACCATGGTGAATATAATACCATCACATTGGTTTTAACCTTCTTATATAGTATGTGTCTCTAGAACATTCCTTTTCCATGACTCTTGTGGAACTTGTTCTTATGCCAACTATTTGTGAATCTTTTAGCATTGAATAAATCCAAGTCAATCTTGCTCCTACTATATCAAATAAATATGTGTATCCTTATATATAAATATAGTCTATATCTTGAATCCATATTTCTATCAAAGGGATTTAAGTAATATCCTAATAAAATTTTAGGATTATTACGTTAGATGAACATTGTGTTTTTCTTGATGCGGGTTTTTATCCTAACAAAATCTTTGCATATTAACACATTTTCTTATGAAATAATGTATTTCCATCATAATACAACTATTAGGATATCCATTTTTCATGATAGTTGGTATATGGTTATGAAATATCACCATTATTTTCAAAGCAAGTCCTGAAATATAATAGATGTTTCGTCATGTTGTAACATTAATACTAATTACATCATGACTTTGATGTATAAAATGTGAATTTAGTAATTACTCCATGCTACATTTTGTTGATCAATATTAACATGTAAGACTCATCATTGATCCTCATTAAAAACATCATTTTCATGATGTTGATAAGGTAATGTGTGTTTATGAATTACTCCACACTATATTATATTAACCGATAAAGGGTTGGTCAAGATATTCTTCGATGTGCCGACCCAAAGTATCTTATATATTCTAACCATGCATATTCTATACTTCACTTTACCATTTATTAAAGACTGAAATGAATCTTATGAAGTATATTCCTCACTATCTTACCCTTGAAATATTTCATTCTCTCTTACTGAACTAATTCTAAAATATTTGTGGCATAAATTTATTTCTAAAGGTTTCTTTATCCAAACTAAAAAGTATATATGTTGATAGTACCTATGATGTTTAGCTCCACTAATTTTAAATACCATATTGGGTATATCCTTGAATCCCACTTTTAGTTTTTCCTAATAAATAATTATGTTTCCACAACTGGGTATATAATTCTTACATTTTATATTTATCACGTATTTCATATGATTCAAGTATCACTGAACTATTCATTGAGTATGAGATATCACAAACAACATTCATTCCTGAACTTGGAATAATGTATCCTTGTTTCCAATGGAAACATGAGATAAATGTTTTGGTTATACTCAATAATATTTTGACTTGAATCAATACCTTGGAAATTTAGAAGTTGTGTGCTTCTCACTACTGACTTAGGAATCACCCTTTTCAGCCACTTGGAGAATACACTCACTTCTTGTAATGTTTATATACTTACTTAGTTACTGTATTTTGATACACATATGTGATATCCATATATTATTTAATACCAAAGAATTATGTTAGAATAAATACTTATAATTGATGAATATGCATTAAAGGAGAAGTGGGTACTTTCTTATTCAATTAAGTTTTTTGTAATTAAAATTCAATAGATTTATTTGATGATATGTAAAGCAAATAACCACATGTTTATTACCTATTTATTTGAAGGATATTACAATGGTGCCTTTGGAATCACTCCGTCCATTGAAATTATCATCTTGTCTTTCAACTTATTCACCATAAGAATTAAATATTAATCCTTCTTTAATATTCTTATTTCTTGGAGAACCTTACCTAAAAGGTAATGAAGAATTTAATCCATTCTATTTTTTTGAAATCTTAAAAGAAAGTGTAGTAATTGGGTGAAAATTACATGAGAAAGGAATCCATTGAATGATCATGACCTATCTTTCAATTTACACATGACTGGTGTAGTTATCACTCATTCATATCTTACTTGTCTTTCTTCTTATAAGATTCTCAGAGATGAGACTACATGTTATATCATCCATGTCCTGATGTAGTATCCATAAATCACATTGGAAATTGATGATAACATTATGAAATTACCATCATATGATTTTATACGTGAGTCCCATGTAAGAAATTTTACACCCTCTCTTCTTGAAGTGGATTAACAGGTATATGGATACAAGAACCTTGAATTTCCTATAACGTAGTATTGTGCACAAGTGTCTATACTATTTTTTTGAAATTCATGATAGTTTGAACATTTTATTTGTCCAAAACAATCACAATGTATTTTTGTGGTATTACTTTTCATTTTTCTATAGAAATAAATTATACCAGATTGTACTTTTATTACCGAATTAGATATTATTGATCAATTATATCATTAAATGTCTCCCACTATTTTATCGAATTATAAGAACCTTCTATACTAGAATTAGAATAATCTATATCTTAAGTATTCTAGTGGTAATGATCCTTGAAATTCACCTCATAATCTACAATCTTTGACTACACCACTACTTAGAGGGTTCAAGGTATGTGTTTGAAAGGCCAACCACATTAACTTTGGGTTCCTTAATCTGTTGAGTGAAGTCTCAAATTCTAAAATCATAAAATTTATTTTCTTAACACTTGCCTCTAAAATTACAACAATCTAGATTTTGGATACTTATTTTCTACAACTTTAGTTAAGCCAACCCATCAATCTCATAAGAACTCGTTAGTAAGATGAACCCTTAACTTTGACTGAAGAGCACCATGAATACTCTGTTTTGTTCAAATTCGAATGATAGAAGGCGTTTTAACGCATTATTATTTCTTTGAGGGTTTTTTGTGTTTTTCTTGATGAATGTAATCCATTTCTATTAATCTTGTTCGTATAATTTTGTCACTCTCCCAACTGAACATTAACATAAAACCATTCATCGCTTATTTATAAATTTTATGGTTTATTATTTTATGTATTTTACCAGTGTTAGAAAATTCATAAAATAATAAATAAATGCATAAAGAAAATAAACTTCATTTCTGTTCTTGATAATCTAAAATTTATTGATCCATTTAAACCTAATGGATAAATCACGACCTAGGGGTTATGTACCCAAGTCAAAGCTTGAATCCCCATCTAGTATGTCTACTTCTCATCCGGAGTACTGCATCGACTTGACATTTTATGCATCTTACACCATCATTATCATGGCATACTGGATTACCTTTGTGGGGTCCATGCCGTGCAAAGTCTTCACCAAAGTGAAAGTATTCTCAGGCATAGACTAGAGGAACTAGGGGCGCAATGTACAACAGATAAAATTAGACATGCAGACCCTTATACATATTGACCAAAAAATAAACGACGATGCGCATACCATAAAATAATTACATATTTATTACAATCATGACACACATGTAATAAATAATTTAATTCATACATACACAGGTTGGTGCTCAAGACTAGTAAGCAGGTAAAATTAAATCGTGATAAAAATTAAATTTCAATTACTTAAGGTATGAGGCGTATTAAATAAATTAAATGAATTAAAAATTAAAAGAATTTATTTAATTCACATTCGGTCCCTTAATTAATTTAATTTAATACCAAAATTAAATTAATTTTATCCCTGGTATTAAAATTATAATTTTTCAACTCAAAAATCAATATTTTAATTAATTTAATTTCATTCTAAAAATAAATAAATTAATTGTATTAATTTGATTAACCCAAGTCTCGAAACCACAAGAATGACCAAAGTGGGTCACCCTGAATGCGTATAAACCCATTTTGAGATGTGAAAAGCCTATTCTGGACTATTTTGGGCTAGGAAAGTCCGCCCGGACCTGTATTGGGTCAGAAAAACCCGTCCGAGTCTATTTCAAGGCAAAGCGGTGTGGTGTAGTGGGTTTCCTATTTAGTGGAACATCTCACACACTGGAAGAAAACTAGATATGGACTGTTGGTTGGTGCAGATTCCATCCGGGATGGAAGTGGCGCACCACACCACATGGGTGGAAGAGCTGGGTTTAGCCGAGACGGAGGGAGGATGGTCCATTGGTGAAGCACCCCAAAGAAGGAATCACTGTGGGTGGGAGCCAGCTGAGAGGCACACTACTAAGGAGTCAAAAAAAACATAGAAGGCACCATGGCTAGCCGGTGGGGTGTCACCAAGAGCGGTGATTGGGATTACAACTAGGAGGCAGTGTGTTTAGGTGGTCTGCTTACAAGAGAAGGCTGGGTCCGACGGACACCACATTTATTATTATTATTTATTAGTGTATAAAAAATACACACATGCCACATCCATTCTCCACATAATACTAAAGTATCCTTAGGTATATTAATAATAATTATTAAAATAAATAATAATAATAAATGTTATAATTATTATTTAACAACATTTTCAACAAACTAGTGGAAAGATAAACTAGGTGGAAAATACTATTCCGGTCACGGTGTTTGGCCGAAAATGTTTAGATTAACCAAAATTGATGATGAAATTCAACTTTTTCATGAGGAAGAGTATAATTAACATATGTAAAAATATTTTTTAAAAATTTTAACACCCGAAACCAATAAAATCAATATGTATTAAAAACTTCAAGTTATAGTAAATTGGCCATCTGATATTGGATTGTGGTGTTGGAACCGAATTAATATCCTCTACTTAATTTTAATGCAACTTAATTTTTTATTGGATTATATAATTTAAATGATTCCTTTAATACCAACTATAGGTACCAAGGTTGCAGCAGAATCCAATGGGCTGAGGATTTTAAAATTTTCCATTACAGGGACAACGATACTTGTCATCTCTGACGATTTGATCCCCAGTACTATCCGAGGATATCACATAAATTAAATAAAGAACACCAACATAAACCAAAAACATACATTTTTTTTATTTTTATCCACACTCGATGTTTGATTGTCAATGATGATCACTGGTTAAAGGATCCAAAGAAGGATCCCTTTAGATCATCCACACATGCTTAAAAAATCCACTAGAGCATCGATATTCAAATTATGGGTGCTAGCGTGGAGATCCGACAATTCCTTCAACACCCCAATGATCACACATCGACGTACCTTTGATGCATGGATATGAAATCAATCTGATCACCTGGATCGAGATATTCTCTCTCTATAAAGAAGGAGGGGAGAGATGGGCACTATAAATCTCATAGTGAATTATTTTTTGTGAGATCCTCTCTCCTCCTATTTTTAGTGGATGCTCAAAATACTTGAAAGGGTTCCCCGATCCCTATTAATTTAATGTCCACTAAATAAATAATTATGATGAACTAAACTACATCATAAATATTATTTATATTCTATCACATACCTATAATATATATTAAATATATTACATGATAAAACCTAGTAATTAACTCAACTTTAAATTCTTTATAATATTAAACAAACCTATAATATTAAACTAATATTCATTAGATTAATATTATTCCTCATATTTACTTAACTTGTAAATAATTTTAATAAATAAATTCTGCCCAATTATTCTTTACTTGAATAATAATGAATTTATTTATCCATCAGTGATTGATGACTTGGACAACACTCGGACCCCATGGTGGGGCCCAATAAGCCCAATATACCTATTCACTAGAATATGTAGGTTTCTTGAATACACTATTGTGAGTGACCATCTAGGACCTTATTTCGATAGTAGTTAATAGAATCCATAGACCAAGAGTAGAGACTAGAAATCCATAAAGGGCCCTAAATAGATAAGGACAATCATAGAAATGAGAACCAACCTATGAACATGTACTGCGTACTATAATATCTTTATCCTTTTCATATATCATAAAGTAGGACGCACACCTACGTCATCATCCTTTTCTTTATTTATTATTTGTTGATATGACTAGACAATTTTACCTTTGAACTACCTTGGCCACGAATTTATGAATGTAATACCATCCTAATCAACCAGGCCCAAGATATATTACTTCATCAACCCAGAAGTGACAAATCTTTTCTTGATCATTCAACCAATTCCATACCACAAATAACACACTCAACACAAGCTACCTTGCCACGATTTCATTATCATGGTTTTTCCCTACATAAAAGTACGTGATTAAATGGAACACATTGGTAATGATGTCAAGTTTAGAGACCAATACATATGTCCATAGATAGGAACAACCAATAACACCTTAAACATGTGGTGTTCCTATTGACGGGTCTGTCCTCATGATCTCACTACTAGAGATCACCAAGTGTGAACTTCATGAGAAGAAGTCTCAGTGATTATGAATCCCCAACACCTGGTAGTTAGACATTAATTATGTCTAGCTAGTATGATGTATCTAGACCATATGACCTTTGTTTAAGATTAATTTCATAGTATCTTGAGGTTCTCATTATAGCCTAGGATCTTCTTTAACCTTTTGATTCGACAATTAATCTATGGACATTACCATTTCAATAGTGGATGTAAAAAATTATACACTATAATGGTAAGAATACATCATGTATATCTGACTATATACACGATATGGTAATCAAAAGTACTATTTAAGTTGGGTATGGGGCACCCACTATTACAACAACACTGAATCCATATAGTATACTATCCATGTCTAGAGAATCAATCCACACCCAAACCGTGGATGTAGAGTGTCAGTCCGCCATCTCGTTCTATCGAGTATTCATTCATAATCTAGAGTATCAGTTTATCACTTAAACCACAAAGTATATTATCAATGTCTAGAGCCTAAATCTGACACCAAATCTATATAGTATGCTATCCATGCATGGAGCATCAGTCCGACATCCCAACCAAATATATGGATAATCACGTCCACTATACTAAAAAATATCAATCAATGTGCCGAAAACCTCAGTCCAATACTCAAACCATAAATTATCTATTAGTATTGATATAGAGCGTCATGTCCAAACTCATATCCCATAGGCATGGAGCATCACGTCCAACCTACCCAACCTCAGATGTAGAGCATCATGTCAGACATCCAAACCCATATCTTTAGATCATAAAGTCCAATTTTCTCAGTGAAGTCTGCACATAACATTAAACCAGGCTCTAAGACATGAGATCCCAACCATATCACAACAGCCCCGTGGTCGTGAACCGAGTCTCAAATTTAACAAAAAGAGAAACATATCAAGGGATGGTCGAACGTCAATTCCCGTCATCAACATATCATCTCCATCGGCTCATACATAGGTTTGGGTCCCAAGGGACACCTGCAACCATTACTATCCAAACACACATACCTACTCAGGTTTGATCTATCAATCAGGCACCCACTTGGCCCTTTGAGTCAATGCATAACTAAAGGAATTTCTATTGGGATCCTCAGAACCAACATGAATGAAAAATATCTATCTTGGAATCATTGATCACAACTAAAATCCTGTTCTAATGCCCGTCTCTCAAAGCTCACACGTCCCAAAATCTAGTCTCTAGAATCTAATGACCTCACATGCCAAAAGGCAGAAAACCTCATAAGATAGATGGAATCAAGCCCAAACCCTTTTTAAATAATCCTAGTATGTACACCTAACCTATCCATCACCTTGAGTTTCAAACCAATCCCACTAAACAAGGAAAGTCCCATTCTAATACCAATGAGTCCACTAATGAACTTATATTATGACCTCCGATCATTCTCATGACACTCGTCCATGTTTCATCCCATGTATCACCCTAAGGACAAAAATAAACTCAATTTCTAGAGGAAGTCATATTATTCATGGCTTACTCACCCCAAATTCCTCTTATAAGTCCTCAAAAAACGTCCCAAGGGCACCACTACCACATTCTACATGAAAAAACACTCAAAATGGACTCCTCTTGTGTTCCACTCTAACTCCGGGGGTGCAAAATCACCCCAAACACTCCAAAGGGTAACAAATGAGCCGTACACAATGTATACCCCTTGTATAAGACGTGTACTCCAATCTTCATTTCTGTCCATGTATGAGAGGACCAGTTTGGGATATAACTAACACTAAGAGGGGGGTCAATCAGTGTTGAGGAATTTTTAAACCAATTCTTACTTGTTATCCCTATGCCTCTTGACTTGTTAGGATCTTGATTCTCTTATTCTCTTTTACCCATCACATGTAATAATTAAAAGCAGTAAAAATATGCACATGATATTTTTACAAGGATCACCACTCAATAAGAGTAGCTACATCCTTGACATGCATGGGAATGAACAATTCATGGATTCTCCACTATAATGTAATATGCTGTTACAATGGAGTGGCTAGGAAAACAATCCTTTAGCTAGTGTGATTCACTAAACTTTAGAGGGTGGGGGGGAAACAATCCTCTTCCCTATACTGGTGATAGCTATAACGACCCAAATCCGGAGCCCCTCCACTGGTGCCCTGTACCTGGTTCGCCACATAACCTCAAGTGTGTTTCCCCAAACGCCAGAGGCTACTAACTAGCAGCGAGGGCCTTGGTGAGTAGGTGGGGAAACTATGACCTAATTCGGTAAAGTATACAGTGGAAAAACAACCAGACACAATAGCAGAAACAATCAACAACATACAACAATTGAATTGAACATCGGAAGCAATAGATAAAATAATAATGATGACAATAATACAGCAGGTACAAGTATCTATGGAAAGCAGCAAACATGACAACGTGCTAGAATAAAACTGAAAACAAGTGCAAAAGAAAACAAAAATAAACTCCTCAGCATCACGAGCCCCAGCTCAGTCCCACGCTCTCCAGCTCTAGCGCAATCAATATCCTGAAGTAGAAGGGCGCTTTCCCTTATCTATACCTGCAGCAACATAGTCTGCTTGGGCCCAAAAGCATGGCCCAAACAGGGTGTGAGATACAATCCTAGTAGGCAATCACCCAAAGATTTGTGGCCAACAGTCAATGAATACAAGGCAAGTAATAAACAATAAGTAGTAAATAGGAAAGTACAAGCAGCTACAATCCATAGTTCTAACAAATAAAGTACACAAGCAACCATCCATCAACAAGAAGAAAACAGGTAACCCTCTGGGAAGCTCTCACAGCCTAACCCCTATGGTTTAACCTATAAGTACTAGCAACCATCTAGGAGGCACACACAGTCTCACCCCTCTGGTTCAACTATGAAATTAATAGACTCTCTGGGGAAGCACTCACCGTCAATTCCCCCTATAGTCTCGTATTGTGCTAAAGGCTCTCTGGGGAAACACTCAATGTCTATTCCCCCTGTGGCCCGCGTCGAGGAACTACAGACTCTCTGAGGAAGCACTCAACATCAATTCCCCTTGTGGTCTCATATCGTAATTAAAAGACACTCTGGAGAATCCCTTCCATCAATTCTCCCTTTGGTCTACTACTCTAGGTTCTCACAGTCCCGAGTGAAAGGTAAAACATGCTTAGCGCACGTGTACATCATCCAAGTAAACCTCAAGAACTACTTGGCTATCATTCTAAGGCTCAACAGCATAACAAGGTAGCAGTTCCACTGTCCTACGACTAAGCATGGAAACTGGAAAAATTCCAAATAGGAAGAACAAGAATAGAAAACATCCAAGGTACAGTAAATCTACCATAATCACAAGCAAAACATCTACTCTAGAAATCAAGAAAAGCAGGTAATACAACAAGGGAAAAATAGGAACACACAATACCCCGTTCAAGGGTATCAGTGGAATTTGCACAAAATATTCATCAACTTTATACGGAAAGGCACAAACCACATACCTCGATCCTAGGATATCGATATACATGAAGCTCAAAGACATATTTCCCTTATAATGATGAAGATCTGATAAAATTTACAAAAAATTCATCCCACGATAACTTGGGAACGAGGAGGAATCAAGAAACAAGACTCAAGCAGAAGGAATAACGCATTGCTGCGATTCCAACGCAACTCACCGTGCTCGAATCGGAGAACGGACGGCGAGGTGGGAGTTCATCGAAGATTAAAACGCACGGGTCGCTCTTGGACGAACCAGACCTAGAAGAAGGAAAATATTGCGATGAGGTGCGACCCCGGTCCATTTAATGAAAAAAAAGAAAGTACACAGCGTGTACTTCATTTTTCCGTACTTCGAATTAACCGGCCTCCACCTCACCCTTACACACCGTGTGTGTGGCTCGGACATGGCCAGCACATAGATTCGAGCGGAAAAGGGAGTACACGACGTGTACTCAGAAAGTACACGACGTGTACACAGAAAGTACACGACGTGTACTTCAAAAATTTCCAGAAAATTTATTTTTCTCAAAAACTCCAGAAAAAGGAAAAACGTACCTGAAAATAAGATCCGGGTTCTTACAAACTTCCCACTTAAAGAAATTCATCCCTAAATTTCCCTAACGAGGCGGAGAAGAAGAAACCCTGAACAGCTCCGGCCACTACGATCGTACATCGGTCTCCCTCTCCCAGGTCTCGTCCTGTACTCGTTCGTGCTGCCACAACACTCGTACCAGAGGAACAGACTGACCGCGGAGAACCTTCATACTACAATCGAAAATCCGGATAGGTTGCTCCTCGAACGACGCATCCGATTCAAGCTCGACATCCTCGGGCTTAAAGACATGAGACGGGTCTGAAAAGTAACGTCGAAGTTGAGAGATGTGGAAGACGTCGTGCATGGCCCGATACCGCTAAGGTAGCTGCAACCGATAGGCGACCAGCCCAACTCTCTCCAAGACTTCAAACGGCCCGACGTACCACGGTGAAAGCTTACCCTGTCTTTGAATCCTCTTGTGTCCCAACCTTGGTGTGACACGCAGGAAAACTGATCACTGACCTCGAACTCCAGAGGTCGTCTCCGCTGATCAGCATAAGACTGTTGACGCTCCTTTCATCAAAGAATCTAAAAATCGGAAAAGGGGAATATCTGAACTCAAAGTGATTCAACCTTTGAAGAAAACATCAAAAATCAACAAAGGCATGAACAAAGGATCAAAACCAACTGCACCGCGCAAGTTATATCACTGTCGCGCAAGTCCACTTGTGCGACGCCATTATGGTCGCGCAAGTGACTTGCGCGACCTAAGTGATAACCGCCCGGTAACCGCCCAAGGTCTTCTCCTGCCTATAAATAGACCATGTGGGCCCCCCATTCGAGAGGATCTTTTTTCCAGAAACTCGGATTGAAGCTCCCGACGCCCAAGTCTCTTCTCAAAGCTTCCAGAACACTTCTAAGGTAATTTCTTACCTAGAACGGAAGATCTAAAGAGAAGAAGGAAGGCCTAAGTGTTGAAACTTATCAACACTTGCGCGCCGACTTATTTCCTTCAATAGAACTCGCGTGTCCCTTTTCTGGAAGAACCTCAAGAGGATTCTAAAGGGATTTATAAAAAGTCTCTCAAATATTCTAATGATGTTTGAGAATCGCGCAAGTACCCCTAATGTCGCGCAAGTATACTTGCGCGACCAATACTTGCGCGCCGCCGCAATACTTGCGCGCCTTTCAAGACTTGCACGCCCCTACCTTTTTGGGTGCCCATCTTGCCCATTTTACCCCTCTTAAGTCATCACACCTTTCCCTTTTCAAGATTCAGTCTTCAAGACACTCTTCAAAGCCATTTATGGCATGATTTCTTGATTTGACTTCCTTATCTGAAAGGAATTCTGTGGAATATCTCTCAAAACCTAGTGATTTAAATATCATTATGTCACTAAATATGGAGAGTTCATTCATTCAACATCATCCTTTAAGATGAGAGAATCCTTAACTTGGGTCTCCTTTTTTAGGAATAATCCCCAGTTATAAGTCCTTTAATGTGGGTATCTTCCTTAGGAATAAGTCCCAAATTCTTGAAGTTCCCAAACTTTGGGCATCCTCCTCGGGAGTAAGCCCCAAACCTTAATTCCTTAACTTGGGCATCCTCCTTAGGAGTATGCCCCAATCACAATCCTTTAATCTGGGCATCCTTTTTAGGAGTAAGCCCCGAGTCCCTTAATTTGGGCATCTTTCTTAGGAGTAAGCCCCAATCCCTTAATTTGGGCATCCTTCTTAGGAGTAAGCCCCAATCTCAAATATGGGAATCCTCCTCAGGAGTAAGCCCCAAACCTTAACCCCTAACCTGGGCTTCCTTTTTAGGAATAATTCCCAGTTATAATCTTGGGCTTCCTTTTCAGGAATAAGCCCCAAGTCCCCTAATTTCTCTTTAACCAGTCCTAATTTACCCTTGATTTGGGTTTCCTTTTAAGGAGTAAAACCCAATCATAAGTCCCCTCCTAACTTGGGCATCCTCCTTAGGAGTAAGCCCCAAGATTAGAGTATTCAAATCTCCATGAAGCACATATACCTTTATAGACCCTGTTCATGGATTTTCTCCCTAAAAGTGAATCCTAAACCTTCATCTATCTGGGCAGTCATACATACATAAGCCCCAAACCATTTCTTATGATTGCATCTTTCATGGCACAAATTGTCTATTTTTTTACTAATACCTCTTGTTTCTCACACCGAGCATGACTCACGTGATCTTAGAGTGTAAAAGTAATTATGACATCCTTCTTTGAGCCATAAATCATAAACGTCATACTCCTTTACTCGAACTACGTGGGTTCTGATTCCTTTTCCAAAACAAAGGATACGTAGGTAGCCCATTTATGGGTTCGATCCCAACTTTGAAATAATCCATGTCCTTCTAAATGACGATAAACTTCAAGTGCCCCACTGAGTGGCTTTAAAACCAGCCTGGTCATCATAATGACCAAGAGACTTTTATAAATGTTTTTGAAGGCTACCATTGACTAAGAATCTCTAAATAGATACAGATGATTATCTATTGATGAAGAACCTCTAATACATATAAAATATCCTCTAAATTTCTTTCATATTTAATCATTGATTGTTAAACTGAAGGAAATCTCATTTTATACTTGGTAATGTAATAAGGATTCACGAACATAACTTAAATCTATAAAGAGAGTCCCGGAGTAGACAATAATTCCCCTAAAAAAGGTGTGATGAGTCCGACCTCCCATCCTGTCGACCAATGCAAATTCCTAAGCCTCATTATCCCCCAAGATAATGAGCGCCTACCTTTGGAAAGTAGGTCCAAACGGATGTGGAATCATTGGATGTTTCCGGTTCTACGAACAAACCCGTTAGAAACCGATCAGAACGTTTGAATCTCCCATCCAGGAGGTCATCCCCGGATTCCGTGCGAAACAAAAAATGGTGAACCCGACGTGAATCCTTAACCAAGTTAAAGTGATGTTGTTATTATTTGTTAGGCCCCTTGGTCCAACAAAGCAATCATTGACATATGCTCATCCAAAAGATGCAGTGGCCGGATTCATCTTGATTATATCTGTTATATGGAACAGGCACTCTTTTCTCAAGATCTTCTGCGAAATGGCTTTCCTTAAATTCACCCCTGTGAAAACTACTACTGTAAACACCTCTACTGCGAGGTCTACTGCTGTGAAAACTAATGCTGCTACTCCTGCTGGAACGTCGTTCGCTCTAAGGATGACATCACCAACTCAGCGTCTTCAACGCTGGGTTTCTAATGCACTGGTTAAGGAGTACCGTCGCAACGGTACTATCCCAACTCTGGAGGCCGCTCGTCAAGCCCTCCAAGTTAACAACTCTACCTGGTTGTCCGGACAACGACGACCAGCAATCAAGAAGCAGACGGTGCTGACTACTGTCTCCAACCGTTTCGGGTCATTATCCCCGGAACGCAATTTCTATTCACTCCCTTACTCTGAGGAAGTAAATGAGCAGGTCCCGCAGGGCCTTAATTCAAAAAGACAGGAGTCCTTCCCGAGGGCTCCCATCAACAATCGCCGCCAGACTCGTGCGGTAGTGCACCCTCAACATGATGAGGGTACCGACTCCAGGCATTCAGCTCAGGTTCCTCGAACCCGAGCAGGCAAGATGAACCGCCAGAGACGGAATCCGGTTAACAATAGGCAAGTTGTCATCCCTGCCATCTCCGGAGAAGTCCACCAACCTAACTTGGTGGCAAACAACGAGAAGGCACACACACCTGTCCGTTTTAATTCCACTGTCCAGCAGAATCGTCTGGTAGCATCAAGCCAATCCCGCCAGGCAATTCCAGCGGAGTATTATAGGCAGGAACATACACCTGCTTATACATCACCAGTTAGTCAGCAGGCTTGTCTGACTACATATGATGGATCTCGTCAACCGCTTTTGGCGAAGTGTAATCAGCAGGCACATACACCTGCTAATACTAATCAAGCCTACCAACAGTCTCACTTGGTAGCGCACGAAGAAGTTAGTCGAAAAGCCCCGACGACAAATAGGAGGCAGACTCAACTCTCTGCCTCCACACTTGAGTACTGTCAAGATTCACTGACAGGAAAAGGAGGACAGGAGTAGGCACATACACCTACTCCAAACCCGGAATGGACATATATCCCTGTTCCGGCGACTGAAGTCACCAAACATATTTTATCAATGGTGAAAGAGCAGAAGCAAATTCCTGCTCATATTCTGGATGCTTGCCAGGATATCATAACAGCTATAGCATCATCTCAGGGACAGACACATAAATCTCTCCCTAGCAGTGGAGTGACACATCAACGATTCACTCCGGAATAGACACACACATCTGTTCCAGTCCAAGAGGGTCATGAGGCATACTCCCCCATATCATACGGACAACCAAGTCAGGCACATACACCTGATTTGAGTGGAGATCGTCAGCCTAACCTGACCATCTTTCCTGATCAGGCACATACACCTACTCAGAGTAACCACTTTCGTTAACAAGTGGTTTCCAAAGCGAGTAAGAAGTAATCTAAGAAAAATATCCGCCCAACACAGTCAGGAGATCAAAGGCCAATTTACAACAAGGCCTTGCTCGATGCTGGAGTTCTTGAATCCCTCAGGCATTTATCTGTCGGAATTCAAGATTCTACTCCCTCAGTTCCCAATAACGGGAACATTAATTCTGAAGGTCTTCAACAAACACTTCCTCATGAAGACTTGATTCATGAAAATTCGGTCAATATTGAAGTTTCTTCTTCAGATGAGAGCCACAGGAACCCTCTGTGTGGTCAGAAGACCAAGGAGCAAGAGATCTCATCTTTTGCTGTAACCCATTATGGTGGTCCTACCCATGATGATGAATTTCGCTGCGAAAGTCCTCTCCGCAGTAGTGATTCACATTGCCTGGAAAATACTCTAGTGGACAATGTAGTGCCGAGAAATCCCTCTTATCTTGAGGCACTTGCAAATGCGAAACCAGTCATGTCTGATGCTTTATCGCTAACAAGTGAAATACTTTCTCAATCAGAAGATAGCCCAAGGTGTAGGTCATTCTCCTAACCACCCCTAAGTCATGCATCTTCTAGTTTGACCAATGATCTCTCTACCAATCTTGTTGAATCCGATGAAGAAACAAGGAAACACCAACTCTGGTCAAAACAGGTAGAAGAATCTTCATTTAATGATAAAGAGGAAATGCTGAACATGAGGAAAAAACTGGCAAAAGGTGAAGTACCAGTCATGTTTTGGCCTTTGACTGACTCCCAGTACGACATTCCAAAGATGTTAACGGATGATGGAATCCATGATATTCGTCTCAACATATGGAAAAATATTTTTCAATTAAAGAAGAAGGTATTATCTTATGATGAATATGAAAATCATCTTAAGATAATAGAAGGGCTACAACATCAGATTGATTTGGCATCTCTATCAGTCTCTCGGTATCCGAAGGATGAAAAACAACAGAGAACCCTTCAACGTTCATGCCTTGGCGCACAAAGAAAATTGCGTCAGTTAATTCCTAATGCTCCATCTGATGTTCATATCAGAGGATGGGGTGTTCACGGAGCATTACATTTCACAGTGCTTTCCAGTCAGCAAAGCCCGCCGAAAATGGTCTCATGCAATGTTATTGCCCATGGCCGGCCACAGTCAATGGGCTTTGTTCATAATCAAAAGCTTGCTCATGAACAGGCTTCAACTAGTTCCTCTCAAAATCAAGCATATAGAGAACAAGTTGTTGAATTTCTCCTACATCAAGCAGGCGAGAATATTGCACAAGCCTCTCATATGGAGCAAACATGTCATCAAATGACAGAAGTCTCGGAAATCATCCAACGGTCTGTTGAACCAGGTGATAAAAGTGGATACAGGTTAATGCATCCAGCTAATTTCCAAACTAAGATTCGCAAGATCAAGAGATCTTTTAAGAAGATGTCAGACGTAGCATGTCAAGAGCCACCCCAGCTTGTCAGACTGGGGACTTCTCTAACCCAACCCTCAGAGTCAACAAATGGGATTCGAGGAGTTGAGCGGAATCAGCAGGAACATCCCCAGTTCACGAGACTGGGGACTCTTTCAAATCATCAATCCCCTTCTCATAGAATATCGGTCTTTTCTCGATTGGGGAAGAATCCCCAAGAGGAACGAAGAGCCAAATTATCAGGAGATTCCCTCCAAATTATAGCTCGTCAAGAAATTCCTAAAGGATTGAATCAACAAAAGGCAATGTCTCATCAAAGACATGAAAGAAGACAATATCACAGAAATGTTGATAGAAGGGATGCGATGCATTATGCATCAATCAATGTCATCAATGCCATTGTTGCTAATCCACCAGAGGAGACTCACTCAGGGGACTCAGATGAAGAGCGTCCTGCTCAAGAAAATGTACGCACCGATACAAATGAAGAAGGTGTACGTACACGAAGTCAAAGGATTATTTAGAACCTAGGTAATCCACTTCCCTCCCTCCAAAAGGTATCCAACAAAGGGAAGGGAAAGAATCAGGTTACATATCCTTCCTCTAGAGAAGGTCAATCGCTCTCATTAGAGCAAAGGTTTGCACAACAAGAGGAAGAAATGAAAGAATTAAGAAGGTTGAATGCAGAACTACTTCAGAGTAGTCTTCTTCTTAAGAATGCTGAAGTCCGACAGCCGAAGGAATTTGTTGCAGTTACTGAGATGGATCAAGAATATCCTCCTTTATCAGTACACCCTCAGAGGTCTAATCCCGTGGGTCAAGCGCAACAACGGTTGGCAGTGCTACCATCAGTTGCAACACCAACCACAACGTCTGTCCAAGCTCCATTCATTGCACCTACCCAAAACCAAATTCAACCTGATGTTTCTCAAAAGTTAATAACTACTATTGAGTCATTAACAGCTCGGTTAGAAACTATGGAAGGGAAACGAGTGCAAATTCAACCTGAAAAGAAAGTTTATCCTGAATGGGTAGATTCAATTTCTCCTCCATCCAGTTTTGGAAACCCCATTTTCCCTACTTTCAATGGATCAGGCGACCCTGAACAACATTTGACTCATTATGTGTCTTGTTGTGATCCTATGATGGGAACTCCAGAGCAGCAAGAAGCAGTGAAACTCAGATGCTTCGTTCAAACCTTTCAAGGACCGGCTTTTGTCTGGTATACAAGCTTTCAATCCCGGTCAATCATCGGATGGGAGGATCTTCATCAAAAATTCCTTTTTCAGTTCAGCTCAACTTTGCCAAAAACGACAGTTTTCGATCTTACAAACTGCAAGAAAAGGGAGAATGAAAGAGTCTCTGATTTCATTGCTCGCTGGAAGGGATTAACGTATTCCCTGAGTTTAGCACTCCCTCAGGAAGAGTTGTTTCCAATCTGTGTGGCAAATTTGCGTGACGAATTACGCACGCCATTGATCCCTGTGAAATACACAGGAGGGTTTCGAGACCTTACTTCAATCGCTCAGCAGATTGAAGATTCCATTATACAGGCTAAGGTTAAATCTCGTGTAATTCCATCAGCTCTAGGAAGAAGAATGGATAAAGCAGAAACTACTACAGTTATGCTTAAACAAGCACCTGTACCTATATCTACTTCAAAACCTTCATCTTCTCGAAGGACTCTACTTCCTGAACGCCAACAACAAAGGCCGTTTCGTCCAAATGATCAAAAAGATCAACGACGAAAACAATTTGAGGATATGAAGAGTAAAAAATACTCTTTCCGAAGTGAGCAAGTTCCTGGTTACTTCATTTCAGCTCTGGAAAATAATTTGGTTCAATTACCAGTGCCCAAAAGGCCAAACAAGGAAGGAGATGAAGACCGTCCCAATTATTGTCCCTTTCATCAAATGTTGGGGCATCCCATCCAGGAGTGTTTTGTCTTTAAATACCTCATGCAAAAGATGGTCGACTTGGGACAAGTCAAATTGAAGGGTTCTTCAGCTCATGTAGCATGTGTTACCACTACAGATCCAGAGGAAGGAGGCGAGTGGCAGGAAGTTAGAAGCAAAACTGCGCAAAAATATGATGATTGGATGGTCAGAAAGACAATCAATCGGACCCATGCCATTTTGCGAACACAATTGAAGAAGCCAATTGTGTCTCCTACAAAAGCTGCAGTGAAGTCTCCATCAAAAGACAAATCCTCAAAAGGGCAGTGCAATTCAAATAAGAAAGAGGAATCAGAAGAAGATGAGTATGTATCAAGGCCTAAGTTGTCTTTGACTCTGGAAGATTTCATGCCATCTACTTCAAAGCCACGGGCACCGCCCCATCAAACGGCACAGCCTAAACAGGCTAGTCAGGCAGGGTCTTTATTAGATGAAGAGTTAATCTTCGGTTCTGTTAATATGATTCAATTAACAGATCCATATTCCAGTCTTGATGAGCCTGAATTCCCTGTATCAAATAAGGGAATCCAAGGACGTTCCAGAGGTTCAGGATACAGAGGAAGACGTGGATCTTTCCGTAGCCACTACTCCAATTCTACCCCTGCTAGCACTGTGTATGCAGCAGAAACTCGTGGTAGAGCCCTTCAACGAGCTCAAAAAGAACAAGCAAGTTCTTCTGCCAGTGGCCAACTCAGTTTTGGGACAGTTATTTTGGAAGACCGATTAAAGGTTCCATCTTCTTTATCTCAGCAAGTAAATGGATCTAATCAGTCTAATCTTCCAAAACCAAGGATGTTTCCAACTTCTATCCCAATACAAGATGCATCAGCTTCCAAAGCATCTGCTTCCCAGGTACCTGCTAAACCTCATATTCCTGTTGGGAAACGTAGACCTGTAGATCAAAAGTATGATATATTGAAACACTTGGCCCAAGTTCCAGCCAAGTTATCAATTTTGGATGCTTTGAATCTGTCAAAAGATCTTCAGGAAGCACTCATCGAAGCTTTGTCAAGTCCTCCGGAGTTTGAAGCTGAAATTGCTGCAGCTGAAGTCTATCACATAGAGAATAATCCTGCAGAATGCCATGCAGTGATATCTTTTACTGATAAAGATGAAGATGATGTTGTGCATGAGAACATAAAAACTCTCTACTTATCTGGCAAAGTCAATGGTGTAGATATCCGAAGATTTTTCATTGACAATGGTTCAGGAGTCAACCTCATACCCATTCGTACACTTCGTCGATTGGGCCTCATGGAATCTGATTTATCTCCTTCTACCATGATGTTACAAGGATATGATAAAAATGAACAAGAACCACTGGGCGAAGTTACACTCAGAACCCAGTTTGGAGATCTTGTATCCAATTCGGATTTCATGATTGTTGATCAAGACTCAGCTTTCAACGTCTTGCTTCGAAGACCCTGGCTACATCAGCATGCATCTATTCCTTCATCATACCATCAATGTATCAAATACTGTTTCAATGGTCAATTTGGAACATTTTATGGTGATAAGGCCCCGTTCAAGACATGTGAGTCTCAATACATTGAGGCAGAATTTTATCACATGAAGGGAAGAGAAAAATCTACAATGAAGGAAATTACCAAAGTTAATGCTCCATATGGTTTGGAGAAAATTCCAATAAATCCATTTACACATGTGAGTACAGATTATGTGTTACCTATCAGTCAAATTGATAAAATAGGCCCAAATCAAAATACTCTTATGGAAAGTTCCATAATGTCAGTTATGAAAATCGAGCCAGACAACATGGGAGAAATTGGTAACCTACCAAACAGTGATGAAAGCATAATTGGTGACGTCTTCATTTCATCTGCTGAAATCCAACAAGTCTATAATTCTCCAATCAGGCTAGAAGAAGTTATAGCAACACCAGAGGTGAATAATGATGTCGATTATCAATCCATCATCTCCTCTTTATTTCCCAAAGAAGGCCCTTTATCATCAATAGGGTCGGAAATGGAAGCTTCTTCTTCAAAATGTGAAAATTTTGATATCTCTTATGATCATGAAAATTTCGTTTTGTCATATACTATGCAAGTAGAAACATAAGAAATAGCACATGATGAAGAGGAAGAGGAAGATCTTAGAGATGCTCCTCCAACATTTGAAGAGGGTATCTCTACCACTGTGGATGAACTCAGAGAAATAAATCTGGGTACAGTGAAAGATCCACACCCCACTTTAATTAGTGCGTCCATGACCCTTGAAGAGCAAGAGATGTATATTTCTTTTCTAAAGCAAAATAAAGATATTTTTTCTTGGAATTATACAGAAATGCCTGGGCTTGATCCTGATATTGCTACTCATCATTTGGGTTTACCAAAAGAACATCGAGGATTTAAGCAAGCCGCGAGAAGAACACACCCAACCTATGCTTCCAAAATTGAAGCTGAAGTGGATAAGCTGATCAAAGCTAACTTCGTTAGAGAAGTTCAATATCCCAAGTGGTTGGATAATATTGTCCCTGTAAAGAAAAAGAATGGACAAATTAGGGTTTGCATCGATTTCAGAGATCTTAATCGGTATTGTCCTAAAGATGATTTCCCAGTTCCGATTACAGAACTCTTAATTGATGCGACGGCTGGTTATGAAGTACTTTCCTTCATGGATGGATATTCCGGATATAATCAGATCTGAATGCCCCCAGAAGATGGGGAATCTACAGCCTTCAGAGCCCCTCAAGGTGTGTTTTGTTACCGGGTGATGCCCTTTGGTTTAAAGAATGCAGGTGCAACATATCAACGCGCCATGCATCGTATCTTCAAACCTTTCTCAGGGAAATTTGTTGAATGCTATGTAGACGATTTGGTGGTTAAATATAAACAACGTTCTAATCACTTGGCTGATTTGGAAGTCATATTCCACAAGCTTCGACAACATAATTTGAAGATGAACCCCTTAAAATGTGCTTTTGGGGTAACCTCAGGAAAATTCCTCGGCTTTGTTGTACGCCATCGTGGTATTGAAGTCGATCCTGAGAAGACCAAATCAATCCTTGGTATGTCACCTCCTCAGAATTTGAAATAATTAAGAGGGCTTCAGGGACACTTAGCCTATATTCGGCGTTTCATTGCCAATTTGGCGGGTAAAAGTTTACCCTTTACCAAATTATTGAAAAAAGGACTCACTTACCAGTGGACTGAAGAATGTCAAGAAGCATTTGATGTTCTCAAGAAATACCTCTTAAGTCCACCAGTACTCATGCCACCTGTTGAAGTAAGACCACTTATCCTCTATGTGACAGCTCTAGAGTGATCATTGGGGGCCTTTCTTGCTCAAAAGAATGATGCTGGGAATGAAAATAGCCTCTACTATCTCAGTAGAACTATGCTTGAAGCAGAAACCCGGTATTCAAGTATTGAGAAGTGCTGCCTGGAATTAATCTTTGCAGTTCAGAAACTGAGACACTACTTGCAACATCACGAGTTCCAATTGGTATCTCGTAATAATCCGCTCAAATTCATCCTTAGTCGTCCAATGCTTACAGGACGTCTAGCAAGGTGGGCAGTTATTTTGCAACAGTTTGACATTCAGTATGTGTCTCAAAAGGAAATAAAGGGTCAAGCTCTGGCTGATTTCCTAGCTGAACATCCTTCCATGGAAGACACGTCTTCAGATATTGAACTCCCTGATGAGGAAGTTTTCTCTATTCAAGAGAATCCTCAAACATGGGAAATGTATTTTGATGGTGCTTCCAGAAGTCCAACAGGGAGGAAAATGGAAAATCCTAAATTCAACAAAGTTGGTTTAGGAATTGTACTCATTTCTCCAGATAAGGCATTGTTACCTTATTCCTTTCTATTGTGGGAAGGTGGTACTAATAATGAAGCCGAATACCAAGCTCTCATTACAGGCTTGGAATTAGCACTCCAAGCACAAGTGAATCACTTAAAAGTGAAAGGTGATTCAGACTTGGTAATCAAACAAGTCAATGGGGATTATGCCATCAGAAAAGAAGAATTAATCCCTTTGTATGATTACGTCAGAGAGTTAATGGAGGAATTCCCTTCAGAACCAACATTTTCTTATGTCCCAAGATCACAAAATGCTCAAGCTGATGCACTGGCTAATATAGCCACAGCTCTAGCAGATCCAAATCGGGACGAGACAACCATCAGTATTGCCCACCGTCGTGCAATTTCACCTTATGTTCAAGCCATAATAGAGGAAATTAATGAAATTAGTCCCATTCCTGAACTGTATGGTCATACTACCGGATGGATGACACCTATCAGGGAATACCTTCAAAATGGAACACTTCCACCTGATAGAGCCGAGAAAGAACAAATCTGGCGACGTGTGGTCAATTTTACTCTTTATGATAGCCCAAACCACCTAGAGAAAATTCTCTACAAACGTGGTTTTGATGGAGTTCTCTTCCGATGCATTGATGGTGAAGAGACAATGGCTGTCATGAAAGAAGTGCATGCAGGAGTCTGTGGTGCCCACCAGTCTGGACATAGATTGTCTAATCAAATTCGAAGGCTTGGATACTTTTGGCCTTCAATGATACAATATTGTGTTGATTTCACAAAGAAGTGTCATTCATGTCAAGTATATTCCAACTTCATTCATCAACCTCCAGAGTTTCTTCATACAGCTAAATACTCATGGCCATTTGACACATGGGGAATGGATGTGGTGGGACCTTACCCTTCAGCTACGGCCAAGCAGTTTAAGTACATTCTTACTGCTACTGATTTCTTTTCCAAATGGGCAGAAGCAGTACCTCTCAAAGAAGTCAGTTCTAAATTCATTGTTAGCTTCATCAAGTCTAACATCATTACTAGATTTGGTGTCCCTCATACCATATTGACGGACAACGGCACCAAATTTTGTTCTTCTGAGATGAAGAAATTGTATCAAGAATACAACATTAAATCCAACCATTCATCTAGGTATCATGCGGCAGCCAATGGCCAAATAGAAGCCTTTAACAAGACTCTTTCAAATATACTGCAAAAGATGGTGGATAAAGATAAGAGGTCATAGCCTGATAAACTCTTTCATGCTTTATGGGCTTATCGGACTACCACCCGCAATGCAACGCGGTCAACTCCATATTCGTTGGTATATGGAACAGAAGCAGTCTTTCCAATTGAAGTTCAATTGCCCTCACTCAGAGTATCCATTTGTGATCAGTTATCTACAGATGAGCAATCCCAAAAGCGATTGAATGAATTGGAACAATTAGATGAGAAAAGATTGTGCACTTTGCACCACTTGGAAATCTATCAGAATCGAATAACACGAGCTTTTAACAAAAAAGTTCGTCTTCGTTCATTCATTCAGGGAGAATTGGTATTAGTTCTCAGAACTCCAATGATACCAGGAAAGAAACCTCCCATGCTTGAGCCAAAATGGGAAGGACCTTATTCAATACATAGGGTCTACTCCAATGGAGCTTATTCATTAATCTCAATGGATGGATAACTCATCAAAACTCCAACCAATGCCAGATTTCTGAAGAAATATTTTGTATAAACACAAAATATGGTCCCTAGAACCAAGACTCTTACAATTGGTTCATACAACAATATTCCAGTATGACTTTAAACTGCATCAGAAATAGTCCAGTATGACTTTAAACTGCATCAGTAATAGTCCAGTATGACTTTAAACTGCATCAGAAATAGTCCAGTATGACTTTAAACTACATCAGCAATAGTCCAGTATGACTTTAAACTGCATCAGAAATAGTCCAGTATGACTTTAAACTGCATCAGCGATAGTCCAGTATGACTTTAAACTGCATCAGCAATGGTCCAATATGACCTTAAACTGCAACTTCTTCCAACATGACGTTAAACTATGAAAAAGTTCCCTAAACCGTCCAACATGACCTTAAACTGCATCATCCTTGGTCCATGCATATAACCATAAACTGTATAAAATTCCCTTACATCCAGCAAGACGTTAAACTGTGACGTCCTAACTACATGACGCTAAACTTTATAAAAGTCCCTTACGTCCGGAAAGACGTTAAACTATATAATCTCAAAGGTCCAGTATGACATTAAACTGCACCATTCACGATCCATGCATATGACCTTAAACTATTCGCACTTTCGTCCGACATGACGTTAAAATGGTACACTCTTTTGTCCTTACTGCATGACATTAAACTGCACAATCCCCCTTTCGTCCAATATGACGTTAAACTGTATTGTCCCCATCGTCCTAATTACATGACGCTAAACTGTACAGAAAGTCCTTGATATGTCCTACATGACATTAAACTGTTATTTTGTCCCTGCTACATGACACTAAACTGTGCAGCACCAATAGTCCTAATTGCAAGACTTTAAACTGCATAGTCCCTTTTTTATGTCCCACATGACATTAAACTATGCATTGTTAAGGTTGTTGTTACCTCTTGTTTCTCACACCGAGTATGACTCACGTGAGCTTAGAGAAAACCTCAACCGTAACACTCTCTTTGGGCCGCTAACCATGTATAAGTCCCAACAAACAACATTTTTTTATTAGATCATTGTCCCCAAGAACAACTTGATCATTAATTCATTATTTAATTGAACTACACGGACTTTGATCCTTTCCCTCCAGGCTGGGTATGTAGGCAACCTCCCAGGGTTCAAGCCCAAAAACAATCTCTTCACATCGGTTCACCACCATCTCATATGATGTTGATTTGTGAAACCGCACCTAGAATCAATATATTTACATTGATTCACTTTCGTCCTTGTTATATGACGTTAAACTATGCAACACTTTTGTCCGGTATGACAATAAACTAAAATATTCTTTGATTTCCTCATTTGAGAGAGAACTATTATTGACATTGATTTTTCAATCATGGTTTTCATTTTCAAAAGACTACGTGCATACATGGTAATGCCTAAACTTTTTATCTTAGGTTAAACCATCATTGCACTAAAGTCCCCTTTCACCCTTCACATGTACGAACCAAATTTGTACAAAGGGTAGTTCTAGAACTATGTGGACTTGATTCCCATCCCTATGGGATACGTAGGAACATTCGAGTATCCCTCGAATCCAGTCCCAAGTCTTTTGGGCCTAACCCCAAATTTCACTTTCAGTCCCTTGGCTGAAAAGTCCTCATGAAAACACACACTGTGTATTCATTATTATGGTCCGAATTCTATGACCCTAAACTAAGATCAATCATACTTTCGTCCTGCACGACGTTAAATTTCATTTCAGGAACTACATATGGCTTGATTCTCATTCTTATGAGATACGTAGTGAAGTCCAAAATTTCAATTCAGGACCCAGCCACAACATGATTATGGTTATCATTGACCTATGTATCTCTATATACATTAGAAAATACCCATCTTTATGTGTTATAATCCTAACCTTAAATATTTTCAGATCTTTATAACCCTTTTCATGACTTATAGTCACAAAAATGTCAAACTTCTGATAATTCTTTTGCCTAACTATGCAGCACGTGCCCATAGGTGGCCTTGCATAAACAGTCCACATAACAGACTTGTTAGCCAAAAGATACCATTTTATTTAACTATGCAGCCAATGCCCTTAGGTGGCCCTGCATAATTCAACCCCCTAACGGGTTTGTTAAATGATGGTAACTTCATTCTTGGGAAGAATGCCTCTTTTGTCCTTATTTGTCTTAAATGACAGTATGTAGGGATCCGCAAAAAAAAAAATCCATCCTTAACATATTTGTCCCATATCCTTTTTCATGATCTGAAAGTATTCAAGTCTATGGTTTATTCTTCTTCCCTACGTTTGGGTCAGACCTTCATAGGAGTGATATTCATCCAGTTCTTCGATAATCTTGTCTTGAAATATCTTCTCCATATTCAAGTACCTCTTTCCATACAACAAACTCTATACTTTAGAAAATTTGAATCTCCATAAACTTTCACTGGCTTTTAGCACTAGGGAAGTAAATTTTTGAGAGTTCTTTCACCTTACTATGCAGCACGTGCCCATAGGTGGCCTTGCATAAACAGTCCACATAACAGACTTGTCAGCCGAAAGATACTATTTATTTGACCATGCAGCCAATGTCCTTAGGTGGCCCTGCATATTTCAACCCCGTAATGGGTTTTGTTAAATAATAGTAACTTCATTCTTGGAAACTACTTCTTCTAATGCGTTTTAGCTCTTTTTCATATCATTCCTCAGATTCAAATATTCTTACACTATAGTTTACATATTTTCTCTCATACTTGAGTATGGTAATATGTTTTTAGATAAATTGTCAAGGAATTGAATCAATTTTAATCCATTTTGGTCAAAGCTATTTTGACCTTAAACATTAGCCCCTTTATGTCCGGCATGCATGACTTTAAACTGCCCACAAAAGACAAAGGAACTCTGAATAAAAGTCAAGTTCCAGCACACTTGCGTGCCGCCCTCTATGCCCCGAAGACTTGAACGCCCCCTATTCCTTTGGATGGATTCGATTTCCTCAGAGTCAAATCCTTATTTCTCTCCAGATCCAACTCTGAGGGGAGACTTTTGTTGATGCTCCTTTCGTCAAAGAATCTAAAAATCGGAAAAGGGGAATATCTGAACTCAAAGTGATTCAACCTTTGAAGAAAACATCAAAAATCAACAAAGGCATGAACAAAGGATCAAAACCAACTGCACCGCGCAAGTTATATCACTGTCGCGCAAGTCCACTTGCGCGATGCCATTATGGTCGCGCAAGTGACTTGCGCGACCTAAGTGATAACCGCCCGGTAACCGCCCTGGGTCTTCTCCTACCTATAAATAGACCATGTGGGCCCCCCATTCGAGAGGATCTTTTTTACAGAAACTCGGATTGAAGCTCCCGACGCCCAAGTCTCTTCTCAAAGCTTCCGGAACACTTCTAAGGTAATTTCTTACCTAGAACAGAAGATCTAAAGAGAAGAAGGAAGGCCTATGTGTTGAAACTTATCAACACTTGCGTGCCGACTTATTTCCTTCAATAGAACTCACACGTCCCTTTTCTGGAAGAACCTCAAGAGGATTCTAAAGGGATTTATAAAGAGTCGCTCAAATATTCTAATGATGTTTGAGAATCGCGCAAGTACCCCTAATGTCGCGCAAGTATACTTGCGCAACCAATAGTTGCGCGCCTTTCAAGACTTGCGCACCCCTACCTTTTTGGGTGCCCATATTACCCATTTTACCCCTCTTAAGTCATCACACCTTTCCTTTTTCAAGATTCAGTCTTCAAGACACTCTTCAAAGCCATTTATGGCATGATTTCTTGATTTGACTTCCTTATCTGAAAGGAATTCGGTGGAATATCTCTCAAAACCTAGTGATTTAAATATCCTTATGTCACTAAATATGGAGAGTTCATTAATTCAACCTCATCCTTTAAATTGAGAGAATCATTAACTTGGGTCTCCTTTTTTAGGAATAATCCCCAGTTATAAGTCCTTTAATGTGGGCATCTTCCTTAGGAATAAGTCCCAAATTCTTGAAGTTCCCAAACTTTGGGCATCCTCCTCGGGAGTAAGCCCGAAACCTTAATTCCTTAACTTGGGTATCCTCCTTAGGAGTAAGCCCCAATCACAATCCTTTAATCTGGGCATCCTTCTTAGGAGTAAGCCCCGAGTCCCTTAATTTGGGCATCCTTCTTAGGAGTAAGCCCCAATCCCTTAATTTGGGCATCCTTCTTAGGAGTAAGCCCCAATCTCAAATATGGGCATCCTCCTCAGGAGTAAGCCCCAAACCTTAACCCCTAACCTGGGCTTCCTTTTCAGGAATAAGTCCCAGTTATAATCTTGGGCTTCCTTTTCAGGAATAAGCCCCAAGTCCCCTAATTTCTCTTTAACCAGTCCTGATTTACCCTTGATTTGGGTTTTCTTTTCAGGAGTAAAACCCAATCATAAGTCCCCTCCTAACTTGGGAATCCTCCTTAGGAGTAAGCCCCAAGATTAGAGTATTCAAATCTCCATGAAGCACATATACCTTTATGGACCCTGTTCATGGATTTTCTCCCTAAAAGTGAATCCTAAACCTTCATCTATCTGGGCAGTCATACATACATAAGCCCCAAACCATTTCTTATGATTGCATCTTTCATGGCACAAATTGTCTATTTTTTTTACTAATACCTCTTGTTTCTCACACCGAGCATGACTCACGTGAGCTTAGAGTGTAAAAGTAATTATGACATCCTTCTTTGAGCCATAAATCATAAACTTCATACTCCCTTACTCGAACTACGTGGGTTCTGATTCCTTTTCCAAAACAAAGGATACGTTGGTAGCCCATTTATGGGTTCGATCCCAACTTTGAAATAATCCATGTCCTTCTGAATGAAGATAAACTTCAAGTGCCCCACTGAGTGGCTTTAAAACCAGCCTGGTCATCATAATTACCAAGAGACTTTTATAAATGTTTTTGAAGGCTACCATTGACTAAGAATCTCTAAATAGATACAGATGATTATCTATTGATGAAGAACCTCGAATACATATAAAAGATCCTCTAAATTTCTTTCATATTTAATCATTGATTGTTAAACTTAAGGAAACCTCATTTTATACTTGGTAATGTAATAAGGATTCACGAACATAACTTAAATCTATAAAGAGAGTCCCGGAGTAGACAATAATTACCCTCAAAAAGGTGTGATGAGTCTGACCTCCCATCCTCTCGACCAATGAAAATTCCTAAGCCTCATTAGCCCACAAGCTAATGAGCGCCTACCTTTGGAAAGTAGGTCCAAACAGATGTGGAATCATTGGATGTTTCCGGTTCTATGAACAAACCCGTTAGAAACCGATCAGAACGTTTGAATCTCCCATCCAGGAGGTCATCCCCGGATTCCATGCGAAACAAATACTTCTACCGAGACTGTGATGTAGCCATCCACTTCCAAATCAGCTCCATCTACTCTGAAGTCTCCTGTACAAGACGATGTCCCAGCAAAGCTGCCTCTCCTGCCTCCAGCCAGCATAAGGGTGATCAGCATGGCCTACTGTACAAAGCCTCGTATGGTTTCATCTGAATGGTCGCTTGGAAACTGTTGTTGTAGGAGAAATCCACCAGAGGAATATGCTTCTCCCAAGAACCGCCAAAGTCAAGGATGCAAGCCCGGAGCATATCCTCAAGCACCTGGATCATGCAATCGGACTGGCCATCAGTCTGGGGATGGTAATCTATACTAAAAAGTACCTGTGTAGCCAAAGCCTTCTGAAGTCCCTGCCAGAACTGAGAGGTAAAGCGCGCATCTCTATCTGAAACAATATAGTGCATAACTCCATGTAGACGAACGATCTCTCTGATGTAAAATCGTCCCAGATCATCAAAACTAAAGGTCTTCTTGATTGGAAAGAAGTGAGCAACCTTCGTAAGCCTATCGATGACAACCCAAACAACATCGTTTCCCTGAGGCGATCTCGGTAACCCGGTCACGAAGTTCATCGCAACATCGTTCCACTTCCACTCCGGAATGGGTAACTGCTGTAAAAGCCCCATTGGTCGCTGATGCTCTGATTTCACCTGCTGATAGGTAGAACATCTCATGAAAAAACTAGAAACATCTTTCTTCATACCTGGCCACCAGTATTGGTGATGAAGGTACCGATACATCTTGGTGACGCCAGGATGAACTGCCCAAACAGAGGAATGAAAATCCTGCATCAGCTCCTCGTGTATGTCTGCTGGCACCCATACGCGTCCCTGGAAACACAATATCTCATCCTCACCCACTATCCATCCAGGAAGAGGGTCCTCTCCTGACACACTCTCCCGCAGGACTAAGCCTTCCGAGTCTGATAGCTGCCTCATCCATACCCGATCAAGTAGCGTGGAGGTAACAACTACAGAATATAGGAAATTCTGTCCCTGTCTATCGTGAACCTCCAGATGCATCTCAGAGAATAGAGCCATCATCTTCCACTCACTACTGGCCTCCTGAACTTCCTGAATATGAGTTCTCCTGCTCAACGCATCTGCCACGACGTTGGCCTTTCCCGGTGTATAGGCAAGCTCGAAGTCAAAAGACTGAAGGTACTCGACCCACCTGCACTGCCTCAGATTCATATCACACTGAGTTAAGATATACTTGAGACTCTTGTGGTCAGTGAAGACCACAAAGTGCTCTCCCAAAAGATAGTGTCTCCAACAATGCAAGGCATGAACAACAGCTGCCAACTCCAGATCGTGCATAGCTTAGTTCCTCTCACGTGGCTTAGCTGCCGAGACCCATACGCAATGACTCCATCTCCCTGCATAAGCATAGCTCCTAGCCCAATACCTGAAGCATCACAGTAGACTGTGTAGTTCTTACCTGGCTCTGGCAAGACTAATATTGGTGCCGACGTCAACCTCCCTTTCAGCTCCTGAAAGGCTGAATCACAGGAATCTGAACATAATAACTTCACCCCCTTCTTGGTCATACCTGTCAAAGGTGATACTAGACGAGAAAAGTCCCGAATGAAGCGTCAATAGTATCCATCCAGCCCTAGGAAGCTCCGTACCTCGAAGACGTTCTTCGGATTCTCCCAGGAAACTACAACTCTCACTTTCTCTGGGTCCACTGACACTCCTGCCTCTGAGATGAAGTGACCCAAGAAGTGAATCTGATCCATCCAGAAGTGGCACTTCGAGAGTTTAGCATAGAGTTGATGCTCTCTCAGTGTACTCAGAACGATCTCAAGATGTGTGTCATGGTCGTGTTGAGTGTGAGAGTACACCAAGATATCATCCACGAAGACCAAAACGAAGGAGTCCAAGTAAGGATGGAACACTCGGTTCATCAGTGCTATGAAAACTGCAGGTGCGTTCGTGAGACCGAACAACATGAATGTATACTCGTAAAGACCATACCTGCTCCTAAAGGCTATCAGAGGTATATCTGATGGTATAATTAACAATTGATGATAACCGGACCTCAAGTAGACCTTTGAGAACACCTGAGCTCCTCAAAGCTGATCAAAAAGGTCATCGATCCTTGGCAAAGGATATCAGTTTTTGACTGTCAACTGGTTCAGCTTCTGATAATCCACACAAAGCCAAAGGGTACCGTCTACCTTCTTTGCATACAGGACAGGTGAACCCCAAGGTGAAGTACTGGGTCGGATGAATCCCTTAGCCTGTTGCTCCTCCAACTACTTCTTGAGCTCCTGAAACTCAGGTGTGGCCATCCTGTAGGGAGGAATGGACACCAGTGCCACTCCTGACACGATCTCAATAGAGAAGTCTACCTCACGCTCTGGAGGAAAACATGAAAAAGTCCTCTAGAAATACATCCATGAAGCGATCCACCACTGGAGGAAAGTCCAACTGTGGAGTCCCCTGATCATCTAGATAAAGGCTAGCAATCTGGGCTGTCACCCCTCCTAGCCCAAGATGCTCGAGTCCTTCCCGACTTGCCCGAACGTCCCATTCGACTATATGAAGAAAAGTTTCACCCTCTGGTGAGATAAAACTGACTCTGTGGCGATAACAGTCAATGGCTTCCTGGAAGGGAATCAACCGGTCCATGCCGGGGATGACATCATAGCCTATCATCTATAGGACATAGATATCCCATAAGAAGTTATACCCTGTAACCTCGAGAGGGAACTCTCTACCCTGGTGTACACTAGATTTCCTCATTCCCAAAGGTGTGTCTAGTGTCAACAAGTTGGAAGAAGAAAATATGCAGAGCCCAAGGCTCTCTACGACAGCAATGAAGATAAAGCTATGCATAGAACCAGTATCGAAAAGGGATGAAGAAAAAACTGAGGAAAGTAAAATCGTACCTCAAAGAGTAGAAGGGCCAGGATCCTGCTTCTGATAAGTCTGCTCCACAGCGAAAGACTAACCTGCAACGCGGCCCTGCTCCACTGACTGACCACTCTGAGCTGAACCTCCCTGCTAGTGGTGAGGGACTGGTGGCTGACCGCCATGGCCTCGACCTCCACCTCGGCCCAAATGACCGGAAGAACTCCAGTTCCCTGACTGGTGAGAGACTGGTGGGGATACTCCTGAACGAGGAGTCATGGAAGAACCCTAGTCACCAGCTACTGGTGATAAAACCTGACAGAAATGATGAAGGTGACCCATCTTTCCACAAGATCAGCACTCCACGGGGTCCCTCTGGCACTACAGCCTCGTGTGCCATGACCGACCACACTGGTAGCATGTCACCTGGCTGCCTGACGAGGCGTCTCGCTTCCTCGAATCACCATGTGTAGGCTCTCTATGGCGCTTCTTGCTGTCATCTGGAGGCAAACTAGCTCTGGAAGTAGAACCACCCTGGATCACAGCTCTAGAGTCTCTCATATTGCACTCCGCAATCAGTTCCTGGTTGACGATGGAATTAATGGAAGTTAGCTGGAAGATATTCACCTGTGAGCGGATCTCCCGCCTGAGACCATCCTCGAACTTCCTTTCCAAGAACACCCTGCTCCCATCCCGGAGGGGTGTGAAGCACTGCAGCTCGGTGAAACGAGCGGAATACTCCATGACAGAAAGAGTACCCTGATCTAAGCTCATGAACTCCCGGGCTCGATCGGCCCTCATGGTCTCCGGGTAGAAGTAGTCATAGAACAAGCGCTGGAAATCCTCCCAAGACATAGCCTGCTACTGACCCCCCTGTGAGATCACGTAACACCACCTCTTGGCAGAGTCTCGGAGCATATAGGTGGAGATCTTGACCCGCCTCTCTGGAGGAGTCTCCAGATGCTCGAATATAGTCAGCATGGATTCCATCCATGACTCTACAGCCTGAGTTCCTCCTTCCCCCAAGAACGTGGGAGGATGGTGCTGCTGGAAAACCCTCATCAAGTCTTCCATAGACGTGGCAGGAGGCAGCGCTCCCTGGAAGGCCTGCATCATCCTCATGAAACCTTCCTTGAACTGAGCATCCGCGCCTGCAACTGGTATGACAGTCGGTGCCAAAGCTGGACCGACTGGAGGATTGGCAGGAAGTCCCTGATCAGCCCTGTCTGGCATCTGATCACTTCCTGACCAAAGACGTACGACCGGAGGACATCTCAGAGGCATAGCTCTGAAAGATCAAAAGTACACATTGGATCAAAAAAACAAGGATAGAGAACACAAGATTACAAAATGGGAACAGGGGAATAAAAACACACAAGATTGCAAAACAGGACTACACGGCGTGTATAAAAACTACACGGCGTGTCTACTTAAGCCACTAAAATGAGCATGTACTCCTGCCCTACAAGTCATGTAACACCTCAAACTACACGATGTGTTGACCCCAACACACGACGTGTACAAGAAAACTAGTACCCTGCCCGAGTCTCTTTACATGACTAACCCACATGGTCCGACCCAACCCGAGACTACACGGCGTGTTCTAAACAAACACGGTGTGTATTAGACAAGGCTTCGGCAGCCCGTGTTGTTAATCACATGGCCGTCTACATGGCTAAACCTTACACGGCTTGCTCCGAACAAACACGGAATGTATAGGCGAAGGTGACACCATCCCGTGTTGTTCATGACACGGTCAGGTACCTGGACAAGACTACACGGCGTGTTACGAACAAACACGGAGTGTGGAAAAGAAGGTCACGCCGACCCATGTTGTCCATGACACGGCTGGGTACCTGGACAGGACTACATGGCGTGTTCCCTATGGACACGGCGTGTTCTACCCGAGCTTCCCCGACCCGTGTTGTTAATGACACGGCCGGGTACCTGGCTCCAAACTTATACGGCGTGTACCTATCGTACACGGCGTATTCCCGAAGTTACTTTCATGACACCGTGTTATGCCCACACGGTTAGTGACACGGCCTGAAAACTACATGGCGTGTATCCAAAAAGTACACGCCGTGTATTCAGGGTTTTTCTTTGTAGTAACTCAGAAACTGCACAGAATTCACAGAAATACTAAAAACAAGGGAAGGATGTTCCAAATTCCGATCCATGAGGGCCCATAACACCTCATGAACCAAAATTTGGCATTCATTTTTAAGAAAAGATCAAAACAACCAGTTTTCTAACATGACAACAGATAATCTATCAAGAATCTATCACAACAGCATACATAATATACACAGAGTCTATGAAAACAGCATGCAACCGCTAATGCACCCTAGATGGCATGGAAAGAATGCATGGCATGTGATTTCTACCAGTTCCTATATGATGCATGAGATTTCATACCCTCATCTCATTGGGTTGTGACAGAAATAGAACCGGAATATCAAAACAATAATAGCACAAGTCATGTGAATCACTCAAGGTGAAATCAGATCAACTATAAAATCTCAAAACCAGAAAACTAAAATTAACGAGGTAGTATGGATCTTCCCTGTACATGGGTTAGCTACTCCCGAGCACAACTTAATGCCAAGTAACAAGTCCATCCTATCCTTGGTTAAGGTCTCCAAACAGTAAAGCAAGAGAAAAGAACTCCTCTGATACCACTTTGTAACAACCCGAATCCGGAGCCCCTCTACTAGTGCCTCGTACCCGGTTATCCACATAACCTCATGCACATTTCCACGAACTCCAAAGGCTTCCGACTTGCAGCGAGGGCCTTGGTGATTCGGTGGGGAAACTATGCCCTCATTCGGTAAAGTATACAATGGAAAAACAACCAGACGCAATAACAAAAACAATCAACAACATACAACAATTGAATTGAACAACAGAACCAATAGATAAAATAATAATGATGACAATAATGCAGTAGGTACAAGTATCTATGGAAAGAAGCAAACACGACAACGTGTTGGAATACAACTGAAAACAAGTGCAAAAGAAAGCAAAAATAAACTCCTCAGCATCACGAGCCCCGGCTCGGTCCCATGCTCTCCAGCTCCATCGCAATCAAGATTCTGAAGTAGAAGGGCGCTTGCCCTTATCTATACCTGCAGTAACATAGTCTACTTGGGCCCAAAAACATGGCCCAAATAGGGTGTGAGATACAATCCCATTAGGAAATCACCCAAAGATTTGTGCCCAATAGTCAATGAATACAAGGCAAGTAATAAACAAGAATAAGTAAACATGAAAGTACAAGCATCTACAATCCACAGTTCTAACAAATAAAGTACACAAGTAACCAGCCAGCAACAAGAAGAAAATAGGTAACCCTCTGGGAAGCTCTCATACCCTAACCCCTATGGTTCAACATATAAGTACTAGCAACCATCTAGGAGGCACACACAGTCTCACCCCTCTGGTCCAGCTATGAAATTAATAGACTCTCTGGGGAAGCACTCACCGTCGATTCCCCCTATAGTCTCGTATAGTGCTAATGGATCTCTGGGGAAGCACTCAACTTCTATTCCCCCTGTGTCCCACGTGGAGAAACTACAGACTCTATGAGGAAGCACTCAACGTCAATTCCCCCTGTGGTCTTGTATCGTAATTAAAAGACACTTTGGAGAAGCCCTTCCTTCAATTATCCCTTTGGTCTACTACTCTAGGTTTTCACGGTCCTAAGTGAAAGCTAAAACATGCTCAGAGAACATGTACATCATCCAATTAAACCTCAATAACTACTTGACTATCATTCTAAGGCTCAACAACATAACAAGGTAGCAGTTCCACTATTCTACGACTAAGCATGGAAACTGGAAAAATGCCAAACAAGCAGAACAGGCATAGAAAACATCCAAGGTACAGTAAAGATACCATAATCACAGGCAAAACATCTACTCTAGAAATCAAGAAAAGCAGTAAATACACAAGGGAAAAAAAGGAATACGCAATACCCCGTTCAAGGGTATTGGTGGAATTTGCACAAAATATTCATCAACTTTATATGGAAAGGCACAAACCACCTACCTCGATCCTAGTAGATCAATATACGTGAAACTCAATGACAGATTCCCCTTAGAATGATGAAGATCTGAGAAAACGCACAAAACATTCATCCCACGATAACTTGGGAATGAGGAGGAATCAAGAAACAAGACTCAACCAGAAGGAAGAACTCACCGCTTCGATTCCAACGCAACTGACCGTGCTCAAATCGGAGAATGGACAACGAGGCGGGAGTTCGTCGAAGATTCGGCCGTACGAGTCGCTCTCAGAAGAACTAGACCTAGAAGAAGGAAAATATCACGATGAGGCGCGACTCCGGTCCGTTTAATGAAAAAAAAGTACACGGTGTGTACTTCTTGAGTACATGGAGTGTACTTTAGTTTTCCATACTCCGAATTAACTGACCTCTACCTCACTTTTACACACCGTGTGTGTGGCCCGGACACGACCAGTACACGGCTTCTAGCGGAAAAGGGAGTACACAACGTGTACTCAGAAAGTACACGGCGTGTACTTCAAAAATTTCCAGAAAATTTATTTTTCTCAAAAACTCCAGAAAAAGGAAAAACGTACCTGAAAAGAAGATCCGGGTTCTTACAATAGCCTAGTCAAACTTGCAGCCTCTAGCTAGTTCTTTATACTGCCTATAGAGACATTATTCTTCCTTCTTCAAAAGGTAGGTTCTGCTCTTGATCTTGTTTAGTGCTCTTCACTTGATTACTTGTAAAGCAGTAGGCAAACAATTCTCTCTTCTTTCTTTCTCTTCTTCTCTAGTGCAACCCCAACTTCACTATACTTCTTCTTTCTTCCTCTTAGTGAAACAACCAAATTCACTAAAACTTCTTCTCTCTTCTTGGATATAATCACATAAACCAATGTGATTATTTAGGAAATGAAGATCAATTCACTAGGCATCATCTAAATCAAACTTCCCTGAATAATTTTCAGCCTTCAATTGGGTATACTCTCTTCTTCTTCTTCTTCTCTTCCTTACCTTTGACACAGTATAATAAGGAATATTACTGTAGTGTCTTAATTTCTTTCTTCAATTCTCATTACCAACACAGAAGTTTATCGATATACTACCTTCTTTATTCGTGCAGATATGAATTCAGTTGCACATGTAGTTCTTCTTCACTTCATAAAGCACAACGAGAGCGTTAAACACCAGTCGTGTGATTGTGGTTCTACTTCTCTTCGTGATATCGAATGGTTAACGATACTTCCTTCTTTGAAAAGACACTTCGAGAGTGCTATGAACCTGTTGAAGGCCTGTGGGACCCCAGTCTTTTGCACACCCCCTTTTGGGTGACTTGCACGCAACATTAATGACTTGTATGCAACATTCAACTTTTGTCACAAAAGACCTCTTGCGCGCAACTGCTATCTTGCGTGCAACTCCCTTCTTGCACGTAACTTCTCCCTCTTGTGCACAAATCCATTTATTTCACACAACTACCTTTTACTATTTTTCTTATGCGCTTTAGAGATCTGATTTATTATAAGTGTTGAGAATATTTAGTGGGAGGGGGTCACCTCTTATATATAGACCTCATTGACCCCTGCACGCAAAAACCCCAAAGTGACGTGCAAGATCATGATGCATCTTGCAAAACCCCATCTGACCTCACCATGGGTGTGTAATCCACGCGTCGCGCAAAATCCCACTTGACGTCGACTTGGGAATGTAAGTCTCTTTCACTCCAGCCTCAAATTTCATGCACTTCTTGAATCATTCGCGCACCTCATGCCTTTACCATTTTTTTGAAGTTTGGACCTCAAAACATGTCTCATGCTCAAAACCCCATTTGACGTCTCCTTTGGAACATAAGTATCTTTCGTTCCAACCTCTTCTTTCACACACTTATTGAATCTTTCATGCTCTTCCTTCCTTTTACATTTTTCAAAGTTTGGACCTCGAATCATGCCTTGCGTGCAAGATTCCAAACTCCCTTTAATATTGCGTGCAAAAACCAATCTTGCACGCAAAACCCAATCTTTCACGCATGCCTCTCCTTTGACAGATTTTCATGTTCATATCATGGAACTCCACTTGCGCGCAACATACCAACCATCTTACAACTTTCATGCAACATCCATTTCCAAAACCACATTTCTTCATCTCCTCATTTTCAGGCCCTAAAATTTGGGAAACACAGGAAAATGGTGCCACCTTAAACTGTTCTTTTGTACTACCTCCAAATTATCCGTTCCTTTTTCATTGCTCTCTTCACTGTATCTCATAACCATTCTTCAGATTTCATCACGAAATCCACCATCGTGATATGTATCCTTTGATAGTCCAACTTTAGCATCATCAGAGTTTCAATGGGAAGTACTAAAATTTTACAATCTTTCAGCAACATAATTCTTTCCAATCAAAACTCCATATGAATGGAATCACCTTTAATCCCCCTTTCTTCATAAGTATTGCATCAAAAGATCTCCAAACTTAGGATATTTTTGAAATACAAATCAGCAAAGCATCGTCTGATTTTTGATACAATGTGAAATGAATGGCTACCTCAGAATGCCAAGCTCTTCCACATTCTCTCTTATTATTCTACCATCATTCTATACTTCATGAAAATCATATGATTCTATTCTTCAAGTAAGCTCTTGCATGGTTCTCATGAAATCATGAAGAGTTTCATGGTCTTCTTCAAATCCTCAGATAGATGATGCTTCATAGTTCTACTCCGATCATCCTCAAATGGATGATACTTCCCCATTATTCATTATGGTAAACAATGTGTCACCTTTGACACAAGTTCTTTGAACTTAGGATCAGTTCAATAATCATCTGAATTGAATTCATAGTGAATTTCCCAAGTATTACATTCAATGCTATGGTTGCATAACAATTCTCCAGGCATCCTGACTTCAGCCAATCTCCAATAACTTCAGAGTCCTTATTTATCTCCTTCTTCATTTTGACCAGCATTGACAATAGTTGAAAAAAAAATACAATCTTCATACACAAAGTGGTCCCAACAATGTACTTTCATGAGTCTTGGATACACCTAGGGTCTGACCATGTGCTACTACATAACAACAATATACATGGTGTATGACCATGTACTATTTTGTGACCATGTCATACCTAGGGTCTGGACATGTACTTCCACATGTCCATATCCCCCCTACATGGGGTTTTTTACCATGTACCCAACTAAACATCAATGTACCACTACATGCCGTGTACCTTGACGACATAATGTATAGTCTTGAAATCTCATATGCCCAAGTTTTCGGCCATAGGGCCATGTCCCACTACATGATGTGTACTCCCAGTACATGGAATGTTGTTACAAAATATTGATCTTCCTTGAATGAGAATAACACACAACGTGTGTTCTTGAACCACATGCCGTTTGATTGGGATTTCCGAATGAGAAATCCCTACAAACCTCATAAAACTCATGTTACCCCCATTTAGGTAAAGATCGACCATAAAGGGTCATTAACAATAATAAAAGGGCTATAAAATATTAAAACAATTAATCAATGGGGATTAGGGCATAAAACTCAAAAATCGTCCTACCTCATTGAGAAAACACCAAAACTTCAGGTCCAAATTCACTCCTAGAATCTATTTTACCTCGATTTGGTCTCAATATCTGTCATGGATGAAGTCTGGAGACGCCTCTTCCCCATTTTCTCTTGGTCCAACCATCAGATGTAGGGAGAATCCCTTATCCTACCCTCCCTAAGTGCATGGTAAGACAAATGGGGGGGGGGGGGTATCAATTAATTAAATGCCTATTTAACACCCATTCAGTGTCCTAGAACCTAAAGAAGGTTTATAACTCACATAAGAAAATCCTCACATTATAGACTCAACCACAGAGTCAAAATCTCAATCTGAAGCTCTGTTAAAAATAGATCACCATATGAATCTGTGTAAATAGTTTAATATTTAATTAATTAAATATTAAATATACTGTCAAAACTCGAATGAATCAGAACTCAAAAAAACTCATGTCTGAGGTGAAATGACCCAGGACCAATGAAGTGACCATAAAAATTATGTTAGATTATATTCTATGAAAAAATGACCATTTTCCCCTTCACTAGCCTCCAAATCCAAAAATTTAAATTTCTGCTCAAATTCAGAATTCGAGGAAACACAAATCATTACACCAAGTCCAACCTTGGTATCAGTAACTGGTGTCGATCCTCAAAACTATGAACCTGGTCAACCATAATTTCTTCATCTAGTATTGGGGTGTCTCTGAGCATATCACGATGACCATGCCTCAACTAAGGTGATACATTGGATCCAGGGAGTTACCCTAGGAATCCCCAAAGGTTTAGGCTCAATTAACCAACATATCATCATAAAAATCTCAAAAAAGTTACCAGGAATCCTAGGAATATCTCTAAACTCCAACATAATAAATGTATCAAATTAAATACTCGATATCATGGGTGGTCACTAACCCTAAGGTCATCCTCCATGTCACTATTATAACCAGCCAAATCCCATACATCTTGGGAATCCTGATCAAGAACAAATAAAATTAATAGAATCTACTTATAGATACCATATTTTTTCCTTGTAAGACTTTGAAATATTTTGAGATATATTTTTAGAGCTAGGTGTTGAGACAATGTGTGATTCCGAGGCTCGATGTTCCTGGAATTAATTTTATAAAAAAATTAAATATATTTTATATCACATGCGCATGATTTCTTAAAGAAAATGGGATAACTCTTAAATGGAATATCAGATCATAAATCCAATACCATAGTTGAATCTGGAATGTGAGTTTTAATCTAGGAATGACCTAAAATTGGTCGGTGTGGGGCATTCAAATATAGCTACTTTTAGCGGGTGCATTTAATAAAAATAAATAAATAAATACACTTATTTAATCAAACACCTAAAACCTATCCTCCCTATATAAATTCCCTATTATGAAGGATTTCCTGGGTTAGTCTCATAACCCAAATTCCATTGAGAGGATTCTTCTTCCACCTCCATTGGTGAATCATAATTTGACGACAACGAAACTCCAGATCCAGATGAATCGAGGCACATCGAACGCAAAGACTCATATTCTTCATTGGAAATAACTTTATTCATTTAATAATGATCCAAATTGAGTTAGGAATCATCAATTTTCAGATTATACCCCAATTGTTTAAATATATTTTGAATGATCACACTTCTTCTTTAATCTGCATCAATTGTTAGCCTTTTCATGCACCAGTGTACCGATTTTAAATTGATTATTCAATTTTCTCACCCTGAGAATCCTAATTATTGTTTTTTGGTGAAGAAATATTTACCAATGCTTGTTTTAAATTTATTATTTTCCATTTCTCTCAATATTTCATCGCATTCGTCAACGATTGGCCTATGGGGTCTCGGTTCAGTTTTTCCAAGCGGGATCAAGCCCAATCAGACCCCCCAGATCCGTGATGGTTTCACATGTGATGAATGGATCGACAATAAAGGATGGATTTGGAATTATTTTTAGGTTGGAGGTAATTTATTTTTTATTTCAAAATCAAAATTTTAGATCTTACATCAGGGGATACGTGCGAGGGAATTCAGTATCAATCGAACCAACAAAAACCTGTTTTCAGGATAACGAATGGCTAGAAATGACAAAAAAGGCCTTACCCACCGATTTTGGGAAGCCTAAAGGCGATATCCACAACAAAGGATCCAAATATGGACCACTTGAAGTAGATATATCTTTATTTATAAAACCCAACTAAACGTCATATAGTCCAAATAACACATGGTGTGTAGGATCCTAGCTATGACATCTAGGGTTTTGAGAAAGAAAAGTATCACACGCCATGTGGGACCTCCCACACACCATGTGAACCATGTGCTGGTGACTTAGCATGTACTATGGGAGTACGCGGGCACAAGCATGGTTAGGTACATGCTATGTACTCGATCACGAATAGGGTAAACAGAAATGAACCGAAGGATATGGGTGGGACCCCATGTGAGAGAACACACCATGTATCATAGTACATAGACATGAGAAAATTTATGCAAACACAACCAGGGGCACGGGAAGGACCCAGAATGGCCGTGACACACCATGTAGTCCCTTTTCATGCCATGTTGAGATACATGGGTAGTGAAATGTATATCGACAGGGACATGACCAGGCAGTATAGCACAACCAAACGCTGTTTGGGTCCCCTTACACGCCATGTAGCCCTACTTCCTTTTTAAGTAAACTTATAACTTTCTTATCTCATACGTTTAAACTCATATCTTGGCCCATAACTAGCCTATCATGAGTGTTTTTCTTCACAGAGTGTGATAGTACCCTCCATAGTGGCTTCTGAGATATGATGTGAGATATTACCAGCGCAACACTTATTTTGGTGATACTTAATGATGACAGAGATCAGGTGGGATCATCAGAGAGATCATAGTGGAAACCTCATTATGGGATGGGAATAAGTCCTTGACCAACTATTAGAGTGACACCCTCCTACTAAGAAGGGAATGAGTTCTCTACCTAGTAACTAGGTGGCACCTCCTGCAAAGGCATGATATGGGTCCTCAACTACTAGAGAAACACCCTCCTACCAGGTAGGGAATGATTCCTCTATCTACTATCCGAGTGAAAACCTCCTATGGTATCTAGGCATGTGTATTCAACTACTAGAGCGGAATACTTCTTCTAGGTAGAACATGAGTCCTCTATCAATTTCTAGAGTGGAACCCTCCTGCTGGGACAAGGCATGGGCCCTCTATCAACTATTGGTTGGAACCATCCTTTTATAATATGGAATGCATCATCTACTTTGATATTTCACCCCTAAAATATGATATATAATTATGAGGTGTGGGTTTACTTGGATGAATCTTCTGGACAGATGCACGAGATGCTAGGAATTAATGATGGTCCTTTGGAACTGTTGGCACTCTTATCTTGGGTTGGACTGTGAGATGGATATCCCCTTCATCTATCATTTAAGATTATTTTGTTTGAGAAAACACACAAAACAACACACACATATATATCTATATCCATGTCATTATATTTTTTACACTCTTACTTTGGGTTAAGTTGTCTATCCCTATCATGTCTCTTACTGCTTCCCCCTCATCTTTCAGGGCATCCTACTAGGTATGTATATACACACCCTTAGATGGTATTTTCCTATATATGTCACATCTTATGCAGATGATAGACAAATAAAAACTGATTATATAGGATCTTAGATATACTTGGTGCATTTGGCTGCATATGGTGGTCAGAGCTTAGAGATTTGGAGCTGGGCTCTCTCAACATTTACTTTTCCAGTTTTTTCAGGTTGGGTCATCTTTCTGGTTGGGCATATATTTTTCCCTTTTTACTTTTAGTTTCACTATCATAACTTTTTAATCCCTATATTTTTTACATGCATGAATTATTTTCTAGATTTTTCATATTTTATTGTTATTTCTATGCACTTTTTCATCGAGATGGTCAGGTGTGTTCATAAAGGTACATTATAAAAAATACTCCCATCTTAGTTATTCCTTTTAGTGATTGTTTCCATCCCATAGCCTTTGGAGTCTGAATTGGGGTTGTTGTGGCTTGAAATATGTTTCTTTGGGCCATGATAGATTGGTATAAAAGGTGGTTTGATCCTTCTTATGATGTTTTGAGTAATTCTATTATGAGGATTTGGTTGGGATTTTGCGCAACATCGTCAAAGTGTATTGAGTTTCTCTCTTAGTGCATATAACCCAATGTTGGCACAACAACCAACATATACATACATTAAGACTCTGAAAACCTGCTTTTCGACTAGGTATACTAAGACATTTGTTGCAGGGATAAACAGTACATGCATTATATAGGATTGCGTCATTTGATTTTCCTTCTTGAGTCATCTTCCCATTGTATATATATTCTCATATGATCGTGGTAAATCTTGATTAAATTTTATATATTCTTTCATGATGATCTCCAACCTAGTTTCCGTTTTCAAATCATGAAGATGATTCTATGAGTGATGATGCCTCAGTTTAGAGTCCATCCCATGAGATTTTTCCTCTAAGTGGATAGGTAAAAACACCCCCACATATAGATTAGCATATTATACTAGCAGAGTAGGATGAGGATGCGCGCATGCTTAGTACACTCCATGAGTTCCAATTTCAGAGGCTGCTAAGGTTCCACAGTGATCCAGTTTCCCAGTTGGTGGAGGATTGGCTAGTGTCAATGATCCATGTCTTTAGGATTATCTAGACACCTACTGATCAAGTGGTTGCATTGAAATATATCCTTTTCCATGAAGCAGATGGTTGCTGGTGGAATATTTTTACATAGATGCATGATGAGTTGACACTATCATAGACCAACTTCCAAAAACTATTCTGTAAGGAGTACTACCCAAATTATTTGTGCTCAGTTAATATTCAAGAGATTCTAGAGCTGTAGTAGGGAGGGATGACAGTGGATGAGTATGCTGTGAGGTTCATAGACCTTAAATGATACTCACTTGATATAATTTAGGATGGATACTTCTGGGAATAGAATTTTGGGTAGGGTGTCCACAAAGATATTCATTTCAATGTGGTCCCCTTATGAATTCCCACCTATACTGAGGTATTTGAGTAGATTCTGGTGACAAAGATATGTTGGAATATGATATCTTCCCAGGATCAAGCTTGGGAACATTGTCAGGGGAAGCATAGAGGGCTAGGGAACCCTATAGAGGGGTAGTGCTATGCATGAAATGGATGAGGTCACATGGCACATGATCGCCCAAACCAACGTGCTGGGGAGAATAGGAAGATAGTGGACATACCACCATGGTAGAGGAAAAACTATGATTAGGGATCTCCTAGGTGAGAGTAGGGTGGCACCATGGAGGTGAAACTGGAAGAGAAGTAGGTGGAGCTCTAGGAGGAGCTGTGGGTGGTGGACGATGCTATGAGATCCTTCCACCACCACCACCAGGCAGCCCACGTCAAGCTCAGGGAGATGGCGATTAGGGTCGTGGACAACTGCAGGCTATGGAGGCATACTACCCAATGACACATGATATGATTAAGGTATGATATATGTTTATTCCAGATTTTCTTTTGTATCAATAGACACATGTTCAAGTAATTCCTTCATATCATTACCCCGAGTGCGAGAGCTGAAGCTTCCATTTGAGGCGTTATCCCATCAGATTTGTCTTGAGGTTTCGATGGGGAATGTTTCTTATATATCTTTTATCTTCCGACAGTGCGAGCTATCACTTGGTGAAGAGAGGTTCTCATGGGACCTTTTGGTCTTCACGATGTAACCCTATGACATCATATTGGGTATGGATTGGTTGTACATGGCCCGAGCCGATATTGAATATCACCACAGATGAGTCAGATGCATTCTCACTAATGGAACAAGATTTTCCTTTGTGGGTGAGATAGATAACTATTGGAAACAAGGATATTATTTTCTAAAAATGGAGCATGGTTTGTTTTTATTTTCAATACCCAAAAGGAAGATTAGGGAGTTTGTAAGGAAAGGGATCTTATAGTTCAAGCAAACAACAGTATTGAAGGTGACGTAGTTTTCCAATGTTTGCCAAATTTTTGGGGTCTAAAATTTGGAGGTTTTATTTCAATGAAAAAAGTGGGTTTTATTGAAGTCTTAATGAAAATATGGAAAATTCACGAGTTTCGAAAAGGTGGGATATGAGAGTTGTGTTTTGAGAAGGCCTAAATAATTCTGACGGTGTGCTTTGTGATTATGACGGGCATCATGAATGGAGATGATGATCTCTGCGATTACGAGAAATAAAGCTTCACGATTGGTGATATAAAGATATGTGATTACGATGACCACCATGAATGGTTTTTATGAAAAGATCCGTGGTTACGACGATCATTGAAAATGAAAATATTCCATGAAGCTTCACGATAGGATTAGTATTACGAAGATGTTTTTGAAAGATCCAAGAAATCCGAAAAGTGGTGGTGGAGTTTCATGAATAACTGGGCCTATAAATACGTGGCTACCCCTCTTCATTTGACATGAAAAATTTCAGATAAAAGGAGAATCGATCTGATCTCATGAAGATAGGAAATATCTGTGATTTCACTTCACGAATCCGGTTTTCTATGTGATCTTGAGAATCACAAAAAGACTAAGTCTTGATTGTTACCAATGATTTTGATTAAAGGGTGATTTGAAAAGATAGGTTTTACTATGTTGACTTTGTGAGATTCACAAAGGAATTTGTTCTATGAAGGTAGGGGTGCTTCACAAAGTCAGTTTGTTCCATAAAGGTAGGGGTTTTTCATGAAGGTATTTTGTTCTGTGAAAGAAAGGGAGCTTCATGAAAGGTAGTTTTTGAACATTAGTTTTTCAGTGAATAGGTATTTCAATGTGCATCAACTAAGGTATTTGGTGCAATAAGAGTCTCATTCTATGTTAGGGAAAAATTATTTAATGCCAATCCATTGAAGTGACCTTCAAGTTGATAAACTGAGTTAGACTTATCTCAAATTAGTGAGCTAGGGGGAGTCGACAGAAGTGATCCGAGGGACATAGTGTTATATCCCTAAAACATTCTTAAGGTAGTGCGCCTGACATAGAGTGACTATGTCAAAACTCATGCATTACACATCTAGTTAAGATTAGTGGATTTAGTTATGACCAAAAATCTATTGGAATATGATCCTTGGACTATCCCTTAGTAGTAAACCAAGTAAAAATTGTTATGTTGTATTGATACTTGTGAATGTTTTAATTGTTTCACATTACCATCAGATAGGTTTAATGGGTTCTTACCAACATGAGAACAAGATCCATCACTTTAGGAAGAAAAATTTTACACCCTAATTCACCCCTACCCTCTCAGGGTGTTCCGAGGTCCTTCAAGTGGTATCAGAGTGAGGTTACTGGTGTTAAATATGTTGTACTTTTCTATTATGGAGAATTCAGTAAATGTTAGGGGAGTGCCCCTATTTGATGGAAGTAGCATTCTGATATGGAAGAACAGAATGAGATCTCATATAAGATATCTTGTAATAGAAGTACTTTTTTCTATAGTGTAAGGAATAAAAGTTACTGATCCAACATGGCTATCTATGACTGATACAGATAGGAAAATGCTTGATGTAGATGCTAAAGCACATAATTCTCGCACTGAAGCAATTTCTAATCTGATCTATCTAAAGGAAATGAGTTGTATTTCATAAAATTCTATGTAGGAAAAATTTGAGAATATATATGAAGGATAAAATAAAGTGAATGAGGAAAAACTAAAGGTCCTACACAATAGGTTTGATGATCTAAAGATGCATCCTGATGAGAATGAAGATTCCTTCTTCAATCTAATTACTGAAGTAGTTGGAGAAATATGAGGGCTTGGGGAAGAAATAAAAGACATTTACATTATGAAGAAAATTTTTAGAAGGCTTCCTCCTCTATACAACACAAAATTTTCAGACCTAGAGGAAATGGATCTATCTAAAATTTATTTGGATAATATGTTGAGTAGTCTAGTGGCATGTGAAATGAGATTAAAACTAGAAGATGCGATGACATGCGTCAGCAAGGAAATGTCATTCAAAGCCATGGACAAACTAGAAATTTCAGGAGATAATTTTGATAAAGATAATGAAGAATATGAACTTATTGTACTCTTTTCCAGTAAATTATAGATAATAAAAAGGATATTTTAAGGAAAGATTCCCTAAGTATGTTTTCATTATGGTAGAGTTTGGAACATTTCTTATCAGTGATCAAGGAATTTTGATGATGATGGAGGTGAAGATGGGAACTCAAAGAAGCCTCAAAATGGTTTTATCAAAAGGGAAACTTAAAATCTTGAAAGAAAATACAAAAAATAGTTTTTTTGTGTGAAGAATATGATGATGGTAATGAATTATTTGAGGAAGAAGAACCATATTTTAAATCTGGAAACCAAGCTTTTATGATGGATACTGTTGAGAAGTCAAAACTATAAGAAGATAAATATATAGATCATCAGTTGATTTCTAATGCTGATATAAAGTCAAAACTTTCATATTCTCTTAGTAGGATTTCAAATCAAAGTAACAGATGAAAAAGATAGAGAGAAGTTGTGGAAGAATCATCAGAATATATTGATCAGCTTTAAGCTAGAATTAAAAGACTGAAAAAAGTAGTGAAATTATAGTAAAAACCATTGAAATAATAGAATATGTAGTGGAACTAAAGATGATAATTGAATAATAGGAAAAGTAAATCAATGATAACATCTCTATACTGAAAGATAAGTTCTAGACTGTTAAGGGTCTTGAATAATAAGTTGTTACTCTTAGTAATAAAATTGAAAGCAAATCAATTTTAAAAGAAGCAGGGAAGAACATATAGTTTAGAAGGTTCTCAGATGATGAGCTTATAGAGAGAGATAATCGTGGATATGATGGAGTTAAAAAGGTTTTGAGTGATCAATGACCCTCATGCATGAGAAACAATGGAATTGTTTGTGATGCCGAAACATCTAATGCTGTAAATAGAATGAGTCAAAATAAAGGCAAGATGAGATTTAGACATTTTGAAAAGTCACCTAAAGTGATAAAAAAGAAACATTAAATTCAAAATAAAAGAATAATTTAAAAATATCTAAAAGTGTGTCTAATTGTCTCATATTGACTGTTCAAGGTTCCGATTCTCTGCTAATGTGTATAGAAACACTCGGGTCAAATCCTCGGTGATCATAATTTTTAATAGTCGATTGTTTTTAGTTGATTGTATTTTGATAGGGGGGTTTGTTTGCAGAGCTTAAATTAAATTGATTAATGAATAATGTTTTATTTAAAAAATTGATAAATATTGGGGTGAGTTAATTATTGGGGATTTAATCTTATGATATCCTTGATCTTTGCATTATATTGCATTAAATTAATACCCACTTCACAAGATGACTTTGACCAGAATTACCAAGTGTTAAAGCTTTAATACAAGATGTAACTTAACTTAGGGTTCTAATCATTATCATTACTTATTTATGGTAGTTTATTTGTGGTTCCAATAATACATGGAGTCCACATTCTAAACAGAACATGTCATTAATCCATGACATATTAAGTTCAACATACACAATATTAATTTAAAGAATATTCATTTAGAGATGGCGCTCAATCACTTAATATCCCCAAATTATGAATCACCCCAATATAAGATTTAATCAAAAATTTATGTGGTTAATAATATAGTTATAATTTTTATGGTGATGGGTTAAAAATAGAATAAAAAGAACAAGACAAGAAAAGAACGGTGCGCCAAACACACACACGAAATGTAAAAAGAAGTAACAAAAACATACTTTTTCTTAAATGAGAAAGTGAATGAATAGAATGATTTTCAAATTGATTTATAATATTTAAAGAAAATTAATATTAAAATACATAAGGTTGATGAGAATAATATATTATGAAGAAATAAACATGCATTAAAAGAGAATTATAAATACAAACACTTACAAAATTACAATTGAAAATGAACGGAAAGAACATGAAATCAAAGAGAGGAGGAAGAGTTTCTCAAGTGGAAACATGAGTTTGTAAGATCCTCCCAATAATTTTCAGGGAATTTTCCATGCCAATGTATCCCCCTTTTCTCTTAAATGCCAACCCCCTTAATGGAGAAGAGGGTGATGTATATATAGCCGAGGGAGGTGGACTGTTTTCATTCCAAAACTACCCCTACACTTGGCTCGATGATTTGGAAATCCAAAAAGATAAATCATGGAATATTATATTCTTAAAAGTTTTATATATTAATGTCTTATGTCTACTCAGAAAATTTGGTTTCCATTGGACTTCAGGAGCCAAAGTTATGGCAGTTTGAATAAACAATTGTAATCTGTCCATTTCAATCTATACTTCTTCAAAGGCTAAAATGTGAATGGGTTTTTGAATAGGAATATTACCTAAAATAAAAATAATTTCTTATAACAAGTTGTCCTACCATATCATAGCTTTCACACTGAAAAATACCATCTTTATTTTATGAGTATATCATGAGAAAAGTCATGAATAGTTTCCTGATTTTAATTCCCGCCCAGAATGGTGGGATGAACTTAAAAGCATCAGTTGGGACACTTGTGGTTATATTTGGACCTTTAATTTTTTATCCATGATTATTTTGGATAATCAAGAAAATATGGGGGAGTTTCATAAAATTTTGGCTCCGGGATTTAGACCACTAACTCAATCATCATGGATGCTCCAGTTTCATCACAGATTCATTGGGTCTTCTTGTGTGGACCATATGACCCTACAAATGGATGATTTGGCCAATGTACCCTTATAATGAAATTTTTTAATTTGAATAAGGAACCATAAAAACAATAATCCCCCAATTTGGAACGTTGGCTGAGATTTATAATTAAAATATTAAACTGACTCGATTTGATTAATTCAAATAATGCTGAAACATTACATTTAATATTAAAACATGATTATTTCACACCAATTATGAACTTTTCATTGAAAACAAGTAAAGTGAGTAAATAAATTTTTTTGAATAAGTAAATAACATCAACTCCTCCACATTTATGTCTGTACATGTCCTCATGTGAAAAAAATATAAAAAACATTACAAAATCATTTTCACACACCAAAAAATATTAAAATTTTGTTTTCCCCACTCAGGGGAGGTTTAAAATATTTCACTCATCCATATTGAATTCCACCACAAATTTTTACAGAAACAATGTTCCAAAAACAACTCTTTTTTCATGCACAAATTTATAAATGGAAAATGTGGGTACCCGAAACTTACTCCTCTCAAGATGATAAAAATTTATTTCTGGAGGTTCACTCATCCAACAACCAAAAGTGAAAATAATATAGTTTGAAAGAGAACCAAACTTACACAACCTATCCTAAAGCGCACAATAATTAAGAGGTCTTTTTAAGGGGGTTTTTGTGGCTATGGGATGGTAGGAATTCAGTATTTAAAAGAGTAGAAAGAGGGGTAAAACACCAAAATAGAAAAAGCAATGCACAATATTTTTTAAATAAAACATGGAAAGAAATGGAAACACAAATTTACAAGGGAACAATTGTGTGAATCAAGACACAAAAGTGGAAGAAAATTTAAAGGGAATGATAAGATGGAATATTTAAAAAAACACAAAACTTCTCCCAATGACATAAGTGTTCTTTTTTTTCTTCCATTTTTCGAAAGTTGAACTTGAAACAGATCTCACACTCATCTCCCAACCCATTTTTGATCTCCTCACAACACTAATTGATATAGTTATAACAAGATCAAAGGATGATGAAGAGTGATTTTTGACCCACCCAAGACACAACCCTTTTTTTGTTCTTTTTTTTTTGATTTTTTTATCATTTTTTTGAACACTTGTCAATAATATTTACAAAATTACAGAAATGAAAGTACATTCCCCAAGAATCACTAAATGACAACCTATCCCCCACACTAAAATGGATTCTTTCCCTCAATAATATGATAACATTCTGAAAATCAATAAAAGGTCTGTTTCCTCTGGAAACGGGGATGACCTTGTTTGTTTAATGTTCAAACATTCCAAGCGGTTTCTAATGGGTTTGTTCGTAGAACCGGAAACATCCAACGATTCTATATCCATTTGGACCTACTTTCCAAAGGTAGGTGCTCATTAATTGTGAATTGATGAGACTTAAGAATTTTCATTGGGCGAGAGGATGGGAGGTTGGACTCATCACACCTTTTTGAGGGGAATTATTGTATACTCCAGGACTCTCTTTATAGATTTAAGTTATGTTTGTGAATCCTTATTAAATTACCAAGTATGAAAATGAGCTTTCCTTTAGATCTGACAATCAATGATTAGTATGTGGGAAATTTAGAGAGTCTTTTATATGTATTTGAGGTTATTCATCAATAGAGAATCATCTGTATTTGTTTAGAGATTCTTAGTCAATGGTATCCTTCGATACATTATATAGAAATCTCGTAGTCATTATGATAACCATACTGGTTTTAAAGCCACCCAGTGGGGCACTTTAAGTTTATTTTCATTCATAAGGACATAGATAATTTCAGAGTTGGGATCGTACCCGCAGATGGGCTACCTACGTATCCTTATTTATAAAAGTAATTAGAACCCACATAGTTCAAGTAAATAAGTATGAGGTTTATGAATGATTGGTGGCTCAAAGAAAGATTTCATAATTACTTTTACACTCTAATCTCACCTGAGTCATTCTCGGTGTGTGAAACAAGAGGTATTGGTAAAACCAGACAATTGTTCCATGAAAGATGAAATAATGTGGGGCATATGTATGTATGACTTCCCAGAATAAATAAGGATTGAGATTTACTTCAGGGATGAAACCTGGGAACAGGGTCTATATAAAGGTATATGTGCTTTTATGGAGATTTGGAAACTCTAACATGGGGCTGACTCCTGAGGAAGATTCCCAAATTATGAGGGGACTTAGGGCTTACTCCTAAAGAAGATTCCCAAATCAAAATAAATTAAGACTGGTTAAGAGAAATTTGAACTGGGGCATATTTCTAAGAAGGAGGCCCAGGTTAAAGGGACTTGAGAACTAGGGCTTATTCCAAAGGAGGAGGCCCAGGTTAAAGGGAATTATGACTAGGGATTATTCCTAATGAGGAGGCACAGGTTAAAGGGACTTGATGACTCGGGATTACTCCTGAAAAGGCGGCCCAGTTTAAGGAAATTGTAATTTGCGGCTTACTCATAAGGAGGATGCCCATAAATTTAGGAACCTGGGGCTTATTCCTGAAAAGGATCCCCATATTTGGGAACTTGGGGCTTACTCTTAAGGAGGATTCCTAATATTAAGGGAACATAAATACTGGGGATTACTCCTGAAAAGGAAGCCCAGGTTAGGGGACTTGGGGCTTACTCCTAAGGAGGATGCCCAATATTAAAGAAGATTATGCTTGGGGCTTACTCCTAAGAAGGATTCCCTAGCTAAGATAATTAATATTGGGGCTTACTCCTTAGAATGAGGCCCATGTTAATAGAACTTGGACTGGGGATAACTCTTGAGAAGGAGGCCTAGTGAATAGGGAACTTGGACTGGGGATTACTCCTGAGAAGGAGACCCAGGTGAAGAGAACTTGGACTAGGGCTTACTCCTGGGAAGGAGGCCCAGGTTAAGGGAACTTGGACTGGGGCTTGCTTCTAAGAAGGAGGCCCGGGTTAAGAGAACTTTGACTGGGGCTTACTCCTAAGAAGGATGCCCATATTTTGGGAAATTATGATTGGGGCTTACTCCTAAGGAGGATGACCATATTTGGGAATTTGAGACTGGGGCTTACTCTTGAAATGGAGGCCCAGGTTAAATATCCTCTCATCTTTAAAGGATGAGGTTGAATGAATGAAATCTCTCACCTTAGTGATATAAAGATATGTAAATCACTATGTTTTGAGAGATGTTCCACATAATTCATTTCAAATAATGAAGCCAATAAAGGAAATATGACACTAATTTCTTTGAAGAGTGTCTTGAAGACTAAATCTTGAATAGGAGAGGTGGATTTGAATAAAAGAGGAGAAATAAGCAGGAGAGGCACCCAAAAAGAAGTAGGCGAGTAGGTACTGCGTGGGCGCATAGGTCCTGGTCGCGCATGTATAGATACACGATGCATGGGTACTTGCGCGATGGTCAACCCATGGGGTAGTACTTGGGCGAGACTTGGCTCAAGACCTTAGTATTATCCCTAGGGGATTCTAAAAGAGTAGTGCGCAAGTTATCTTGAAAGGATAAGGCGGCGTACAAGTGTGGCCATTTCCCTTAAGGGCTGGCCACTTAGGCGCTCAAGTGTTGATGAGTTTCAACACTTAGGCCTTGTTTCCCCTGTTTAGATCTTCCATTCTAGGTAAGAAATTACCTTAGAAGTGACCAGAAGACTTCAAGCAGATACTAGGGCGACCCGAGCTAAAATCTAAATTTTGGAATTTTTCCATCCTCAAATGGGGGGCCCACAAGGGGTATTTATATGATGCTGAAGACCCTGGGTGAAAATCAAGTAGGGTGCATAGGTCACCTATGCGCCAAATATGTGGCGCACAGGTATACCTGTGTGACCTTGATGAAACCTGTGCGGCCCAAGTGGGAAGAAATCCTCTTTCATGCCTTTGTTGATTTTTGATGTTTCTTCAAAGGATGAATCACCTTGGACTAAGTTATTCCCTTTTTTTCAGTCATTAGACTCTGTGATGGAAAGGAACGTCAACAAAAGTCCCCCCTCAATGTTGTATCTGAAAGAAAGAGGGTGTGACTCTGAGGTAAAGAACAAAACCAAAGAAAAGGAAGCACGCAGGTTTTGAGCGCACGGATACTGGCATGCAGGTGAGAGGCGGGCAGGCTTTGGCGCGCAGGGGTGCGGCCTGGCCTATAAATTTGCTGTCATTCTTTCACAAAGCACATGGGTTTGAACAGTTCAAGCTCTCACCGCGCAGGTTCCTCCTATCGTGCAGGTTGCTGATTTTCTGTGGTTCAGTGCTTTTTTCTGTGTCACGTTGCTGCAGAGGTATATTGAACTGCACGGTGATACCTGTGTTCCAAAAACTTGCACGACATTGTTACACCTGTGCTCCAACTTTGGTCTTGTGCGCCTTAATTCCTTAGCCATTTTTTTCGAATTTCTTTACAAATTTTGTGAAAAAGCAACTCACTTAAGAGTTAATTATTCGACCTTTGTTCAGTTCAATGGCTCCTAGAAGAATTGGAACAACTGATGAAATGGATAGAAAGCGGATTGATGACATGATGAACATTGTTGGCCATGATTACTATGATATATGTGACAAAAATCTCCCAGCTTTGGCTAAGTACTTGAATAAATATCATGTTAATTTCCCACAGAGCATCTACCTGGATCTGTATGGGCATTGTCATCTGCAAGGAGTCAACGTTCCAGATGAAAAGAACTATCTTCCTGAGATGCAGCTGCACTGTTACTCTTCTATTTTGGTTATTCTGTGCATTAAGAGCAACAAAAATGGTGTGAACTTTCAAAATTTTATTCCATGCCATTTCCTTGGAGATATGAAAATAGAAATCCCATGGGATTAAATGTTTTCCACTCCTGGTTGGTGGAGAGATAGAACCATATCTTAAAAGAATACTCTCTCCAAATGGCTCTTTACTTCCAATGATCCATTCTCAAATCCATGTATCCATCTTCCAGGTCTCTTGGACAGAAACAGAGTCATTTTTTGATCAGCAGAAAATTTTCTCAAACCACACTGAAGAACATTCTTTTACAATTTTTCCAAGAAGATATGGTATCATTGCATCTCTTATTGTATTCAGTTGAATGAATGCATTCCAGGTGGTTGCTGATGAAGCTCGGGATACCGTAAATCAAATGAAGAGTTATGTTGAAAGCCTTTTTTAATTCTTGGAAAAGAGAAGAGATTCCAGTATGTGGATGTCCTTCTAACTTTTGTGCATCAAATGAAAAACACTTTCATCCTTAATCATTTGTGCATGAATTTTTTTTTCTACTTTCTTTAAATTTTTATCTAAGACGATTGGCCTAGTAAACATAGTTTGATTTTTTCTAGTATTATTATAAATAAACCTACAAACTTTGAATATTTTAATTGCTCAATATTACCTAAATCATACGAAATGTATGTTTAGTGACCTGGGACTTGACTTTTGTTCAGAGTTCCCTTGTCTTTTGTGGGCAGTTTAAAGTCATGCTTGTCGGAAATAAAAAGGATAATATTTATGGTCGAAATAGCTTTGACCTAATGGATTAAAATTGACTCAATTCCTTGAAAATTTATCTCAAAACATATTACCACACTCAAGTATGAGGGAAAATATGTAAACTATGACTTAAGAAAATTTGAATCTGAGGAATTATATGAAAAGAAAGGAATAAGAGGCATTAGAAGAAGTATTTCCCAAGAATGAAGTTACCAATATTTAACAAACCCGTTAGGGGGTTGAATTATGCAGGGTCACCTAAGGGAATTGGATTCATAGTCAAATAATAGCATCTTTTGGCTGAAAAGTCCGTTATGTAGACTACTTATGCAAGGCCGCCTAAGGGCACGTGCTGCATAGTCAGGGAACAGAACTCTCAGAAATTTACTTTTCTACTGCTAACAATCCAGTGGAAGTTTATGGAGATTCAAATTTTTCAAAGCATAGAGTTTTCTGTATGGAGAGAGGTACATGAATATGAAGAAGATATTTCCAAACAAGATTTTCTAAGAACTGGATGAATGTCACTCCTATGAAGGTCTGAACTAAACACAGGGAAGGGAAATATGAACCATAGACTTGAATACTTTCAGATCATGAAAAAGAATATGAGACAAATATGTTAAGGATAGACATTTTTTTTCCAGATCCTTACATATTGTCATTAAGAAAAATAAGGACAAAAGAGGTTTTCCTCCCAATAATGAAGTAACCAATATTTGAAAAACCCGTTAGGGGGTTGAATTATGCAGGGCCACCCAAGGGCATTGGCTGCATAGTCAAATAATTGTATCTTTTGGCTGATAAGTCTGTTATGTAGACTGTTTATGCAAGGCCACCTAAGGGAACGTGTTGCATAGTCAGGTAAAAGAACTCTCAGGTATCAGACATTTTGTGACCAAACGTCAAGAAAAAAGGGTTATGAAGATCTGAAAATATTTAAGGTTAGGAGTATGACACATAAAAAATGGGCATTTGTTAAATGCATGTAGATATACACATACCAATGCTAACCATAATCATGTTGTGGCTGGGTCCTGAATTGAAATGTTGGACTTCAATACGTATCCCATAAGGATGAGAATCAATCCATACATAGTTCTTGAAATACAGTTTAACGTCATGTGGGACAAAAGTATGGGAGATATTAGTTTAAGGTCATAGAGCTCAGACCAAGGGGGACTTTTTATCCAAGGGACTGAAAGTGGAATTTGGGGTTAGGCCCAAAGACCTGGGGCTGGATTCGAGGGACTCCCGAACATTCCAACGTATCCCATAAGGATGGGAATCATGCCTTACATAGTTCTTGAAATAATATCTGTATAGATTTAGTTCATACAAGTGAAGGGTGAAAAGGGGACTTTAGTGCAATGATGGTTTGACCCAAGATAAAAGGTTCGGTCATTTCCATGTATGCACATAGTCTTTGGAACATGACATGATTGGAAATCAATGTAAATAATGATTCCCTCTCAAGTGAGGGTATCAAATAATGTTGTAGTTTATTGTCGTACATGACAAAAGTGCGAATAGTTTAAGGTCATATACACAGACCGTGGTGAACCAATGTAAAAAATATTGGTTTTGGGGGTGGTTTCACGAATCAACATCGTATGAGACGGAGGTGAAACGATGTGAAGAGATTGATTTTCGGCATGAACCTCGAGAGGTTTCCTACGTACCCAGTCTAGAAGACAAGGATCAAAGTACGCATAGTTAAATTAAAGAATGAATTGGTGATCAATTTTTTTTTGAGGACAACGATCTAAAAAGAAAGTGTTAGGACTTACGCATGGTTAACGGACCAGAGAAGGTGTTGTGGTTGAAGTTTACTCTAAGCTCACGTGAGTCATACTCGGTGTGAGAAACAAGAGGTAGAAACAAAATTAACGATGCACAGTTTAATGTCATGTAGGACATATGAAGGGACTATGTATTTTAAAGTCTTTCAGTGAGGACTATTGGTGCTGCACAGTTTAATGTCATGTAGCAGGAAAAAAATATAGTTTAACATCATGTAGGACGTATTAGGGGACTTTGTTCAGTTTTATGTCATGTAGGATGAATGAGCAGTACAATTTAACATCATGTAGGACAAATATAGGGACACAGTTTGATGTCATGTTGGAAAATAAGGGTGTTGTACAGTTTAGTGTCCTATAGATAAGACGATGGGGACAATACAGTTTAACGTCATGTTGGACGAAAGGGGGACTGTGCAGTTTAATGTCATGTAGTAAGGACAAAAGAAGACACAATTTAACGTCTTGTTGGACAAAAGTGAAAATAGTTTAAGGTAATATGCATGGACCCTGGATGGTGTAGTTTAACATCTTGCTGGACTTAAGGGACTTTTTCACAGTTTAACTTTGTGTCAGATGATGACACAGTTTAATGTCATGTTGGATGTAAGGTACTTCTGTATAGTTTAGCATCATATAGCTAGGACGTCACAGTTTAACGTCATGTTGGATGAACGGGGAACAGTTTAAGGTCATATGCATGGACCGACAACTATGTAGTATAACGTCTTGCTGGACATTTAAGTATTTGTGTTACACAAAATACTTCTTCATAAATATGGCACTGGTTGGAGTCGTGATGAGTTCTCCATCCATTGAGATTAAAGAATAAGCTCCATTAGAGTAGACCTTATGTATTGAGTAAGGTCCTTCCCACTTTGGCTCAAGCTTGGGAGGTTTCTTTCCTAGTATCATTGGAGTTCTGATAACCAATACCAATTCTCCCTGAATGAATAAACGAAGACAATTTTTTTTGTTAAAATCTCGTGCTATTCGATTCTGATAGACTTCAAAGTGATGCAGTGTGCACAATCTTTTCTCGTCTAATCGTTCCAATTCATCTAATCGCTTTTGAGATCGTTCATCTGTAGATGACTGATCACAAATGGCTACCCTGAGTGAGGTTAATTAAACCTCAATGGGCAAGACCGCTTCTGTTCCATATACCAATGAATATGGAGTTGATTGTGTTGCAGTGCGGGTGGTGGTACGATAAGCCCATAAAGCATGAAAGAGTTTATCAGGCCATGATTTATTATCTTTATCCACCATCTTTTTCAGTATATTTGAAAGAGTCTTATTAAAGTCTTCTATATAGCCATTGGACGCTGCATGATACCGAGAGGAATGGTTGGATTTGATGTTTTATTCTTGATACAACTTCCTTACCTCGGATGCACAGAAGTTGGTGCCATTGTCCGTTAATATGGTACGAGGGACACCAAATCTGGTAATGATGTTAGACTTGATGAAGCTAAAAATTATTTTATAACTAACTTCTTTGAGAGGTATTGCCTCTGCCCATTTGGAAAAGAAGTCAGTAGCAGTAAGAATATACTTAAACTACTTGGCTGTAGCTGAAGGGTAAGGTCCCACCACATCCATTTCCCATGTGGCAAATGGCCACGAGTATTTAGTTGTATGAAGAAACTATGGAGGTTGATGAATGAAGTTGGCATGTACTTGGCATGAATGACACTTCTTTTTGAAATCAACACAATCTTGTGTCATTGAAGGCCAAAAATATCCAAGCCTTCGAATTTGATCAGATAGTCTATGTCCAGACTGGTGGGCACCACATACTCCTGCATGAAATTCTTTCATGATAGCCATTGTCTCTTCACCATCAATGCATCTGAAGAGAATTCCATCGAAACCTATTTTGTAGAGAATTTTCTTTAAGTGGTCTGGGCTGTCATAAAGAGTAAAATTGAACACACGTCACCAGATTTGTTCTTTCTTGGCTCTATCAGGTGGAAGTATTCCATTTTGAAGGTATTCCCTGATAGGTGTTATACATCCTGTAGTATGACCATATGGTTCAGGAATGGGACTAATTTCATTGATTTCCTCTGTTTTGGCTTGAACATAAGGTGAAATTTTACAACGGTGGGAAATATTGATGATTGTCTCGTCCTGATTTGGATCTGCTAGAGCTGTGGCTATATTAGCTAGTGCATCAGCTTGGGCATTTTGTGATCTCAGGACATAAGAAAATGTTGGTTCTGAAGATAATTCCTCCATTAACTCTCTAACGTAATCATACAAAGGGATTAGTTATTCTTTTCTGATTGCATAATCCCCATTGACTTGTTTGATTACCAGGTCTGAATCACCTTTCACCTTTAAGTGATTCACTTGTGCTTGAAGCACCAACTCCAATCCCACGATGCGATCTTGATATTCCATTTCATTGTTTGTACCACCTTACCACAATAAGAAAAAATAGGGTAGCACTGCCTTTTATGGGGAAATAAGTACAATTCCTAACCCAACTTTGTTGAATTTAGGATCCTTCATTTTCTTGCCTGTTGGACTTCTGGAAGCACCATCAAAGTACATTTCCCATGATTGAATATTATCTTGAATAGAGAAGAATTCTTCATCGAGAAGTTCAATATATAAAGATGTATCTTCTACTGAAGGATGTTCATCAAGGAAATCATCCAGAGCTTGGCCCTTTATTTCCTTTTGAGACACATACTGAATATCAAATTGCTGCAAAATAATTTCCCACCTTTCCAGAATTCCTGTAAGCATTGGACGACTAAGGATGAATTTGACCGGGTTATTGCGAGATACCAATTGGACCTCCTGATGTTTCAGGTAGTATCTCAACTTATAAACTGCAAATATTAATTCTAGGTAGCACTTCTCAATATTTGAATATCGGGTTTTTGCTTCAAGCATAGTCCGACTGAGATAATAGAGGTTGTTTTCATTACCAGCAACATTCTTTTGGGCAAGGAAGGCACCCAATGATCGCTCTAAAGCTGTCACATAGAGGATAAGTGTCCTTCCTTCAATAGGTGGCATTAATACCGGTGGAATCAAGAGATATTTCTTGAGGATATCAAAGGCTTCTTGACATTCTTCAGTCCACTGGTAAGTGACTCCCTTCTTCATCAATTTGGTGAACGGTAGACTTTTTCCTGCTAAATTGGCGATGAAACGCCGAATATAGGATAAGTTTCCTTGAAGTCCTCTCAATACTTTAAAATTTCGAGGAGGTGACATACCAAGGATTGAATTTGTCTTCTTAGGATCGACTTCAATACCACGATGGCGTACAACAAAGCCGAGAAATTTTTCCGAGGTTACCCCAAAAGCACATTTTAAGGGGTTTATCTTCAAATTGTGTTGTCAAAGTTTGCGGAATATGACTTCCAAATAATCCAAGTGATTAGAACGTTGCCTGGATTTAACCACAAAATCGTCCACATAACATTCAACAAAATTCCCTAAAAATGGTTTGAAGATACGATGAATGGAACACTGATATGTTGTGCCTGCATTCTTCAGGCCAAAGGGCATTACCCGATAGCAAAACACACCCTGAGGGGCTCTGAAGGCTGTAGATTCTTCATCTTCTAGAGCAATTCAGATCTGATTAAATCCAGAATATCCATCCATGAAGGAAAGTGCTTCATAGCCAGCTGTTGCATCAATTAAGAGTTTTGTTATCGGAATTGAAAAATCATCCATAGGACAATGCCGATTGAGATCACTGAAATCAATACAAACTCTAATTTGTCCATTCTTCTTTTTCATAGGGACAATATTAGCCAACCATTTTGGATATTGAACTTCTATGACAAAGTTCTCTTTGATAAGCTTATCTACTTCAGCTTCAATTTTGGAAGCGTAAGTTGGGTGTGTTATTCTTGCAGCTTGTTTGAATACTCAATGTTATTCTGGAAAACCTAAACAATGAGTAGAAACATCAGGATCAAGGCCTGGAATCTCTATATAGTTCCAAGCAAATATATCTCGATTTTTCATTAAAAATGAAATATACATTTTCTACTATTCAAGAGTCATGGCCACACTAATTAAATTGTGACATGGATCTTACTTTGTACCTAGATTTATTTCTCTGAGTTCATCCACAGTGGTAGAGATACCCTCCTCAAATGCTGGAGGATCATCTCTGAGGTCTTCGTCTTCTTCTTCAACATGTGTTACTTCTTCTATTTCTACTTTCATAGTATATGATGAAGCATAATTTCCATGATCAGGAGAGATGTTAAAATTTGAACATCTTGAAGAAGAGGATTCCATTTACAACCCTATTGATAATGAAGGGTCTTCCTTGGGTAATAAAGAGGAGATGATGGATTGAGAATCGACATCATCGTTCACCTCTGACATTGCTATAACTTCTTCTAGCCTAGTTGGTGAAGTATAGACTTGTTGGATTTTAGCGGATGAAATGAAGACATCTCCATTTGAGCTTTCATCATTTCTTGGTGAATCACCAATTTCTCCCATGCTGTCTAGCTTGATTTCCATAATTGATATTATGGAAGTTTCCATAAGAGTATTTGATTCCGGTCTATCCTGTAAATTTGACTGATAGGAAACACATAATCTGTACTCACATGTGTTAATGGGTTTACTGGAATCTTTTCCAAACCAAATGGATCGTTAACCTTGGTAATCTCCCTTGTTGTGGATTTCTCCTTACCCTTCAGGTGATAGAATTCCACCTCAATGTATTGAGATTCACATGTTTTAAAGGGGGATTTATCACCATACAATGTCCCAATTTAACCATCAAAACAATATTTGAGACATTGATGGTATGATGAAGGGATAACTGCATGTTGATGTAGCCAAGGTCTTCCAAGAAAAACGTTGAAGGCTTCATTGTGATCAACAACCATGAAATCTGAATTGGATACAAGGTCTCCAAACTGAGTTCTGAGTGTAATATCTCCCAATGGTTCTTTTTCATTTTTATCATATCCTTGTAACATCAATGTAGGAGGAGATAAATCAGATTATTTGAGGCCCAATCGACGAAGTGTACGAATGGGGATGAGTTTGACTCATAAACCATTATCAATTAAAGCTCTTCGGATGTCTACACCACTGACCTTTCTAGATAAGTAAAAAGGTCTAATATGTCCATGCACAACATAATCTTCATCTTCATCTGTAAATGATATCACTGCATGTCATTCTACAGGACCATTATCAACATGGTAGACTTCATCCGCAACAATTTTAGTTTCAAATTCCCGAGGACTTGACAAAGCCTCAATGAGTGCCTCCTGAAGATCCTTTGATAGATTCAAGGCATCCAGAATTGATAACTTGGCTGGTACTTGGGCCAAATGATTCAAAATATCATATTTTTGATCCAAAGGTTTGAATTTCCCAACAAGAACACGTGGTTTCGCAGGTGCCTTAGAAGTTGATGCTTTGTATGTGGATGCTTCCTGTATCAGGGTAGGAGTTGAAAATACTCCTGGATTTGGAAGATTAGACCGAATATGTCTATTTAATTTCTGAGAGGAAGAAAGTGGAACCTCTAACTGATCCTCCAGAGTAATTGTGCCAGGACTGAATCTGCTATTGGTGGAAGAATTTTCTTGTTCTTGTTGATCTCGCTGAAGGGCTCTACCACGAGTTTCTACTGCATATATAGTTATGGAAGGGGTAAAATTGGAATAGTGGATTCTGGGATATCAGCGTCTTCCATTGTATCCCATACCTCTGGAACTCCCTCTAATTCCTCTATTTGATATAGGGAACTCAGGCTCATTAGGATCAAAACTATGACTGACATTAGGATCTGTTAAATGAATCATATTAATAGAACCAAAGATCAACTCTTCACCTGATGAAGACTCTGCCTGATTAGCCCGTTTAGGCTATGCCTTTTGGTGGGGTGGTGCCCGTTTCTTTGAAGTAGATGGCATAAAATCTGCCAGATTCAAAGAAAACCTGGGTTTTGACACGATTTCATCTTCTTCTGATCGTTACTCTTTATTTTAATTATGCCGTTTCTTTGAGGATTTTCCCTCTGATGAAGAGGGTTTTGCTGTGACATTCATGTCTGAAGACACAATTGGGTTCTTCAATTGCATTCACAAAATGACCTGAGTTCGGTTGATCGTTTTTCTAACCATCCAATCATCATATTTCTGCGCATTTTTGTTTTTGACTTCTTGCCACTTGCCTTCTTCCTCTGGATTTGTAGTAGTAACACATGCTACCTGTGCTGAATAACCTTTCAGTTTGACTTGTCCCGAGTCGAATATTTTTTACAGGAGGTCCTTAAAGACAAAACACTCCTGAATCGGATGCCCCAAAATCTGATGAAAGGGGCAATAGTTGGGACAGTCTTCATATCCTTCTTTGTTTGGCCTTTTGGGCCTTGGCAATTGAACCAAATTATTTTGCAGAGCCGAAATGAAGTAACTAGGAACTTGTTCATTTCAGAAAGAATAAACATTACTCTTCAAATCCTCAAATTGCTTCTATCTCTGATCTCTTTGATCATCTTGATGAAACGAACTTTGTTTTCGACGCTCAGGAGGTGGAGCCCTTCAGAAAGATGAAGGTTTTGAAGTAGAAGCAGGTACATGTGCTTGTTTAAGCATAACTATAGCAGTCTATGCTCTACCCATTCTCCTTCCTAGAGCTGATGGAATTACACGATATTTATCCTTAGTCTTCATAAGAGAATATTCAATCTATTGAGAGATTGAAGTAAGGTCTCGAAACCCTCCTATGTATTTCACAGGGATCAACGGCGTGTGTAATTCATCACCCAGATTTGCTACATAGATTGGAAATAGTTCCTCTTGAGAGAGTGCTAAGCTTAGGGAAATTTTCAATCCCTTACAGCGAGCAATGAAATCTTAAACCCTTTCATTCTCCCTTTGCTTACCATTTTTAAGATAAAAAACTGTTGTCTTTGGAAAATTTGAGCTGAATTGAAGAAGGAATTTTTGATGGAGATCCTCCCACCTGGTAATTGATGGGGATTTCAAGCTTGTATACCAGAAAAAAGCAGGCCCTTGTAATGACTGTACAAAAAACCTGATCTTAACTGCTTCCTGTTGCTGAGGGGTTCCCATCATAGGATCGCAACGAGAAACAAAATGTGTTAAGTGTTGCTATGGATACCCCGAACAATTAAAGACTGGGAATGTGGTACTTGTAAAATTTGATGGGGGAGGAATTGCATCAACCCTTTCAGGGTAGGATCTCTTTTCTATTTGAATTTGAGCCTGTTTTCCCTCCATAGATTCCAAACGATCTGTTAATGACTCAATAGTATTTATTAACTTTTGAGAAACATCCGACTGAGCTTGGACTTGAGCAGGTGAAATAACTGGAGCTTGGACAAATGTGGTGGCTGGTACTGTAACTGATGGTAGCACCGCTGATTGTTGTAGCACCTGACTCGTAGGATAAGACCTATGAGGGTGTACTGATAAAGGAGGATATTCTTGATCCATCTTAGTAGCCGCAACAAATCCCTTTATCTGACTAACTCCAGCACATTTAGGAGGAAGACTACCTTGAAGTAGTTCTGCATTCAACCTCCTCAACTCCTTCATTTCCACCTCTTGTTGTGTGAACCTTTCCTCTAATGAGAGTGATTGGACTTCTCCATAGGTAGGGTGGAATACAAAATGAATTTTTTCCTTTCCCCTTGTTGGAATCCTTTCAGAGAGTGGGGAGATGGTTACTTGAAGGAATACCTAGATTCGGAGTAATCCTTTGATTTCATGTATGCACACCTTCTTCATTTGTGTCTGTGCGTACAAATTCTTGAGCAGGAATTTCTTCATTTGATCCTTATGAATAAGCCTCATTTGGGGGATCAGTAACAATGGCATTGATGACATTAATTGATGCATAATGCATTGCATCCCTTCTATCAGAATTTCTGCGATACTGTCTTCTTCCATGTCCTTGATGAGACATTTCCTTTTGTTGATTTGATCCTTCAGGAACTTCTTGATAAACTGTAATTTGGAGGGAATCTCCTGATAATTCTACTCTTCGTTACTCTTTTGGCTTCATCCCTAATCGAGAGAAGATTGACTTTCTCTGAGGGAGAGATTGAGGATTTGAAAAAGTCCCCAGTCCGGTGGACTGGGGCTGTTCCTGCTGTTCCTTCTCAACTCCTCGAATCCTATTTGTTGATTCTAAGGGTTGATTTAAAAGAGTCCCCAGTCTGGAAATTGGTTGGATTCATCAACCTGCATCCACTTTTATCACCCGGTTCAAATGAACATTGGATGATTTCTGACACTTCTGTCACTTGATGATGTGCCCGCTCCAAACGAGAATCCTGTTTAATATTCTCGTTTTCTTGATGCAGGAGTAATTCAACAACTTGTTCTCTGTATGCTTGGTTTTGAGAAGAACTAGTTGAGGCCTGTTCTTGAGGGAGCCTTTGATTACAAACAAAGCCAATTGGCTGTGGCTGGCCATGGGAAATAACATTTCATGAGACCATTTTCAGCGGGCTTTGTTGGATGGAGAGTACAGTGAAATTTAGTTCTCCATGGACACCCCATCCCTTGATATGAATACCAGATGGGACATTGGAAATTAACTGGCACAATATTCTTAGTGCACCAAGGCATGAACGCAAAAGGGATCTCTACTTATTTTCAACCTTCGGATATCGAGAAACTGAGAGAGATGCCAAGTCAATTTGGCATTGTAACCCTTCTATTATCTTGACATGATTTTCATATTCATAATAATATAATATTTTCTTTTTCAACTGAAAAAGTGTTTTCCATATGTTGAGATGAATATCATGAATTCCATATTCCGTCAACATCTCTGGAATGTCATACTGAGAGTCATCCAAAGGCCAAAACATAACTGTCACTTCACCTTTCGCTAGTTGTTTTCTCATATTCATTACTTCCTCCTTATCATTTGATGAAGATTCTTCTACCTAATTAGACCAAAGCTGGTGATTCCTTGTTGCTTCATGGAATTCAACAAGATTGGTAGATAATTAACTGATCAAACTAGAAGATAAACGATCCAGGGGTGGTTCGGAGAATGACCTACACCCTGGACTATCTTCTGATTGAGAAAGTATTTCACCTTCTAGTGGTAAAGCATCAGACATGATTAGCCTCACATTTTCAAGTTCCTCAAGGTAAGAGATCTTTCTCATCACTACATTTTCTTTTGAAGAATTTTCCAGGCAATGCATATTACTACTACGGAGAGGAATTTAATATCTAAATTCATCATCATGGGGAGGACCACCATGGTGGGTTACAACAAAAGATGAAACATTTTTCTCCTTGGTCTTCTGGACACACAGAGGGTTCTTGTGGCTCTCATCTGAAGATGAAACTTTGAGATCGAATGAATTTTTATGAAGAAAGCCTTCATGAGGAAGTGTCTGATGAAGACCTTCAGAATTAATGTTCCCACTATTGGGAACTGAGAGAGTAGAATCTTGAGTTGCAACAGATAATTGTTTGAGTGCATCAAGAACTCCAGCATTGAGTAAACCCTTATTACAAATTGGCCCTTGATTTCTTGACTGTGATGGAAGGGTCTTCTTCTTAGACGCCTTCTTACTCACTTTAGGAACCACTTGTTGACGAAAGTGGTCATTATGGGCAGGTGTATGTGCCTGCTCAGGAGAAAGGATCAGGTTAGGATGATTATCTCCACTCAAATCAGGTGTATGTGCCTGACTTGGTTGTCCGTATGACATGGGGGAGTATGCGCCACAACCCTCTTGGACTGGAACAGAGGTGTGTGTCTGTTCCAGAGTGAACTGTTGATGTGTCACTCCACTGATAGGGATAGATTTGCATTTCTTTACCTGTGATGCTGCTGAAGCTGTTATAATATCCAGATAGGAATCCAGAATATGAGCAGGGATTTGCTTCTTCTCTTTCACCATTGATAGAATATGCTTGGTGAATTCAGCTGCTGGAACATGGATATACATCTATTCCATGCTTGGAGTAGGTGTGTGTTCCTAATCTTGTCCTCCTTTTCATGTTAGTGAATTCTGACAGTACTCATGTGTGGGGGAAGAGAGTTGAGTCTGCCTCCTGTTTGTCATTGGGGCTTTCCAATTGACTTCTCCGAATGCTACCAAATGAGACTGTTGGTAGGATTGATCAATACTAGCAGGTGTATGTTCCTGCTAATTGCACTCCACCGAACGTGGTTGATGAACTTCCTTCAATACTGACAGATGAGGCTGCTGGCAGGATTGATGAGTGTAAGTAGGTGTATATGCTTGTTTACCAATTGTTAATACATTGGGTTGGAGGGCTTTATCGTATGTAGTCAGATGATCCTGCTGACTAGCTGATGATTTATAAACAGGTGTATGTTCCTGTCTATAGTACTCCACCGGAATTGCCTGGCGGGATTGGCATGCTGCTTCTAGACGAGTCTGCTGGACAGTGGAATTAAAACGGACGGGTGTGTGTGCCTGCTCGTTGCTTGCCACCAAGTTAGGTTGGTGGACTTCTCCAGACATGGCAGAAATAAGAACCTGCTCATTGTTGACCAGATGTTACCTCTAGCGGTTCGTCTTTCCTGCTCAGGTTCGAGGAACCTGAGATGAACGCCTGGAGACGATACCCTCATCATGTTGAGGGTTCACTACCACACGAGTCTGGCGGCGATTGTTGGTGGAAGCCCTTGGGAAAGACTCTTGTCTCCTTGAATTAAGGCCCCGAGGGACCTGCTCATTCACCTCCCCAGAATATGGGAGGTAATGGTGATTGCGTTCTAGGGATAACGAACCGAAACAGTTTGATATGGTAGTTGGCACCACCTGCTTCTTGATCGCTGGTCGTCGCTATCCGGACAACCAAGGTAAATTATTGACTTGGAGGGCTTGTCGAGTGGCCTACAAAGTCGGAATAGTACCATTTTGATGGTATTACTTAACCAGCGCATTTGATACCCAGTGGTGAAGACACTGAGTAGGTGATGTCATCCTCAGAGCGGATGATGATCCAGTAGGAGTAGCAGTAGAGGTATTCACAGCCGAGGCATTCACAGGTGTGAATTTAATAGAAGCCATTTCTGTAACGCAAAAGATCTTGGAAAAGAGTTCATGTTTGATATAACAGACGTAATCAATATAAGTTCGGCCACTACATATTTTGGATGAGCACATATTGATTGTTTTGTTGGCCCTCTCATTGAGTTTAAATAGGGGCCTAACAAATAAGTAAAACATCACTTTAACTTGGTTAAGGATTCACATCGGGTTCACCATTTTTTCTTTCCTCTGGAAATGGGGATGACCTCGTTTTTTAAGGTTCAAACATTCCAAGCAGTTTCTAACGGGTTTGTTCATAGAACTGGAAACATCCAATGATTCTATATCCATTTGGACATACTTTCCAAAGGTAGGTGCTCATTAATTGTGAACTAATGAGACTTAAGAATTTGCATTGGGCGAGAGGATGGGCGGTCGGACTCATCACACCTTTTTAGGGGAATTATTTTCTACTCCGGGACTCTTTTTATAGATTTAAGTTATGTTCTTGAATCATTATTAAATTACCTAGTATGAAAATGAGCTTTCCTTTAGATCTAAAAATCAATGATTAGTATGTGGGAAATTTAGAGAGTCTTTTATATGTATTCGAGGTTCTTTATCGATAGAGAATCATCTGTATTTGTTTAGAGATTCTTAGTCAATGGTATCCTTCGATACATTATATAGAAATCTCTTGGTCATTATGATAACCATACTGGTTTTAAATCCACTCAACGAGGCACTTGAAGTTTATTGTCATTCAGAAAGACATAGATTATTTCAGAGTCAGGATCGTACCCGCAGATGGGCTACCTACGTATCCTTATTTATAAAAGGAATCAGAACCCACGTAGTTCGAGTAAAGAAGTATGAGGTTTATGCATGATTAGTGGCTTAAAGAAAGATTTCATAATTACTTTTACACTCTAAGCTCACGTGAGTCATGCTCGGTGTGAGAAACAAGAGGTATTGTTAAAACTAGACAATTGTGCCATGAAAGATACAATAATGTGGGGATTATGTATGTATGAATGCCTAGAATAAATGAGGATTGAGATTTACTTCATGGAAAAAACCTGGGAACATGGTCTATATAAAGGTATATGTACTTGCTGACTCTTGAGGAAGATGCCCAAATTAGGAAGGGAATTAGGGGTCACTTCTAAGGAAGATGCTGAAATCAAAAGAAATTAAGACTATTTAAGAGAAATTATAACTGGGGCTTATTCCTAAGAAGGAGGCCCAGGTTAATTGTAACGAACCAAAATTTTAAATAAATATTGTTTCCTAATTTTATGTGTTATTTTATTTTATTTTTATACTCAACAAAAATGTTTCATTTGATAACATGAGTATAATTAAAATGAGACTGTTGGGTTTTGACTGTTATTTGACCATTGGAAACTAAACGTTTTGACTATTGTCTCTAAATACAAGCAGTCTTAGTTAATTAATATAGAAAGAAGATTCGATGGCCTCAACCAGTAGTCTTGGACCAATCGAAGCCCATCTAACAGAACTTGGGAAGGAGGTAGCACCACTGGGCTTTGCTCTGGACCAAACCCAAGATGAACTTCATTGTATAAAGCTAGAACGGGATCGACTTCACGAGAAGTTCAAACTGATAGAAATTACTACTCGTGCGATGTTGGCCGAGCCTCCCTCAGATTCTCTCACCTTAGCACACCTTACACTTAGGTCCTATACTGGTGTGATAAGGGGCAATGTAAGGAGACCGTAACTATCTTGTGTAATCCTTTGTTTTAAATAAAAATTTCGATTTCTTTTATGAATTTTCAAATGACCGGATAAATATAGTATGCATATTTTTGATGAATTTTAGAAAAAGGATATTTTAAATATGTTTATGTAAACCCTAAATAATTAAAAATGTGTAATGATTTTCAAAAAATGGTCTTCTACAATTATGTTCAGTACGAAATTTAGAGTCTAATAAGATCAACTTGATTTTTGATGAATAGTAAATTATGAATAGTGATTTTATGATTAGGATTAATAATGTGTCCAAATGGATTAGTAATCTCACTTAAAGAAAGTATTAAAATAATCTAGGCACTTTGATTAAGTAATGTGATTCAATAAAATGGTTAAATAACGGTTTCATAAATTATTATTCAAGTATTAGTTTTTTCAGATGAATAGTGTTTTTTAATTAAAATTTTAATTAAAAATATTTAGAAAATTATTTTTATAAAATGGGCTTCATTTTTGAACTCAGAACATCGATATTATGTTAAGGTAATTTTTGGGGATTTTTCTGAAAAAAATAAATTTTCGATGAATAGTGTTTTTAATTAAAAATTTAATTAAAAATATTTAGAAAATTATTTTTATAAAATGGATTTCATTTTTGAAATCAGAGAATTGATATTTGGTTAAGGTGAAATTTTGGGACTATTCTGAGAAAGTTGAATTTTCGATGAATAGTGAAAATACAGTTTTTAAGTTACGGGTGTTTAATGACATCATTAAATGATGTATTAAGTATGAAATCAATATGGTCGACTTATGAATAGTAAGATAAGGTATGATGTGTCCCAAGTGGCCAATACCATGGGCAAATACCATGGGCAAGCCCATGGTTTTTCCAAAACCACTAATGAGGTGTCCCTTGGCCATTAATGCCATGTCCCCTCACTTTGCCTATAAATACCAAGCCATCCTCTCATCCATTCGACTCCCCACTCTCCCCCAACGAAGTTCAGGTCTCCTTACCTCCCAAGGAGTCCTCCCAAGGTTCCCCCAAGCCCTCAAGGTCCAAACCATTGAGTTTTAAGAGTTACGTTTTAAGGTAAGGGATCCGACCTCTCTCTTTCATTTCAAGTAATCTCTTTTATGTCATTCCTTTTATGATCCATGTTCTTATTTTGGAGGATGTTCTTTTATACTCCTCTTAATGCCCTTTTTATGTTCATATAATGAGAGATAACCTCTTACTCTCATTATTTCATTTTATGAAGTTTTAAGTGGCACCGTTAGGCTGTCGAAATTTTTGTAACGGATTCTTTCTCCCTTCTCATTTTTCAAGATCTATTTTCATGTAAAGTATTTCAAGTTCCTTTTTATTATGTTGGGGTATGATCTCTAAATTTATCATACTGATCTTTTATTATCATATGATGAGATACCCCATTTGATCTCTTCAATTCAGTATTTTGAAGTTTTAAGTGGCGCCGTTAGGCTGCCGAATTTTTAAGTGGTTCTTCACCCTTCTCGTTTTGAAGTTCTACTTTAATGTCAATTCTTTCAAGTTCCTTTTTGTTATGTTGGGGTATGATATCTATATCTATCATACTGTACTCTTATGTTAATATGATGAGAGACCCCATTTTATCTCTTCAATTAAGTATTTTTAAGTTTTAAGTGGCGTCGTTAGGCTGCCGAATTTTTAAGTGGTTCTTCACCCTTCTCGTTTTGAAGTTCTACTTTCATGTCAATTCTTTCAAGTTCCTTTTTGTTATGTTGGGGTATTATCTCTATATCTATCATACAGGACTCTTATGTTCATATGATGAGAGACCCCATTTGATCTCTTCAATTCAGTATTTTGAAGTTTTAAGTGACGTCGTTAGGCTGCCGAATTTTTAAGTGGTTCTTCACCCTTCTCGTTTTGAAGTTCTACTTTCATGTCAATTCTTTCAAGTTCCTTTTTGTTATGTTGGGGTATGATCTCTATATCTATCATACTGGAATATTATTTTCATATGATGAGAGACCCCATTTGATCTCTTCAATTCAGTATTTTTAAGTTTTAAGTGGTGCCGTTAGGCTGCCAAATTTTTAAGTAGTTCTTCACCCTTCTCGTTTTGAAGCTCTACTTTCATGTAAATTATTTCAAGTTCCTTTTTGTTATGTTGGGGTATGATCTCTATATCTATCATACTGGAATATTATGTTCATATGATGATATACCCCATTTGATCTCTTCAATTCTGTATTTTGAAGTTTTAAGTGGCGCCGTTAGGCTGCCGAATGTTTTAGGGGATTCTTTCACCCTTCTCATTCTTTTCAAAGTTCTACTTTCATGTCAAGTATTTAAAGTTACTTTTTATTTATGTTGGGGAATTATCTATATATCTATCATACTGAACTCTTATGTTCACATGATGAGAGACCCTATTTTATCTTTTTAAATCATTTTTGCTAAAGTTTAAGTAACGCCGTTAGGCTGCCGAACTTTCATAAGAGAAATCTAATTTTTGTCTTACTTCCATGTTTTTCATTTCAAATGTTATGTCCTTGAAATTTCATTACCATGATCATGTATCCTTCTTATTCTGTCCATCTACTGTTTTATGGGTCATTTATGAATGTTTGAACCATTTTCCCTCTCTTTTTAATGTCTTCTAAAACCTCGTAACATAGCCGTTATGCTGTAGAATTTCCGTCTCAAAATGTCTCTATCTTTTTCTAAAGTTCTTTTATATTATTAAGTGAATACTCAAAGATATTTCTTCTAAAGTGGTATTCACATATATACCAAAATATTCTATTTTAAATTCTGGGATTTACATACATGAGACCCACCTTCCTTTTCTGTGGGTTTTAAAGTGACGTAAAGATCATGTCTTTAAAGCAGTTTTTAAAACGTTGTGATTATGAAATAAAACCCATTTATTTTATGCTATATGGGTTATTTATGAAATGTTTGATGATGATATATGTGGCTCACATGATAATAAAGGAAAATTTAAGGGTGCTCCCTGATAGCGCTCCAATGCATTGGGTAATGATGTAACCACTAGAGATTACAATTTTCACGATACCTTGGTGAATAACCTTGGTAATTTTCAAATGACACCTTGGGGATGGACCTTGGTGATATGTTAATGATTTTCTATGTTAAATTATGTATCCACATCTTCAAGTTATGAAAAAGTTCTATTTTTATTATGATATGCCTCATGATTTCATTTTCATGCCATAAAGTTCTTTTCATGACTTTATTGATGTATCTCAAGTTCATATGTAAAATGTTTCACTTGTTTCCCTTGCTAGGCCTTCTGCTCACCCTTTCTTTTGATGTATGTCCCCAGGTTATGAGATGCAGTAATGAGCCTAGGGTTAACATTAGGAGAAGCCTTTCAAGTGTTTAAGAAGAATGTTTTTTTTTGTTTCATGTTTTATGTTCCTTGTTTCCAAGACACTAAACCTTAAAGATCCTCAGTTCCGTGTAATGGAATGAAAGTTATGTTATAAAAAGACGGGATGCAATAGTTGGTATCAAAGGATGGTTTAGTTATTTGTGGAAATTAGGATATGAAAACTCTAGGAAGAACCCTATAGAAAAGTTTAAATATAGGAAATATTCCTGGTATTTTGGTGAGTATTGAGTAAGGGGTTGCCAAGCAAATACATCCCTGTCTAGATATGAGTAGGTAGAGGTGGCTCTGGAACAGATGTACATAGGGGTAAAACCCGAAAAAACCACTTTGAGCTAGACTCAAACGGGACCTGGTACACGACAACGGGCCTTGCTGCACTCTTGGTTACGACACTCCCGGGGGATATGCTTTGGTAAATTCATAAGCTTGGTATGAACCATTGTTAAAGGAACAAAGATAAAATAAAATAAATATTCACATAAGAATATATGATCATGGATAACCTAGATGGGAACCTAGGGGATCACAAGTTATGGTATACTTTTCTTCTACAAGTTATCCTTATATGCTTTAAGTTCCTTTTCATGAATATTGGTTAAGTATTTAAGCCTCTAATTATACTTTATATTCTTAGTTAATGGTGGGAAATGGAATAACGTGTCCCAACAACCAATGTGATAGGAAATGCGACAATTTCCGTATTAACATGACCGAGATGATTAGGGGACTAAAAGATGATTATTATTTTGGAAGACATTCACTATTTTGGGGACCCTATATGATCGAGGTAAATAGATTACTATAGTATTTTCATTGAGGAGTAAGGTTGAATTATATTTTGAAGAATTGATGAATTTAAGGTGGACTTATAGTAATTTAGGTTACTTATGGGAATGATTAACCTATCTTGGGTAAAATATGTTTAGGTTAGCTACTTTTGTCACAAGATTTTAGGAGTGGTTGATGTTTTCTGGAGACGAACAATGAAGTTGTTTTGGAAGACTATGTTATCAAATCCTTCTTGTATTTGGGTTTCAATCTTAGTTTGGTTTATTTTGAGGATTTTTAAGGACCGTTATTTATGGAATGGTCTATGATGAACTTTGAGTAGTACCATGGAACTTTTGAGATTTAAAATTAGTTTCCATTCCTATGGGATTATTTCTTTTTGAAGAGTTTTTTTACCTTAAACTTTTGGTTTTTGGGATAATGTTTAAAGATAGAAGAAATAAATAGTTAATCTTTTGTATATTATGTGACTCTCTAGAAGATGATTCTTGTGCTTTTATGAGACCAAGTGTTTTTTGAAGTCTCATCATTTGGAGAAAAGATTAGTGTTGGTAGGGACTTATTAAAGGATGAAACTCTACTTGAAGGTAGGTATATTTTCTTATGTTTGTGTTCTATGTAGTAAATGAATTCCTCGAAATTATGAAAAGAAACGTAAAACAAATGTAACGCCCCGACCCCAGCTACCCAGAGTCGGTGCATTACTTCGTAACATTGGCATGATCACAAAAGATCAAGTCTCGAAAGACCGATTAGTTTAGTAGCCTTGGGAACACTAGATACATTCATAAGTCTTTCATTACATCAAAATTAAACAAACTACAAAAACATGGTCTTCATAGTCCACACTCATATCTTCACTGATTATTCTTGCAAGTCAGTCATAAAATACTTCTTCACAACCTGGAAAATTTTTAAACATTGAAAGGGGTGAGCTCAAATGCTCAGTAAGGATAACAATAATGCGGAAGCTTTCATAAATAAACATTAACATTTAAGGCAATGTATAACTAAAACAAAAGCCTTTTAAACATGAACTTCAACATAATATGGCAAAAGTAAAATGAGATAATGCCATTTACTTCTTCACATGGATATTCTACTGGTCGAATAATCACATGCAATATCAATAACCACTTTCATAATGATGGAATGCATAATGCCAGACTATCATAACCACGTAGTCAAGGCCTCGTGCCAAGACCACAAATAAGATTTTGTCAAGGCCTCGTGCCAAGACACTAGTTTGTCTCATGAGACCTGCCGATGCATCGAGGAGCTATAGCGGGCTCCACCCGTCACTTATTAAGTCCAATGCATTCCTCATATGAATAGGTTTAAACATATCATAAACCATAACATAATCGTATCACATAAAACATGCATAAAGGAAACATAACATTTCCATATTTCAATCACAAGATATCAATACAACACATTGATATAATAAAAATTCTTTCAAAACCATTTTCAATACCAAAATAAAAGAATGTTAAAACATTGTATTTATTTTTCTTTTTTTAAAAAAGGTATGGCTTGTAAAGGAAGCCGAAACTCAAATAATGTTCACGGCGGCGGAGAAGTCGTTGTCGCCGCATAAGTACGGAAAGAAAAACATTCCCTTTTTGTCGTTTAGTAAAATGCTTCGTATAAAAAGATTCCTTTTGAATAAACTTAAAAGTCAAAGGGGTTTATACACCGTATAAAAGAAAGTTGTGTATAAAACCAAATATGCCTCAATGAAAGGAGATTGAGACGAAGTCCTTAAAAAGATCATTTTTAAAATAAAATAGATATATTATGTGTATTCACTATAGGTACACATAAAGAAAGTAAAAATACAAAATAAGACATAATAATATCATGACATAATTTGAAAGTAGGAGATTAACCCAAAGAATGGAAGTTGGGTTAAGAAGTTCCCTTACCTTGTGTCCGACTTGACTCAACCGTTCTTTAACCTCCTGAATAATAAACTAGAGTTAATATCTACCTTATTAAGAACCATTTTCAATTTCATTATCCTTTTTATATCACTTATTACAATGTTATGAACATTATGTAATTATTTAAGTTAATAACGGTCGTTTTGTCGATCTTTGGTACATGAGTCAACAATAAACTTCTTATAATTATAAGTTGTTCATGTGGTGAAATATCCATTATATCCAGAATTATATTAATGATGTAGATATCATATATATCATATATATACAGTATATACATTCATTTATAATATTACGTAACATTTAGAGGTAAGAAATGAAATGCACCGTTCATGGAGACGGTAAGCCGTACGTACGCATGAACGCTACTTTCATTTCAATTTCATATTTAATGGAATGAAATCATAATGATATAAATGTATAATATAATTCCAGTATAATATAGTGTATAATACCATTTACTCCATCCTTTATACATCCCACACATGGCATTAACGATTCAAATCACTTTGAGGGGGCGGTAGTCCGCACTTCCTAAAATGAAATTATCGCGTTTTACCCATAATGGAAATCATAAAGTATGCCATAAATGAGAAATACAGAAGCATAAGTAAAACAAAAACATATAATATATCATATATAAAAATAGTGACATCTTAATGGCCACCTTTGAAGGTGTTATATGAGTGTTGAACAATCATCGTTTCGTGAGGCAGAAATTCGCCATCCACAGAAACCGTATGTTCTTTAACCATTAGATGTAGGTGTGTGTAAGTGTAGCTCGAATCCTTCTTATAACAACATCCTAGTATATTGAGGATACTGGTGTTGTTACAAAAGAAATGAATAAAAAGAGTTTAGGGGGTTGGAGAAGAAAAATAAAACAAAACAACATTAGAAAAGACATTACCTCAAAATCGGGTAACTCTTTTTGATTTGAGCTAAAGGCTTCCTTGGGAAGAGTTCTGCCCAAAGTGAGGTTTCTAGGAGTAAGGAAGGAATGTTGGGAGAGTATTTGGGTAGAGGTTGGCCGAGCCAAATGGCTTGATGGTGTGAATAAGGTGGGAGAGGTGGGGGCCTTTTATAAGTGGAGAGGAGGGGCACTTTTGGAAAGTAATGAAATGTTACATTATTTCAAAATGCTTTTCGGATTCTAAAGGTCCCGCATCTATATAATTCGAGGCTAAGGTGATAAGGTTTCGAAATATCTTCATCCAATAGGCTTTGGACAAGTGTAAGCCTCGGATTTTGCATTATCTTCTCATTTTATTTAAATCGTCAAATAATGATGTCATTGCTGCATCATTATTATGTCATAAATACTTTAATTTATTTAATGTCTAAAAATTATAAAACAAATACTATGATGTAGGAAATCTTTTTAGCTTTCCAATGACTATTTATAATCAAAATTTGGACTTGTATAACCCCAATTAAAAATTGTTTTAGTAGAACAATTTATGTTAGTGTCATTTTCACTTTAACATTAAATAAAAAGTAATTTATGTTATTTCCCAACAAAAGTGGATCCATGGGGTCCCCAAGTTAGGCCATGGCTTGTCTTGGTCGGCCATGACTCAACCAATGAGGTTGGGACATGTGTCTAGGTCATTTCATATTATTAATGTATTATTTATACCTTAAACTACACTAATTACCACTAATCGCGATTAAGAACTTAAAAGTTACTATTCACCAAAAAATTATTTTGATCTCATTGAACCACATTTTACTTCTTAATGACAACCATGTATGTCGGATTTTTGAAAATCAAATCACAGAAGTTGTAATATTTCATTTAAACGAAAAATCAGCTATTTAACTACCACTTAGTGGTTTCACTATTCATCAAAAATTGAAGTTTTTCAGAATAAGGCCAAAATTTCACCCTAAGCTATAATTGATATTCCGAATTCAAAAATGATGTCTATTTTACAAAATTCCAAACATATAAGTTGTATTAATTAATTTCATAATTAATTCCCGCTGTTACAACAAATAGCGTGTTTTTAAGAAACAATTTATATCAAAAGTTTGGCAATTGTTTATGTCCAATTTCAATGTTAAATTAATTCTAATGACCACCATTGGATAAAATGGTAAAAATATATTCTAATTATACTCTAAAACCACTCAATAGTATAATTTATCACTATGAATTATTTTTATTAATAAAGTTGTTTTAAGTATTTTTCACTATTCATAAAAATTTAGAAGTTCTCAGAAAAATACCAAAAACTCAACATAGGCTAATTTCAATATTACGAATACAAAAATGAAGTCCATTTTGAAATATAAAATTTCTATAATTTTAAAAAGTGGTTATTACTATTCATAACGGCTATTTTGATTAGTTGCGGTGTGTTAGAACTCGAACTTGCGTACAATGCAAGCTATTGCATTATTGAATGAGAAGCGTATCGTGGAAGCTCGGGGTGTTACATTCTCCCCTCCTTCAATAAATTGCGTCCTCGCAATTTGAAATTTTTCTTTGATAATAAAAGGCTGAAAATAGAAAATACCTTTGTGGAAAACCCACATCGGAAATAAGGTTAATAAATATATAACATTAAAAGAAAGCAGGATAAGTACAAAGGTCACCCGATATAGCCCATTCTAGGATTCTATGAAAATATGGATATGGAGGAGAAACAAACCATCAAGGTCTGATGGAGAGTTATAGAAAACAGGATTAGGAGAATGTTTAACCACAAGAAAATCACAAACTTGTGATTGGTTAAACGGTCATTGAATCCCCAGTTGGAAAAGTTAACCGACAACATTTTTGTTTTAAGTTACCTTTTATAATGTTGAGGAATTTATTTATGAGATTTACTAAGAACGTAGGGGAATATACATACTTGTTATGTATACTTTCATTCGTTAATAAATTTTTACCACAAACCCAACTTTTACTCCAAATGGTAACGGAACTCAAAAATATTCTATTTATCCTAATTGTATAAGGTTCCAAATGTTAACACATACCATTTAGATTAGTAAAACGATTTTGTAATAACCAGGGACTTCCTGTAGGCTAGTGGTAGGAAATAAAGGCTTGTCGCACTATGGTTGTGGGTTCGATTCCTGCATCTTTGTCCGACGCGACGGGTTATACCCCACCCTGCAGGTTGTCCTTTTCCTAAAAATATAGTACCATACTATTCCAAAAATAATCTCCATAAATGTTTTAACCTTAAACAATACTATCCAAAGTTCAACTTAATCCACTCCAACCTTTATAGTTATCCAAAATACCTTCATCCAGACTTTCTCTAAAAGGTCTCTAAATTCCAAAATCAATTGTAACATCAGATTCCCCAAACAAAGAAAAGTTTCTCTTATTGTCACATACTAAAAATATGATTACCTTAATCATATTAAAACCTTACTGAAATCAAAAAGTACTGCAGTACAATCCTTATATAGATCACATTATTCTAATAACCAGAATATAATCCATGAGTCCAAAAGCCCCAATACATTAGTTATTCTGCTTCAACTGTAGTAATAGCATAAGATTGTCCTTGATCCCTTGTCCTTTTCTGAGGTAAGTTTCCTTGACGCTTAGGACATTCATTTGCATAATGACCCATTTCTCTACAATTGTAGCATTCAACTTTGACAGCCTCTTTCTTTCCCTTGCAATCACGTGCCTGGTGACCTTTTTCTCCACATTTATAACAGACTCCCATTCCTTTTAGGCAAGTACCAGGGTGATTCTTCCCACAATTATCACATAATGGAAAATCCTTCTTTCCCTTTTTCCCTTTATCTGTCTCTTGTTCCACCGTTCTCTTCTTCTCTTGCTTTACTTTGTTGTCATAAGACTTAGAGAATTCCTTTTCTGTCTTGATAGCACACGAGACAATATCTTCGTATGATGAGAAGGATTGTGATACCAAAGCTCGACGGAGAAATGGTTTTAACCCATCAAAGAAACGATCAATCTTACTCCTTGGGTTACGTATGTAATCTGCAGCATACCTTGCTAACCTTGTAAAGTTAGCCTCATACTTTGCGACATTCTCATCCTCCTTCTGCCTCAGACTCAGAAATTGCCTTTCCATATCTGCTCGATGGTCACGAGGAAAGTATTTTTCTAAGAAAAGATCTTTGAACTCCCTCCATTCCATATTCGATACGTCATAATCTTCCTTTGTGTTTTGAATCAGCGACCACCACTGATCGGCATCTCCAGTGAGGCGGTAAACTGCCATGACAACCTTCTCCCTTTCACTACTCCCCAAAGCCTGAAATATTTTCTCTAGGGAATTTATCCATTGCTCGGCTACTAAGGGATTTGTACTCCCATTGAACATTGGTGGTTGTTGCCTCATGAAACGATCTAGCATTGATCCTCCACGTTGCGGATCAGGGTGCTCCATACGAGTAAGGTTGTTATTCATAACCTGCGTGAGTTGTCCCAGTATGGTAATAAGTTGATCAGCACCAGTTGTATCTCCAGGTCCACAATAATTATCTTGAGCAGGAGGGCAATCCCTACACGGAGTTCGTGCATTGATACAGTTTCCATTCCTTCTACTAGGCGCCATTTCTAAACAATGGCATAAACCAGATTAGTTTATGAATAAAAATACATAATTCCATACTTGTATAATACTTAACATAAATTGAACTATTTATGGATATAATCCATAATCATAAAAAGAAATGTTTTCTTTGAGGAAGTATATACTCATAACCCTTCATAGTGGTTTGTAAATAAAATGAAAATTATCCTAAGCATATCCCCCGGGAGTGTCGTAACAAAGAGTGCAGCAAGGCCCGTTGTCGTGCACCAGTTCCCGTTCGAGTCTAGCTCAAAGCGGTGTTTTCGGGTTTTACCCCTAGGTACATCTGTGCCAGAGCTGCCTCTACCTGCTCGTATCCAGACAGGGATGTATTGCTTGGAAAACTCATATCATCTCTATAATACCAAAATTCTAGGAAGTTCTTCTATACTAATCCTCGAAGCCTATCTTTGGGCTATGCGTTCTAATCAGAGTTTATCTACATCTAGCTTCCAAGGTTAGTACTAAACTGCCTCTGATACCAACTGTAACGCCCCGACCCCAGCTACCCAGAGTCGGTGCATTACTTCGTAACATTGGCATGATCACAAAAGATCAAGTCTCGAAAGACCGATTAGTTTAGTAGCCTTGGGAACACTAGATACATTCATAAGTCTTTCATTACATCAAAATTAAACAAACTACAAAAACATGGTCTTCATAGTCCACACTCATATCTTCACTGATTATTCTTGCAAGTCAGTCATAAAATACTTCTTCACAACCTGGAAAATTTTTAAACATTGAAAGGGGTGAGCTCAAATGCTCAGTAAGGATAACAATAATGCGGAAGCTTTCATAAATAAACATTAACATTTAAGGCAATGTATAACTAAAACAAAAGCCTTTTAAACATGAACTTCAACATAATATGGCAAAAGTAAAATGAGATAATGCCATTTACTTCTTCACATGGATATTCTACTGGTCGAATAATCACATGCAATATCAATAACCACTTTCATAATGATGGAATGCATAATGCCAGACTATCATAACCACGTAGTCAAGGCCTCGTGCCAAGACCACAAATAAGATTTTGTCAAGGCCTCGTGCCAAGACACTAGTTTGTCTCATGAGACCTGCCGATGCATCGAGGAGCTATAGCGGGCTCCACCCGTCACTTATTAAGTCCAATGCATTCCTCATATGAATAGGTTTAAACATATCATAAACCATAACATAATCGTATCACATAAAACATGCATAAAGGAAACATAACATTTCCATATTTCAATCACAAGATATCAATACAACACATTGATATAATAAAAATTCTTTCAAAACCATTTTCAATACCAAAATAAAAGAATGTTAAAACATTGTATTTATTTTTCTTTTTTAAAAAAAGGTATGGCTTGTAAAGGAAGCCGAAACTCAAATAATGTTCACGGCGGCGGAGAAGTCGTTGTCGCCGCATAAGTACGGAAAGAAAAACATTCCCTTTTTGTCGTTTAGTAAAATGCTTCGTATAAAAAGATTCCTTTTGAATAAACTTAAAAGTCAAAGGGGTTTATACACCGTATAAAAGAAAGTTGTGTATAAAACCAAATATGCCTCAATGAAAGGAGATTGAGACGAAGTCCTTAAAAAGATCATTTTTAAAATAAAATAGATATATTATGTGTATTCACTATAGGTACACATAAAGAAAGTAAAAATACAAAATAAGACATAATAATATCATGACATAATTTGAAAGTAGGAGATTAACCCAAAGAATGGAAGTTGGGTTAAGAAGTTCCCTTACCTTGTGTCCGACTTGACTCAACCGTTCTTTAACCTCCTGAATAATAAACTAGAGTTAATATCTACCTTATTAAGAACCATTTTCAATTTCATTATCCTTTTTATATCACTTATTACAATGTTATGAACATTATGTAATTATTTAAGTTAATAACGGTCGTTTTGTCGATCTTTGGTACATGAGTCAACAATAAACTTCTTATAATTATAAGTTGTTCATGTGGTGAAATATCCATTATATCCAGAATTATATTAATGATGTAGATATCATATATATCATATATATACAGTATATACATTCATTTATAATATTACGTAACATTTAGAGGTAAGAAATGAAATGCACCGTTCATGGAGACGGTAAGCCGTACGTACGCATGAACGCTACTTTCATTTCAATTTCATATTTAATGGAATGAAATCATAATGATATAAATGTATAATATAATTCCAGTATAATATAGTGTATAATACCATTTACTCCATCCTTTATACATCCCACACATGGCATTAACGATTCAAATCACTTTGAGGGGGCGGTAGTCCGCACTTCCTAAAATGAAATTATCGCGTTTTACCCATAATGGAAATCATAAAGTATGCCATAAATGAGAAATACAGAAGCATAAGTAAAACAAAAACATATAATATATCATATATAAAAATAGTGACATCTTAATGGCCACCTTTGAAGGTGTTATATGAGTGTTGAACAATCATCGTTTCGTGAGGCAGAAATTCGCCATCCACAGAAACCGTATGTTCTTTAACCATTAGATGTAGGTGTGTGTAAGTGTAGCTCGAATCCTTCTTATAACAACATCCTAGTATATTGAGGATACTGGTGTTGTTACAAAAGAAATGAATAAAAAGAGTTTAGGGGGTTGGAGAAGAAAAATAAAACAAAACAACATTAGAAAAGACATTACCTCAAAATCGGGTAACTCTTTTTGATTTGAGCTAAAGGCTTCCTTGGGAAGAGTTCTGCCCAAAGTGAGGTTTCTAGGAGTAAGGAAGGAATGTTGGGAGAGTATTTGGGCAGAGGTTGGCCGAGCCAAATGGCTTGATGGTGTGAATAAGGTGGGAGAGGTGGGGGCCTTTTATAAGTGGAGAGGAGGGGCACTTTTGGAAAGTAATGAAATGTTACATTATTTCAAAATGCTTTTCGGATTCTAAAGGTCCCACATCTATATAATTCGAGGCTAAGGTGATAAGGTTTCGAAATATCTTCATCCAATAGGCTTTGGACAAGTGTAAGCCTCGGATTTTGCATTATCTTCTCATTTTATTTAAATCGTCAAATAATGATGTCATTGCTGCATCATTATTATGTCATAAATACTTTAATTTATTTAATGTCTAAAAATTATAAAACAAATACTATGATGTAGGAAATCTTTTTAGCTTTCCAATTACTATTTATAATCAAAATTTGGACTTGTATAACCCCAATTAAAAATTGTTTTAGTAGAACAATTTATGTTAGTGTCATTTTCACTTTAACATTAAATAAAAAGTAATTTATGTTATTTCCCAACAAAAGTGGATCCATGGGGTCCCCAAGTTAGGCCATGGCTTGTCTTGGTCGGCCATGACTCAACCAATGAGGTTGGGACATGTGTCTAGGTCATTTCATATTATTAATGTATTATTTATACCTTAAACTACACTAATTACCACTAATCGCGATTAAGAACTTAAAAGTTACTATTCACCAAAAAATTATTTTGATCTCATTGAACCACATTTTACTTCTTAATGACAACCATGTATGTCGGATTTTTGAAAATCAAATCACAGAAGTTGTAATATTTCATTTAAACGAAAAATCAGCTATTTAACTACCACTTAGTGGTTTCACTATTCATCAAAAATTGAAGTTTTTCAGAATAAGGCCAAAATTTCACCCTAAGCTATAATTGATATTCCGAATTCAAAAATGATGTCTATTTTACAAAATTCCAAACATATAAGTTGTATTAATTAATTTCATAATTAATTCCCGCTGTTACAACAAATAGCGTGTTTTTAAGAAACAATTTATATCAAAAGTTTGGCAATTGTTTATGTCCAATTTCAATGTTAAATTAATTCTAATGACCACCATTGGATAAAATGGTAAAAATATATTCTAATTATACTCTAAAACCACTCAATAGTATAATTTATCACTATGAATTATTTTGATTAATAAAGTTGTTTTAAGTATTTTTCACTATTCATAAAAATTTAGAAGTTCTCAGAAAAATACCAAAAACTCAACATAGGCTAATTTCAATATTACGAATACAAAAATGAAGTCCATTTTGAAATATAAAATTTCTATAATTTTAAAAAGTGGTTATTACTATTCATAACGGCTATTTTGATTAGTTGCGGTGTGTTAGAACTCGAACTTGCGTACAATGCAAGCTATTGCATTATTGAATGAGAAGCGTATCGTGGAAGCTCGGGGTGTTACAACAAAAATGTTGTTGGTTTACGTTTCCTACTAGGTAATCAAAGATCGTTTACACACATCATAAGTTTGGGATTTTCTTATGGTTAACTTTCTCCTATTCATGTTCTCTATCACTCTCCCTCAGAACTTGACCCTTGGTTTTCTCCTCCATGTCCATGTTTTCCTACATGGAATCCTAGTGTGGGTTAACTCGGGTGACCTTTGTACTTCCCTTTCGTTCTTTTAAAGTAATAGTTTTACTGACTTCTTTTCTGATGTGGGACTTTCAATGAAATTTCAAAACCCAATTTTAAAAAATTGCGAGGACGCAATTTCTTAAGGGGGGAAGATTGTAACGACCCGAAATTTTAAATAAATATTGTTTCCTAATTTTATGTGTTATTTTATTTTATTTTTATACACAACAAAAATGTTTCATTTGATAACATGAGTATAATTAAAATGAGACTGTTGGGTTTTGACTGTTATTTGACCATTAGAAACTAAACGTTTTGACTATTGTCTCTAAATACAAGCAATCTTGGTTAATTAATATAGAAAGAAGATTCCATGGCCTCACCCAGTAGTCTTGAACCGATCGAAGCCCATATAACAGAACTTGGGAAGGAGGTAGAACCACTGGGCTTTGCTCTGGACCAAACCCAAGCTGAACTTCATCGTATAAAGATAGAACGGGATCGCCTTCGCGAGAAGTTCAAACTGATAGAAATTACTACTCATGCGATGTTGGCCGAGCCTCCCTCAGATTCTCTCACCTTAGCACACCTTACACTTAGGTCCTATGCTGGTGTGATAAGGGGCTATGTAAGGAGACCGTAACTGTCTTGTGTAATCCTTTGTTTTAAATAAAAATTTCGATTTATTTTATGAATTTTCAAATGACCGGATAAATATAGTATGCATATTTTTGATGAATTTTAGAAAAAGGATATTTTAAATATGTTTATGTAAACCCTAAATAATTAAAAATGTGTAATGATTTTTAAAAAATGGTCTTCTACAATTATGTTCAGTACGAAATTTAGAGTCTAATAAGATCAACTTGATTTTTGATGAATAGTAAATTATGAATAGTGATTTTATGATTAGGATTAATAATGTGTCCAAATGGATTAGTAATCTCACTTAAAGAAAGTATTAAAATAATCTAGGCACTTTGATTAAGTAATGTGATTCAATAAAATGGTTAAATAACGATTTCATAAATTATTATTCAAGTATTAGTTTTTTCGGATGAATAGTGTTTTTTAATTAAAATTATAATTAAAAATATTTAGAGAAATATTTTTATAAAACGGACTTCATTTTTGAACTCAGAGCATCGATATTATGTTAAGGTAATTTTTGGGGATTTTTCTAAAAAAAATAAATTTTCAATGAATAGTGTTTTTAATTAAAAATTTAATTAAAAATATTTAGAAAATTATTTTTATAAAATGGATTTCATTTTTGAAATCAGAGCATTGATATTTGATTAAGGTGAAATTTTGGGACTATTCTGAGAAAGTTGAATTTTCGATGAATAGTGAAAATACAGTTTTTAAGTTACGGGTGTTTAATGACATCATTAAATGATGTATTAAGTATGTAATTAATATGGTCGACTTATGAATAGTAATATAAGGTATGAGGTGTCCCAAGTGGCCAATACCATGGGCAAATACCATGGGCAAGCCCATGGTTTTGCCAAAACCACTAATGAGGTGTCCCTTGGCCATTAATGCCTTGTCCCCTCACTTTCCCTATAAATACCAAGCCATCCTCTCATCCATTCGACTCCCCACTCCCCCCCCAACGAAGTTCTGGTATCCTTACCTCCCAAGGAGTCCTCCCAAGGTGCCCCCAAGCCCTCAAGGTCCAAACCTCTGAGTTTTAAGAGTTACGTTTTAAGGTAAGGGATCCGACCTCTCTCTTTCATTTCAAGTAATCTCTTTTATGTCATTCCTTTTATGCTCCATGTTCTTATGTTGGAGAATGTTCTTTTATAATCCTCTTACTGCCCTTTTTATGTTCATATAATGATAGATCCCCTCTTACTCTCATTATTTCATTTTATGAAGTTTTAAGTGGCGCCGTTAGGCTGTCGAAATTTTTGTAACAGATTCTTTCTCCCTTCTCATTTTTCAAGATCTATTTTCATGTAAAGTATTTCAAGTTCCTTTTTATTATGTTGGGGTATGATCTCTAAATTTATCATACTGATCTTTTATGATCATATGATGAGATACCCCATTTTATCTCTTCAATTCAGTATTTTGAAGTTTTAAGTGGCGCCGTTAGGCTGCCGAATTTTTAAGTGGTTCTTCACCCTTCTCGTTTTGAAGTTCTACTTTCATGTCAATTCTTTCAAGTTCCTTTTTGTTATGTTGGGGTATGATATCTATATCTATCATACTGGACTCTTATGTTCATATGATGAGAGACCCCATTTGATCTCTTCAATTCAGTATTTTGATGTTTTAAGTGGCGTCGTTAGGCTGCCGAATTTTTAAGTGGTTCCTCACCCTTCTCGTTTTGAAGTTCTACTTTCATGTCAATTCTTTCAAGTTCCTTTTTGTTATGTTGGGGTATTATATCTATATCTATCATACTGGACTCTTATGTTCATATTATGATAGACCCCATTTGATCTCTTCAATTCAGTATTTTGAAGTTTTAAGTGGCGTCATTAGGCTGCCGAATTTTTAAGTGGTTCTTCACCCTTCTCGTTTTGAAGTTCTACTTTCATGTGAATTCTTTCAAGTTTTTTTTGTTATGTTGGGGTATGATCTCTATATCTATCATACTGTAATCTTATGTTCATATGATTAGAGACCCCATTTTATCTCTTCAATTCAGTATTTTTATGTTTTAAGTGGTGCCGTTAGGCTGCCGAATTTTTAAGTGGTTCTTCACCCTTCTCGTTTTGAAGCTCTACTTTCATGTCAATTATTTCAAGTTTCTTTTTGTTATGTTGGGGTATGATCTCTATATCTATAATACTGGAATCTTATGTTAATATTATGAGAGACCCCATTTGATCTCTTCAATTCATTATTTTGAAGTTTTAAGTGGCGCCGTTAGGCTGCCGAATTTTTTAGGAGATTCTTTCACCCTTCTCATTCTTTTCAAAGTTCTACTTTCATGTCAAGTATTTAAAGTTCCTTTTTAATTATGTTGGGGAATTATGTATATATATATCATACTGAAATCTTATTTTCACATGATTAGAGACCCTATTTGATCTTTTCAAATCATTTTTGCTGAAGTTTAAGTAACGCCGTTAGGCTGCCGAACTTTCCTAAGAGAAATCTATTTTTTTTCTTACTTCCATGTTTTTCATTTCAAATGGTATGTCCTTGAACTTTCATTACCATGATCATTTATCCTTCTTATTCTGTCCATATACTGTTTTATGGGTCATTTATAAATGTTTGAACCATTTTACCTCTCTTTTTAATGACTTCTAAAACCTCGTAACATAGCCGTTATGCTGCAGAATTTCCGTCTCAAAATGTCTCTATATTTTTCTAAAGTTCTTTTATATTATTAAGTGAATACTCAAATATCTTTCTCTTCTAAAGTGGTATTCACATATATACCAAAATGTTCTATTTTAAATTCTGGGATTTACATACATGAGACCCACCTTCCTTTTCTGTGGGTTTTAAAGTGACGTAAAGATCATGTATTTAAAGCAGTTTTTAAAACGTTGTGATTATGAAATGAAACCCATTTATTTTATGCTATATGGGTTATTTATGAAATGTTTGATGATGATATATGTGGATCACATGATAATAAAGGAAAATTTAAGTGTGCGCCCTGATAGCGCTCCAATGCATTGGGTAATGATGTAACCACTAGAGATTACAATTTTCACGATACCTTGGTGAATAACCTTGGTAATTTTCAAATGACACCTTGGGGATGGACCTTGGTGATATGTTCATGATTGTATATGTTAAATGATGTAGCCACATTTTCAAGTTATGAAAAAGTTTTATTTTTATTATGATATGCCTCATGATTTCATTTTCATGCCATAAAGTTCTTTTCATGACTTTATTGATGTATCTCAAGTTCATATGTAAAATGTTTCACTTGTTTCCCTTGCTGGGCCTTCTGCTCACCCTTTCTTTTGATGTATTTCCCCAGGTTATGAGATGCAGTAATGAGCCAAGGGTGAACATGAGGAGAATCCTTTCAAGTGTTTAAGAAGAATGTTTTTTTTGTTTCATGTTTTATGTTCCTTGTTTCCAAGACACTGAACCTTAAAGATCCTCAGTTCCGTGTAATGGAATGAAAGTTATGTTATAAAAATACGGGATGCTATAGTTGGTATCAAAGAATGGTTTAGTTATTTGTGGAAATTAGGATATGAAAAATCTAGGAAGAACCCTATAGAAAAGTTTAAATATAGGAAATCTTCCTGGTATTTTGGTGATATTGAGTAAGGGGTTGCCAAGAAAATACATCCCTGTCTGGATACGAGCAGGTAGAGGTGGCTCTGGCACAGATGTACATAGGGGTAAAACCCAAAAACACCGCTTTGAGCTAGACTCGAATGGGACCTGGTACATGACAACAGGCCTTGCTGCACTCTTGGTTACGACACTCCCAGGGGATATGCTTTGGTAAATTCATAAGCTTGGTATGAACCATTGTTAAAGGAACAAAGATAAAATAAAATAAATATTCACAAAAGAATATATGATCATGGATAACCTAGATGGGAACCTAGGGGATCACAAGTTAGGGTATACTTTTCTTCTACAAGTTATCCTTATATGCTTTAAGTTCCTTTTCATGATTATTGGTTAAGTATTTAAGCCTCTAATTATACTTTATCTTCTTAGTTAATGGTGGAAAATGGAATAACGTGTCCCAACAACCAATGTGATAGGAAATGTGACAATTTCAGTATTTACATGACCAAGATGATTAGGGGATTAAAAGATGATTATTATTTTGGAATACATTCACTATTTTGGGGACCCTATATGATCGAGGTAAATAGATTACTATAGTATTTTCATTGAAGAGTAATGTTGACTTATATTTTGAAGAATTGATGAATTTAAGGTGGACTTAAAGTAATTTAGGTTACTTATGGGAATGATTAACCTATCTTGGGTAAAATATATTTAGGTTAGCTACTTTTGTTACAAGATTTTAGGAGTGGTTGATGTTGTCTGGAGATGAACAATGAAGTTGTTTTGGAAGACTATGTTATCAAATCCTTCTTGTATTTGGGTTTCAATCTTAGTTTGGTTTATTTTGAGGATTTTTAAGGACCGTTATTTATGGAATGGTCTATGATGAACTTTGGGTAGTACCATGGAACTTTGGAGATTTAAAAGTAGTTTCCATTCCTATGGGATTATTTCTTTTTGAAGAGTTGTTTTACCTTAACCTTTCTGTTTTTGGGATAATGTTTAAAGATAGAAGAAATAAATAGTTAATCTTTTGTATATTATGTGATTCTCTATAAGATGATTCTTGTGCTTTTATGAGACCAAGTGTTTTTTGAAGTCTCATAATTTGGAGAAAAGATTAGTGTTGGTAGGGACTTATTAAAGGATGAAACTCTACTTGAAGGTAGGTATATTTTCTTATGTTTGTGTTCTATGTAGTAAATGAATTCCTCAAAATTATGAAAAGAAATGTAAAACAAAAATGTTTTTGGTTTACGTTTCCTACTAGGTAATCAAAGACCGTTTACACACATCATATGTTTGGGATTTTCTTATGGTTAACTTTCTCTTATTCATGTTCTCTATCACTCTCCCTCAGAACTTGACCCTTGGTTTTCTCCTCCATGTCCATGTTTTCCTACATGGAATCCTAGTGTGGGTTAACTCGGGTGACCTTTGTACTTCCCTTTCATTCTTTTAAAGTAATAGTTTAACTGACTCCTTTTCCGATGTGGGACTTTCAATGAAATTTCAAAACCCAATTTTAAAAAATTGCGAGGACGCAATTTCTTAAGGGGGGAAGATTGTAACGACCCTAAATTTTAAATAAATATTGTTTCCTAATTTTATGTGTTATTTTATTTTATTTTTATACTCAAAAAAAATGTTTCATTTGATAAAATGAGTATAATTAAAATGAGACTGTTGGGTTTTGACTATTATTTGACCATTGGAAACTAAACGTTTTGACTATTGTCTCTAAATACAAGCAATCTTGGTTAATTAATATAGAAAGAAGATTCGATGGCCTCACCCAGTAGTCTTGGACCGATCGAAGCCCATCTAACAGAACTTGGGAAGGAGGTAGCACCACTGGGCTTTGCTCTGGACCAAACCCAAGCTGAACTTCATCGTATAAAGCTAGAACGGGATCTCCTTCACGAGAAGTTCAAACTGATAGAAATTACTACTCGTGCGATGTTGGCCGAGCCTCCCTTGGATTCTCTCACCTTAGCACACCTTACACTTAGGTCCTATGCTGGTGTGATAAGGGGCTATGTAAGGAGACCGTAACTGTCTTGTGTAATCCTTTGTTTTAAATAAAAATTTCGATTTCTTTTATGAATTTTCAAATGACCGGATAAATATAATATGCATATTTTCGATGAATTTTAGAAAAAGGATATTTTAAATATGTTTATGTAAACCCTAAATAATTAAAAATGTGTAATGATTTTCAAAAAATGGTCTTCTACAATTATGTTCAGTACGAAATTTAGAGTCTAATAAGATCAACTTGATTTTTGATGAATAGTAAATTATGAATAGTGATTTTATGATTAGGATTAATAATGTGTCCCAATGGATTAGTAATCTCACTTAAAGAAAGTATTAAAATAATCTAGGCACTTTGATTAAGTAATGTGATTCAATAAAATGGTTAAATAACGGTTTCATAAATTATTATTCAAGTATTAGTTTTTTCGGATGAATAGTGTTTTTTAATTAAAATTTTAATTAAAATATTTAGAAAAATATTTTTATAAAATGGACTTCATTTTTGAACTCAGAGCATCGATATTATGTTAAGGTAATTTTTGGGGATTTTTCTGAAAAAAATAAATTTTTGATGAATAGTGTTTTTAATTAAAAATTTAATTAAAATATTTAGAAAATTATTTTTATAAAATGTATTTCATTTTTGAAATCAGAGCATTGATATTTGATTAAGGTGAAATTTTGGGACTATTCTGAGAAAGTTGAATTTTCAATGAATAGTGAAAATACAGTTTTTAAGTTACGGGTGTTTAATGACATCATTAAATGATGTATTAAGTATGTAATTAATATGGTCGACTTTTGAATAGTAAGATAAGGTATGAGGTGTCCCAAGTGGCCAATACCATGGGAAAGCCCATGGTTTTGCCAAAACCACTAATGAGGTGTCCCTTGGCCATTAATGCCTTGTCCCCTCACTTTCCCTATAAATACCAAGCCATCCTCTCATCCATTCGACTCCCCACTCTCCCCCAATGAAGTTCTGGTCTCCTTACCTCCCAAGGAGTCCTCCCAAGGTGCCCCCAAGACCTCAAGGTCCAAACCTTTGAGTTTTAAGAGTTACGTTTTAAGGTAAGGGATCCGACCTCTCTCTTTCATTTCAAGTAATCTCTTTTATGTCATTCCTTTTATGCTCCATGTTCTTATGTTGGAGGATGTTCTTTTATACTCCTATTACTGCCCTTTTTATGTTCATATAATTAGAGATCCCCTCTTACTCTCATTATTTCATTTTATGAAGTTTTAAGTGGCGCCGTTAGGCTGTCGAAATTTTTGTAACGGATTCCTTCTCCCTTCTCATTTTTCAAGATCTATTTTCATGTAAAGTATTTCAAGTTCCTTTTTATTATGTTTGGGTATGATCTCTAAATTTATCATACTGATCTTTTATGATCATATTATGAGATAACCCATTTGATCTCTTCAATTCAGTATTTTGAAGTTTTAAGTGGCGCCGTTAGGCTGCCGAATTTTTAAGTGGTTCTTCACCCTTCTCGTTTTGAAGTTCTACTTTCATGTCAATTCTTTCAAGTTCCTTTTTGTCATGTTGGGGTATGATCTCTATATCTATCATACTGGACTCTTATGTTCATATGATGATAGACCCCATTTGATCTTTTCAATTCAGTATTTTTAAGTTTTAAGTGGCGTCGTTAGGCTGTCGAATTTTTAAGTGGTTCCTCACCCTTCTCGTTTTGAAGTTCTACTTTCATGTCAATTCTTTCAAGTTACTTTTTGTTATGTTGGGATATGATATCTATATCTATCATACTGTACTCTTATGTTCATATGATGAGAGACCCCCTTTGATCTCTTCAATTCAGTATTTTGAAGTTTTAAGTGGCGTCGTTAGGCTGCAGAATTTTTAAGTGGTTTTCACCCTTCTCGTTTTGAAGTTCTACTTTCATGTGATTTCTTTCAAGTTACTTTTTGTTATGTTGGGGTATGATCTCTATATCTATCATACTGTACTCTTATGTTCATATGATGAGAGACCCCATTTGATCTCTTCAATTCAGTATTTTGAAGTTTTAAGTGGTGCCGTTAGGCTGCCGAATTTTTAAGTGGTTCTTCACCCTTCTCGTTTTGAAGCTCAACTTTCATGTCAATTCTTTCAAGTTTCTTTTTGTTATGTTGGGGTATGATCTATATATCTATCATACTGGAATATTATTTTCATATGATGAGCGACCCCATTTGATCTCTTCAATTCAGTATTTTGAAGTTTTAAGTGGCGCCGTTAGGCTGCCGAATTTTTTAGGGGATTCTTTCACCCTTCTCATTCTTTTAAAAGTTCTACTTTCATGTCAAGTATTTAAAGTTCCTTTTTAATTATGTTGGGGAATTATCTATATATCTATAATACTGAAATCTTATGTTCACATGATGAGAGACCCTATTTGATCTTTTCAAATCATTTTTGCTGAAGTTTAAGTAACGCCGTTAGGCTGCCGAACTTTCCTAAGAGAAATCTAATTTTTTTCTTACTTCCATGTTTTTCATTTCAAATGGTATGTCCTTGAAATTTCATTAACACAATCATGTATCCTTCTTATTCTGTCCATATAATGTTTTATGGGTCATTTATGAATGTTTGACCCATTTTCCCTCTCTTTTTAATGTCTTCTAAAACCTCGCAACATAGCCGTTATGCTGCAGAATTTCCGTCTCAAAATGTCTCTATCTTTTTCTAAAGTTCTTTTATATTATTAAGTGAATACTCAAAGATCTTTCTCTTCTAAAGTGGTATTCACATATATACCAAAATGTTCTATTTTAAATTCTGGGATTTACATACATGAGACCCACCTTCCTTTTCTGTGGGTTTTAAAGTGACGTAAAATCATGTCTTTAAAGCAGTTTTTAAAACGTTGTGATTATGAAATGAAACCCATTTATTTTATGCTATATGGGTTATTTATGAAATGTTTGATGATGATATATGTGGCCTACATGATAATAAAGGCAAATTTGAGGGTGCGCCCTGATAGCGCTCCAATGCATTGGGTAATGATGTAACCACTAGAGATTACAATTTTCACGATACCTTGGTGAATAAACTTGGTAATTTTCAAATGACACCTTGGGGATGGACCTTGGTGATATGTTCATGACTGTCTATGTTAAATGATGTATCCACATCTTCAAGTTATGAAAAAGTTTTATTTTTATTATGATATGCCTCATGATTTCATTTTCATGCCATAAAGTTCTTTTCATGACTTTATTGATGTATCTCAAGTTCATATGTAAAATGTTTCACTTGTTTCCCTTGTTGGGCCTTCTGCTCACCCTTTCTTTTGATGTATATCCCCAGGTTATGAGATGCAGTAATGATCCTAGGGTGAACATGAGGATAAGCCTTTCAAGTGTTTAAGAAGAATGTTTTTTTTGTTTCATGTTTTATGTTCCTTGTTTCCAAGACACTAAACCTTAAAGATCCTCAGTTCCGTGTAATGGAATGAAAGTTATGTTATAAAAAGACGGGATGCTATATTAAAGGGACTTGAGAACTGGGGATTATTCTTAAAGAGGAGGCCCAGGTTAAAGGGAATTATGACTGGGGATTATTCCTAAGGAGGAGGCCCAGGTTAAAGGGACTTGATGACTGGGGCTTATTCCTAAAAAGGAGGCCCAGGTTAAGGAACTTGTAATTTGGGGCTTACTCCTAAGGTGTATGCCCATAAATTTAGGAACCTGGGGCTTATTCCTAAAAAGGACTCCCATATTTGGGAACTTGGGGCTTACTTCTAAGGAGGATTCCCAATATTAAGGGAACTTAAAGACTGGGGATTACTCCTGAAAAGGAATCCCAAGTTAGGGGACTTGGGGATTACTCCTAAGGAGGATGGCCAATATTAAAGAAGAATATTCTTGGGGATTACTCCTAAGTAGGATTACCTAGCTAAGAGAATTAATATTTGGGCTTACTCCTGAGAAGGAGGCCCAGGTTAAGAGAACTTGGACTGGGGATTACTCTTGAGAAGGAGGCCTAATGAATAGGGAACTTAGACTAGGGCTTACTCCTGAGAAGGAGGCCCAGGTTAAGAGAACTTGGACTGGGGCTTACTCCTGGGAAGGAGGCCTAGGTGAAGAGAACTTGGACTGGGGCTTACTCCTGAGAATGAGGCCCTGGTTAAGAGAACTTAGACTGGGGCTTACACCTAAATAGGATGCCCGGATTTTGGGAAATTATGATTAGGGATTACTCCTAAGAAGGATGCCCATATTTGGGAATTTGAGACTGGGGCTTACTCTTGAAAAGGAGGCCCATGTTAAAGATCCTCTTATCTTTAAAGGATGTGGTTTAATGAATGAAATATCTCACCTTAGTGATATAAAGATATTTAAATCACTATGTTTTGAGAGATGTTCCACAAAATTCCTTTCAAATAAAGAATCCAATCAAGGAAATATGACACAAATGGATTTGAAGAGTGTCTTGAAGACTAAATCTTGAATAGGAGAGGTGGATTTGAATAAAAGAGGTGAAATAGGCAGGAGAGGAATCCAAAAAGAAGTAGGCGCATAGGTCCTGCATGGGCGCGCAGGTCCTGGTTGCGCAGGTATACCTGCGTGACACACAGGTACTTACGCGACGGTCAACCCATGGGGTAGTACTTGGGAGAGACTCGGATCGAGCCCTTAGTATTATCCCTAGGGGCTTCTAAAAGAGTAGCGCACAAGTTATGTTGAATGGTTAAGGCGACGCGCAAGTGTGGCCATTTCCATTAAGGGATGGCCACTTAGGCGCACAAGTGTTGTTGAGTTTCAACACTTAGGCCTTGTTTCCCCTGTTTAGATATTCTATTCTAGGTAAGAAATTACCTGAGAAGTGACCGAAAGACTTCAAGCAGAGACTAGGGTGACCAGAGCTTAAATATGACTTTTGGAATTTTTCCGTCCTCAAATGGGGGGCCCACAAGTGGTATTTATAGGCTGTTGAAGACCCTAGGTGAAAATCAAGTGGGGTGCGCAGGTCACCTGGGCGCCCAATATGTGGCACACAGGTATACCTGCGCGACCTTGATGAAACCTGCGCGGCCCAAGTGGGAAGAAATCCTCTTTCATTCCTTTGTCGTTTTTTGATTCTTCTTCAAAGGATGAATCACCTTGGACTAAGGTATTCCCTTTTCTCAGTCGTTAGACTCTGTGATGGAAAGGAGCGTCAACAAGGGAACCCAAAAATGAAATCCATTCCCACCACACTTAAATTTCAATATATAATGCAATGTAAATACATGTAGATGTTGGGAGGGATAAGGTATTTGTCTTGTAATGTGCCTATCAAAGAAAATGTTTTCATAGCCTTAGAGAGGATTTCAAAGGTATGATTAATGTAAGGGTAATGGGAGGCTATTTGGATATTATGATTCTCATAAGATTCAGAGAATGCCTCTATCATATTAATGCACAAAAAAGTAGTAAATTCAGTTTGAAGGTCCAAAAACTCCAGACTCAGAATCAGGGGTGAAAACACACATTTTTAAAATATGGCCATATGTGGCCTTGGCATGAAAGATAATGTTGGTCCTCAAAGTTGGTGAAAATCATATTCCAAATAAAAAATTAGTTGGTTTTGAAAAAATATTCTTTATCCAAAAGTATGATGAAAATACAAAATTTTTGAGATTAAAACATTTTTTTGAATCCCCAAAATGGTTGGACAAAATTTCAAAACTGGATGGTGAGTAAGTATGACTCTTTTTTGTTTTTTTTTTTGTTTTTTTTTACATTTTATTATTATTTTTTAGTGTTTTTTTAAAATACACACCCACACAAAAGAGAAATATAAAAAGGAAGGGTTTGATTAAGAAAGTGGTAAAAAATGAAAGAGAGAGGAAGAATAAGAAAGAGGATGAGAGAGGAAGAAATATAGAGAGAGTTAAAGGGAAAGAGGTGCCCCTGGTTTGGATTTGGTGGGTCGTAATCCCCATCCGGTGGTTGGTAGGTGGAAGTTGTGGACCTGATGGAAGTTTATTTAGTTCTTGGGATGTGTGTCCTCTCAGGGTGATTCTTTAAATGATGTCCATTAACCGTGAATGTCATTTTGTAATAGGGGTCTTAGACTTTCACTACACAAAATGGGTAAACATGAGAAACAATAAAAGGACCTTCCCAACTAGAATTAATCTTACTTGGGTAAAGAGAAAAATCAAGATTTTAAAAGAAATACCTTTTCACCTTCATGTAATACCATTATTAGGATGTTTTTATCATGTAATACCTTAGCCTTTTCTTTGTACATATTGAAATTATCATAGTAATCAAGTCAAAGCTCTTCCAATTCAGTCAACTACAACAATATTTCTTCACCAAATTTTTCACAATCAAAATTACAAGTTTTAACAGCCCAAAATGACTTATGTTGGATTTCAAATGGAAAATGAAATGCTTTACCAAAAACTATCTTAAAAGGATACATCTCAATGGGTGTTTTATAGGCAGTTTGATAAGCCCAAAGTGCTTCACCAAGTCTCTCAGGCCAGTCTTTTTTGGCAATCTTAATAATTATCTCAAACACTCTTTTCAATTCTCTATTAGAGAGTTCATCCATGCCATTTTTAGGGGTGATATTTGGTTGAAGTTTTATGTACAACATAATGATTTTTCAAAAGATATTCCATGGTTCTATTACAAAAAATGGGTTCTTAATTCACTGATCAAGGAATGTGGAGTGCCAAATATGTGGAAGATGTGGGTTTTTAGGAACTCACAAATAGTATGCGAATCATCCTTTATAGTGTATTTGGACTCAACCCACCTAGAAACATAATCGATCGTAAGAATAATGTATGAAAATCCATTGGAAGGGGGGAATGGTTCCATGAAATTGATGCCCCAAACATTGAATATCTCATAAAAAATTAAAGTATTTTGGGGAATATCATTTCTTTTCAAAATTGTTCCAAACTTTTGGAAAGTGTGAAATGATTTACAGTACTCATGTGAGTCCTTGAAGAGTTAAGGCCAAAAGAATCTAGAGTTTAGGACCTTTCGGGAGTTCCTTTGTGGTCCAAAGTGGCCACCACCAGGCATTGAGTGAAAAAGTTCTAAGATGGAAGAATGTTCATTTTCATCAATACATATCATAATTACCATGTCAGCACTAGTTTTACAAAGTTTATTTTCTTCCCAAAAATGGTATTTTTAATCACTTTTCAACTTATTTCTTTCTTCATTTGAAACTTTTTTAGGAAAAATACCAAAAACCATGTAATTTACAATTGGGGCATACCATGGTGACTTTGGAATGAGATATGAAAGGTGATTAGTGGGGAATTTAGGATCAATTATTTCTGAATGATAATAATTATAAAGTTTACTCAGGTGATCAGCCACAATGTTTTCTTTTCCTGGTATATCTTTGATTTCAAGGTCAAACTCTTAGAGCATTAGGAACCATATTATTAGCCTTGGTTTGGAATCAATTTTATTAAGTAATAACTTTATAGTAGAATGGTCTATGAATATGATGATTTTGGCACCTAAGAGATAGGACCAGAATTTATCTAAGGAAAAAAACACCGCTAAAAGTTCTTTTTCAGTCATAGTGTAGTGAGATTGAGTTTTATCCAATTTTTTTGAGGCATAATAGATTACATGAAGAATTTTTTCTCTTACTTTACCAAGAACAACCCCAATGACTCTATCATAAGCATCACACATCAACTCAAAGGGTAAGTACCAATATGAGGGTTGGATTATTAGGGAAGATGTAAGAGTTGTTTTGAGTTCAATGAAAGATCTCTTTAAAACCTCATAAAAATGGAAAGTGACATCATTTTTGAGAAACTGAGTGAGTGGGAGGGAAATACTACTGAAGTTATGGATGAATCACCGCTAGAAACCAGCATGACCTAAGAAGGAATGGATGTCTCAAACAGATGTGGGTTCTGGAAGTGATTGGATCACTTAGATTTTGGCAGGATCAACTTTAATACCCTCTTGTGAAACTATGAGACCTAGAACGATCCCATTTGCAACCATGAAGTGACATTTTCCAAAATTTAACACAAGGTTACACTTGACACACTTTTGAAGGATAGAGAGAGTGAATGAAAGCATGATTAAAATGAATCACCATAAATGGTAAAGTCATCCATGAAGACCTCCATCAAATGTTCAATGAATTCAGAAAAGATACTCATCATACACATCTGGAATATTGCAGGAGCATTGAAAATACCAAAAGGCATTCTTCTATATGCATATGTTCCAAAGGGGTATGTGAATGTTTTCTTCTCTTGGTCCCGAGGTGTGATTGGGATTTGGAAGTAGCCGGTGTATCCATAAAGAAAGAAATAATGTGACTTTACATATAATCATTCTATCATTTGATCAAGGAATGGAATAGGGTAGTGATATTTTCTTGTTTCGACATTCAATTTCTATTAGTCGATGCACACACACCATTTTTTTTCACTCGAGTTATGACCACCTCACCATGTTCATTTGTGACAATAGTTATCCCATCCTTTTAGGTACAACTTTAATTGGAATAAACCATTCACTATCATAAATTGGGTAGATAATACTAGCTTGAAGAATCTTGGTGATCTCTTCCCTGACTACCTCAAGGATGAGTAGATTGAGTCATATTTGTGGTTGTATAATTGGTTTGGATGATTCATAAAGATGGATGTGATGCATGGAAAGGGAAGGTTTGTTTCCCGGTATATCATATAGGGTCCAACCTAAGGCCTTTTTGTTTTCCTCTAACACTTGAACAAGTTTGGACTCCTATGTTTTAGTAAGTGAAGCAGAGACAATGACAGGATAAGATTTATCATGGAAAAGGAATGCATATTTTAGGCATTCAGGAAGAGGTTTCAGATTAGTCTCATCTTCCATTTTTGGGTTATACAACTCAAGAATTGAGGAAGGGAATTCAGTTTCTTCTGATTTATTTTCCTTAATACTATCCATGGTGGAGCAGTAGAGATCAGAGTTGATGTTGGATTGAAGAGATTTTCCACGTTCTTCTATATTGATAGAGTATATGAATGAAAGGTCTACATAAACTTCACCAATTATGACTTGGTTAATCATGGTGTAGATTTCAAAAGATCCCATCTCATTAGAACATTATGAACATGATGGAATTGGGTTTAATTGACTCTTAGAAGTGTACTCAGAAGCATGGATTGAGAATGCAGAGTGATCCTCAGATGGGTATCACATGGCTTGGAAAATGTTGAACTAAATTCCATGGATAAGATTCCTGAATGGACATCAATCTTGGTTCTAGAAGTCATGAGGAATGGTCTTCCTAGAATTATGGGAGATCGAGAAGAGGTCATATCACCTTCCATGTCAAGGACATATAAATCAGTTGGGAAGATAAGATCATTACAGAACCAAGCACATCCACAATTATACCCTTAGGACTAGCAGTGCTTTGATTAAACAATTGAATGAAAACACCCATTGGATGTAAGGAACCAAGACCAATGTTAAGGAATATGGATTTGGACATGAAATTAATTTAGGATCCTAGGTCTACGAGTGCACCATCGAAGTTAGAACATCCAATTTGGAATGTAACTGTAAAGGTCCCTAGATCTTTGTACTTTATGGGAATAAACTACTGGGTGGAAACATTTTTGAAGGTCCTAAGTTGCCTCTTATCGGTGAAAAATTACTTAAGAAACTTGGCATACTTATGGATTAATTTTATGGAATATAATAGAGGAATTTTGACTTCAAAAAATCTAAACATGTCAAGAATTTTAGGATTGGGTTTAAAGGACTTATTTGGCTTATAAATGGCTTGAGGAAAAATAATTGGGTTCCTAAGTGGAATGGAAGGAGGCGAGGGAATGGATTTAGATTCCCTTTAAAGTTTCAATTTCTTTTCATTTTCTAGGTTAACATTTAAATGTTAGTTGGATGACTCATCATGAGGCATAGAAATTTTATTTCCTGATCTAAGTGAAATTTCACTTACATTACCCTTGGGGTTGGGTAATGGTTGAGCTGGGATTTGGGAAGAATTTGATTATTGTTACTAGCTTAGGTGGGATTCAAGTTGACTAATTTGGGTTTTAATGTTTTTTAGGATAGAATGAGTGAAGGAGGAAAGATCTTCCACTGCACTTTCCTATGGTTTCTTGGAAGAAGAGGCTTGTCCTGAATTGGTATTACCTTGACTTTGGTTCTTGGGAAACCAATTTTATTGGTTTGGGAATTGGGAAGGCTCACTAGGATAGTGGAATCTAGGAGGATGAAGAGGATGATTGATCCTTTGGGGTTGAGGAACAAAAGGGTAAGGTTGTTGGAAGTTTCCAACACTTTGACCATTTTGGAATTGGTTTGAGTTTTGAGGAGGTAATTTAGGGGGATGAGAAATGGGATTACCATACCTCAAGCCTTGGTTGAAGGTAGAAGAGAAGGGATCAAAGTGGGTTTGGTTGAAGTTTCTAATGAACGGACCTGGTTATTGAGTGTTGGTGTTCCTCTGAGCATATGCTACATTGAGCTCCATTGGTCTGGATGAATCCGAGGGATCCTCTTGAAGTTGTGGAAATGTGTTAGTTAGATGATATGGGGTGCTACAAATTCCACAATTCTTGATAGGTACAGGGAACATAGATTGTGGAGAAGATGCGGTTGGGGCTTTGGACGCCACAATTAGTTGTTGCACAAGACCTGTAAGTTCACTCATCCACTTTTTCATCTTGTTCGACTATATCAACTGACTATCTTGGGCTTTTTTGAATTGAGTATGTGCTCGAGTATGGAATTTTTGTGTGTTTTTAGACATGTTGCTTATGAGATCTCTTGTAGTTGTAAGAGTTTTATCAGTAAGAGAACCGCCACTTGCAATATCAATGAGAGTTATATCCATAGCCAATAACCCCTCATAGAAGTATTAGATCAAGAGTTGGTCAGAGATTTGGTGGTGTGTGAAAGTTTCCACAAGATTTTTGAACCTCTCCCAGTACTCATGGAGTGATTCATTTGGTTATTGACAGATACCACTTATTTACTTTTGGATATAAGTAGTACGAGAAGCAGGAAAGAATTTCTCTAAGAAGAGTCGCTTCATGTCATTCCATGTGGTTATGGAATCATGAGGGAGGTATTAGATCCAAGACTTAGTAGAGTTAGCTAAGGAAAAAGGGAATTCTTGAAGTTTAATTTGTTCCTCAGAAACCCCTTGAGGCTTCGTGGTAGAGCACACCACTTGGAACTCTTTAAGGTGGAGATGTGAATCCTCACCGGCTAGCCCGCAGGAATGAGGTAGAAGATGAATCAAACCTGATTTAAGTTCAAATTCAGCCTCTATGTTTGGATATTGAATACCAAGGGGTTGGTAATTCATATTAGGGACAAAAATTTCGTTAAGGGTTTGTTCCCTAGGATTATCCATATCTAATTCAATTGGTTAGATAATTTTTTGATTATCCTTATTGGTCCTCCTAAGTTGGTGAAGTGTTCTGTCAATTTCATGGTCAAAAAAATTTGAGGGATTGTTTATGAGGATACAGAGCATTCAGAGATATTTTGGAAGAAATATGAAGATAAGTTTTTCTTTGTGATTTTTCCATTTATAATTTTTATAAGAAGGCAAGTTTTTCTTTTTGTTTTTTTTTCAATTTTTTTTCAATTTTGTTTTTTTACACTAACCAAAAACTAAGGACTACTTAATACACCATCACTAGCAACGATTCAATTTTAAAGCATGTATAATTGTTTCCTATTGACTGTTCAAGATTTCGGTGCTCTGCTAATATGTATAGCAGCACTTAGGTCAAATCCTCATCTATGATACTTTTTAATAGTCGATTATTTTTAGTTGATTGTATTTGGATTGGGGGGGGGGGTTGTTTGAAAATATTAAATGAAATTTATTAATGGATGATGTTTGATTTAACAAATTAATAAATATTGGGGTGGTTTTATTATTGGGGATTTAAGCTTACGATATCCTTGAGCTTTGCTTTATATTGCATTAAATTAATACCCACTTCACAAGATTACTTTGATTAGAATTACCAAGTGTTAAATATTTAATCCAAGCCATAAATTAACTTAGGGTTCTAATAATTATCATTACTTGTTTATGTTAGTGTATTTTTGGTTCCAATAATCCATGGAATTCACATGATAAACAAAACATGTCATTAATATATGACATATTAAATTTAACATACACAATATTAATTTAAAGAATATTCATTTAGTGAAGACTCTCAATCAATTAATATCCCCAAATTATGAATCGCCCTAATGAGAGATTTACTCATCCATTTTGGTGGTTAATAATCTAGTTATAATTTTTATGGTTATGGGTTAAAAATATAATAAAAATAAAAAGACAAGGAAAGAACGGTGCGCCAAACACACACACAGAATGTAAGGAGAAGTAACAAAAACACACTTTTGCTTGAATGAGAAAGTGAATAAGAGAATGATTTTAAAATTTATTTATAATATTTAAATAAAATTAATATTAAACTACAGAAGGTAGATGATAATAAGATATTATGAATAAATAAACATGCATTAAAAGAGAATTACAAATACAAATAGTTATGAAATTACAATTGAAAATGAACAAAAAGAACATGAAATAAAAGAGAGGAGGAAGAGTTTCTCAAGTAAAAAAATGATTTTGGAAGATCCTCCCAAGAATTTTTCAGGGCCTTGGTAATTAAAATGTATCCTTATTTTCTCTTAAATGACAACCCCTTGAATAGAGAAGAGGGGGATGTATATATAGCCCAAGGAGGTGGACTATTTGCATTCCAAAACTACCCCTCCACTTGGCTTGAAAATTTGGACATTCAGAAAGATTAATAACGAAATATAGTATTCCTCAAAGTTGTAGATATGAATGTATTATGTATACTAAAAAAAATTGGTGTCCATTGGACTTTAGGAGCCAAAGTTATGGCGGTTTTAAGAAACAATTGTAATCTGTCCATTTCAATCTACACTTTTTTGAAGGCTAAAATTTGAATGGGTTTTTGTATAGAAATATTCCCTCAAATGAAAATAATTTCTTCTAAAAAATTGGTCACCCATATATTATATTTCACACTGAAATATAACATCTTTATTTGATGAGTATATCAGGAGAAAAGTTATGAATAATATCATGATTTTAATTCCCTACCAGAATGGTGGGTTGGAATTAAAAGCATCAGTTGGGACCCTTAGGTTTGTAGTTGGACCTTAAAATTTTTATCCATAATTCTTTTGGATAATCAAAAAAATACGGTGGATTTTAATAAAATATGGGCTTCGGGATTTAGACCAGTAAAACAATCATCATGGATGGTCCAATTTCTTCACAGATTCTTTGGGTCCTTTTGTGTGGACCATATGACCCTCCAAATGGAAGATTTGGCCAAAGGTCTATTCTAATGAAATATTTTAATTTGAGCAAGGAACCATAAAAAACAAGAATCATTCAATTTTAATAATTAGAGTGATATTTATAATTAAAATAGTAAACTGAATCTATTTTGGTTAATTCAAATAATGCTAAAAATTTACATTCAATATTAAAACATGATTATTTCACACCAATTATGTACTTTTCATTGAAAATTAGTGAAGAGAGTAAATAAAAAGTTATGAAAAAGTTAAACACATCACTATAATTGGGAATTTAGAAATTATAGGTAGTAAAACTTCCTTCATAAGGAAGGAGACATGAGGAGGAAAAAAATGAAAAGACATTTCCACTTATGAAATGACAATTCTATGGCTATCTGGGACATACCATGTCATACTGTGAAGAATTAAGGGTCTATTTGAATATTTAATATCTAGGAAGTCAATAAAGGAGAAAAAATTCATATCCTATTTCTTATATAAGGAATAATTTGTCATGAACCGTCCCCCGGGGCCCGTGCCGTGACTACCCCAAGCCCTCCTTCCATAGGCCAGGGGCTGGTGACTAGCACCAAAGGCGTAATTCCCTAAAACTGGGAAGGAATTTCCTTTATAACCTATAAAAACACACACAACCAAGAACACATCTGGACTAAACACCAAGTAAAATCTATAGAAAAAGAGTGTTCAAAGAAAAAGGGTCCGGAATACAAGCCCAACAGTAAAGGTACAAGTACAACTGAAAAAAATACAACTGAAGAAAAAGAAATAAAAGAAGCTATTGGGTCATCCTATGAGGTTACTACCTGAAGGGTTGGTATAGATCGCCTCCTCAGCACTCCATATCCATCCATCTCCATCGGGTACCAACATGCCATATGGTCCACCTCCGGGTACCATCCAGTCCTGGTACTCTCAGCCTCTATCAGCACTGTTCGTTGTCTGTATCCAACACAACGAAGTGCGGGCATAGCCCGTCAAGGGGTGAGTATAACGATACTCAGTAGGGACCCCAAGACCCCCAAGGTCTCACAAAATCCACCAAGGATAAACCAAAAAGAATGAAATCAACAGATAACCCTACTTAGGTATATTCTCATTCATATACCTAAGTTATCAAGTGATCCATCTCAATCATGAGGAAAACATAGAAAAAATGACTCAGATCAACCAGGATTTTATTCTAGGGGTAGTATCAAGTAACATCCTCAGTCACATTGTCGAAACCTCAGCTACTGGATAACTCCTCCTCTATCGAGTATAATGGGCCTACCGTGACACCAAGCACACTTCCCACTAACCTTGGACAGCTGAGGTACTCCTCCCGTTGTGTGCCGTGGATCTTCCACGTCATCAAGCGCGCTCCCCACCGTGGGTCTTCCGCGTCACCAAGTGCGCTCCCCCTCGGAGCCTGTTGAGGTACTCTTCCTGTCGAGTACCATGGGCCTACCGCGACACCAAGGTGCTCCCCACTGTGGGTCTGCCGCGACACTAAGGTGCCCCCCACTGGGCTAGTAGAGTCACTCTGAGTCAAAAAGGTCAGCAGTCATCAGGTCTCAGCCTCCTACTAGGTCTCTGCACTACGCTCGCTCATCTCCGAGATGATCCGCTCCATGAGCTACTGGTTGATACTCCAACTATGAAAAAGTCATGTGAAGAAGTATCTCAAAGTTTCGCCACGTCATAGGGGTCTCAATGCAACAAACGACACATCAATCAAACACCCGATCTGTGAGTTATTAGCCTTTTAGTCCTGGGGGCCCAGTTGGATTTGTGCACGATCCAACCTAATCATATCTCAACTATACCCCAAAAACCAGTGGGGTATACTCAAAGGGACCGTCACGCTCCAAGATTACTAGCGCCACTGATGGTTCGTCAAACAGACGTCCGGTGCCAAAGATATGGCCAAAAGAAAGTAAAGGGTTGTAGTGGGTCTGGGTTTGGCCCAACCCGGCCTGACCCAGTCTAGGCCAATCCAGTTCAGGTCGACCCGTCCGGACCCATTGGGTCTGGCCTGGTCCGTTGTGCGGGCCAGCCCGTTGGTTTCGTCTCGGTCTGCTAGGCCCAGCCCAGCAGGCCGCGAGAAGCCGTAGAGGGCCGAGAGGGCACGGATCGGCCACGAGGGCGTGGACCGTCCATGGGTCGGCACGAGGTCGGTTAGGCATAGAGGGTTCCATGTGAGCAGCTCGGCTCGGAGGGTGACACGAGGGCGACTTGGCCCGGGACGCATGGACGGTTCGCTCGGGGCGCCACAAGGGTGCATTGCGGTTCGACCAGGGTGCCGCGAGGGGCCGGTTTAGCCGGGAGGCCAGAGCGGTTGGGGGTGGCTCGACCAGCGGATGGCGCGGCCTGGGCGGCTCAGCCGGGAGGCCGGGGTACGACGCTTCTTGGGGTCAATTCAACCGGGTGGCCAGGGTGGCCGGGGGCGGTGCAGGGCCAGTTCGGCCGGGAGGCCGGGGCGCCGCGGGGGCGGCGTGGGTTCCGGAGGCCGCAGTTGTCGGCACCATTGCCTTTGCCACCTTCATCACATTCCTCCGTTTCAAAGAACACCACAAATCAACACAAGGGTTATGGATAGGTCTGTCCATGTTAGTTTGGCCCACACTCTTCGCATTAGAGCAAAATCAAGAGGTTCTTCATGAACATAAACAAAGAATGAGCATGGAAGATATTTTAAAACATCAATTCCCATAATCCCTCGATAATTTCTACTCCCAACCCCACAAAGGATGTAGAGACCCGAAGCTTATCGTACATGGACATTACATTACTTTTGCGGAATACTTAGTACATAACAAACACACACACACAAGGATCGTAATAGTTTAGTGTCTTTGGAAACTCGGAACGTAATCTTCTAATCGTGGTGAAAGATCTTCAACATCTCCTATAAAGATCTTCCCTTTTTTTTACCTAAAAACCTTTCTTTATATCCTGGGGAAAAGAAAACATAAAAGGGTGAGCTCAAATTCTCAGTAAGGGTAAACAAAAGAAATATCAATCACATCATATACATAAGAACATAGCTTTTGGAAATCTTAACCTGCAAAAGAGCTCATAATATCATAACATGGGATAAATCATAGAAGTGAAAATGAGATCCCCATAATCATAACATGAAACTTGAATCTTTGTGGCATGCACACATAATCATGGAAAATAATTTCTTGTTAGTCATGACTCATTGCCAAGACTATCTTAGTGGACAAAGTCCCTTTCTGAACCGAGTTCACTCCTCGTTTCAGTCCTATATCACTGAACCGAAATAACCTTCCGTTCCAGCCATGTCTATCTCATGAGATATAAAATATTTACCCAATGCATTGGAGGGAGATATAGGTCCCACCCATCTCATAATGAATCCTTTCTTATGTGTGCCACATAATCAAAAAACATACATCATTGCATAACACATGTAACAAAAATGGGATTCTTGAAACATCATGACATCATAAATCAATTCATATAAGATAAAGGAATTCATAAACATAATTACATCACAACATAGTCAAATCAATGTAAAAATATGGATAGAAACAGAACCCTTTATTATCTTAGATGGAAAATAATTTTGATAAAACACTTGAATTGAATTCTTGAGGAAAATATCCTTTCTTCTTCAAAATCAATTTCTTTTCACAAAACATCATGCAATTAAAAGAAAGAGATTTTATTGAAAATAGTCATGAAATCTTTTAGAGGAATCTTCATGAAAATAAGGCTTTATAAAACAGTAGAAATCCGTTCGTGCCGTATAAATTAAAAAAAAAACATTCTTCGTACTTTTGTCGGAAAAGTCAAAAAGTACCTCGTACGAAGAACGACAAAAGATTCCTTTCATATCTTTTACTAAAAACTCACCTAAGGGTAAAATTGGATTTAAACAATTGTAGGTTGATGTAAATAACATTACATATTGAGGAAACATGGATGTGGATGATAAAATATACCCCAGTAAATTTCAAAGTACAAACAATCTCGGATAAAAATGAGATTGCGATATTTCCCTTACCTTAGGTACGACTTGCTTTGTAAGTGTCTGAACCTCCTGTATAATGATTTAAATCATGTTATTGACTTATTACAGAATCATATTCATTTTTATTATATCATATATGGTTCACTTATGACATTATATTACCCGTTCTTTTGTAAATTCCATGTTAAAGAAGCGTTTTGGGTAAAATCGTTTCATTTATCTTAGGTGTTTTGACTTGTTGTTCTTGACATCACTATTACTTATATCATGATTTACTTACTTCCAGAATATAAAATATGATTTATATATCATATATATTCAGTATATATATATATATAATAGATAGATGAAAAACACCGTTCATGGAGACGGTAGTCCGTACGTACGCATGAACGCTGTTTTACTTTCCTTATTGTCTTGAAATGGAAGTAAGTAGATGACATACATATATATATATATATACATAAATCCAGTAGCTTTATAATGTCATATATTTCATTATTATTTCTTATATATACTTTATAATCATTCTTTAAATGGTTAACATGGAGAATGAATCTCATCGCGTCGTGGAGACGGTAGTCCGTACGTACGCACGAGCGATGATATCATTTCTATAAATATTGAATTGAATTGGAGTGAATTATACAATATATAAGAATCAATATGATGTTGTAATAACTATGTATATTTATTCTTTACACCATTATACCCATCCATGTAAGGTGGTGGTGGAAAATAGATTACACCACGGCGTGGAGACGGTATTCCGTACGTACGCACGCGCGGTGATTTCTTTTTCCGTAGGATGGATAGATGGTGAAATAGGGTTGTTTCATACTTATAATAACATATCAGTATATGAGTGATACTGATGTTATTACTTCATAATGAAACAACCTAAGAAGAAGAAGAAGTGGAAGAAGAAATAAAGATGAAAGAATTGGTAACGGTAATTACCTCTTCTTTGATGTGCCTCTTTGAGACCTCCTCTTAGGGCACTAGAATTGGTCTTTGAGGAAGACCAGAACCTCTAGGATGTTGCTAGGGAAGTGGAGAGGAGAAAATGGCAGGGGTTGGCCGAGCTTGAGTGCTCAAATTGGTGTGAGGAGGAGGGGGAGGAGGTGTCCTTTTATAGGGGAGGAGAGGGGCACCTTAGGAATATCTCAAACTATTATTTTATATTAAAGTCAAAATCGGTTTATAATGGTTCCAAAGGGTCTTATTTCGAAGCTAAAGTGGGGATGGGTCGAAATCCTATCAACCAATAGGATTTAGACAAGTTTAGGGTATTATTTTAACCTTATCAATTAGATTTAACTCTAAGTTAAATAATTTAACTTTTACCGTGTCTTTTTGTTTTCTTTCACTATATGGTTAATAAACTTACTATAACATGCCAAACGAACCCCAAATTGTATATTAGTAATACATATATCCTTATCTAAGTCATTTGGCAGAACCCTAGATTTTTAGGAATAAAATAACAATTAATAATATAATATTTGATTTAAAAACTATTTTGTGTCAATTTTGACACTATTTGATATATGATTTTTGTGAAAGTCATAACAGAATTATATGTTCGAAACCAGTTGATTAAATCAACACTAATATATCATAGTAACCTAGAAAATTAGTGTAATTCATAAAAAGTCTTAAATTACAATTATTTTGGTATTTATATTATCAATTATGTCAATATTTCATTAATAAGATAATTACTGCATCATCTTTGTGTCATAAATAAATTATATTATTTGATGTCTAAAAATTAAAAATAAAATACCATCATGTATGAAATATTTTTAGCTTTCTAATGAATATTTATAGTCAAATTTATCTTATGTATAACCCCATATTAAAAATTATTTACTTATTAAACTTTGATTTTAACTATTTTAACCCTTCTTTAAATAAATTAATAATAAATGTCCTAATATAATCCAAGTGGGCCTAAATGGTCATATTTTATTCCTAAGTTTGTTTTTGGTCGAATTACACTTGTCCAATAGAATTAGGACATGTTTTAGGGTAATATTAATATCATATTTACCCTTAGTTACCCTATTTACTATTAACCGTGGTAAAAAAGTAAAAAGTTACTATTCACCAAAAAATTATTTTCATCTCATTGAACCACATTTTAGTCCTTGATATTAACCGTGTCTCTCGGATTTTCGAAATTCCATTCACAGAAGCGGTAAAATTAAGTTTTATTCAAAATTCAGTTTTTAACCTACCACTTAGTAGTTTCACTATTCATCAAAAATTGATGTTTTTCAGAACAATGCCAAAATTTCATCCCAAGCTATATTTCATATTCCGAATTCAAAAATGAAGTCTATTTTACCAAATTCATAACATAAAAGTTGCATTAATTAATTTTATAATTAAATCCCGCTGTTAAAACAAATAGCCTGTTTTTAAGAAACAATATCTATCAAAAGATTGACACTTGTTTATGTCTAGTTTAAATGTGAAATTACATCCAATGACCAACATTGTATTAAATTGTAAAAATATATTCTAAATATACTTTAAAACCACTCAAATTAATGATTTATCACTATTAATTATTTCGATTAAAAAATTTGTTTTTAATTATAATTTAGTAATTTTCACTATTCATCAGAATATGAAAGTTATCCGAAAAGTACCAAAATTTCACCTTAGGCTAAATTCGATACTCCGAATCCAAAAAATGAAGTCCATTTTGAGAGTTAAAATTTCTAAAATTTAAAAAGTGGTTATTACTATTCATAATGGCTAGTTTTAATAATATTTTAATAGCATATCATTGTTTCGTGAAACTCAGGATTACGTACAACACACGCTATCGAGGAAGGTTGCGATTGCGTGTAATGCAAGGCAAGTCAAGGATGCGTGTTGTGCAAGCTCCTTTTGGTGTAGCGTATAACACAAGACATTAGTAAAATAAAAAAGAATATTTTTCATAAAATCTTGGGCTGTTACATTCTACCCCCCTTAAAATGAATTTCGCCCTCGAAATTCGTCGGGGTTATAAATGGTTTACTATTCGAAAGTTTCTTTAATAGAAACCCACATCGTAAAAGGGAATACCAAAACCAATCTTTAAAAACAAAAGTATGAAACGTAACGGTTACCCAAATAAACTAATCATTGGGTTTCCACATAGGTGAAAATATGGATATGGAAGAGAAATCTAACCATCATGTTCTGATAGAGAGTGGTAGAGAACATGGCTATGGAAAAGCCAGTAATCACAAATCCATAGATTTGTGATGATATAAGGTACCATCTGATTCATCAGGTATAATATCACTAGGACAACATTTTTGGTTTTCAAGATCATTTCCCTAAAGTTGAAAATTTGCTTAGAATAAATACTTACTTTATTTTCGTACAATCTCACTGTTGTTCGTGCCTTGAACAATTTCCACTTAATCTCTTAAATAAATGAAGTTGAATTTGTTATTCATGAAGTGTTAGCAGATCATGTGATAGAATGACGGGTCATTCCATCTGTCTCAAACAAAAGGTTAGCAAAAGTTATTAAATATACATAAGTCATTCTATTGTGAGATTAATCATATACGGTTCCTAAAATGGACTTATACTTCATATATCATACTGCTTAATATAATAAAACTAGTTTCTACTAAACAGGGACTTCATGTAGGTCAGTGGTAGGCGATAAAGGCCAGTCGCACTTCGGTTGTGGGTTCGATTCCTACAGCCTTGTCCGAAGCGATGGGCTGTCGCCCGTCCTGCAGGTTGTCCTTTTTATAAAACTATATTACTATAACATCCCATCAATAATATCGAAAAAAACTTCTATCCTTAAACAATACTAACTTTTGTCCAACATAATCCATTCTAATCTTTTGGCTTATCCATAATACTCTAGTCCACTCTCATAACATAGTGAAAACGATTACCAGAGATTTAATACCATCGTTGATCCCCATATATCATAAGATATGTTTTTTTTGGTCACATTCCAAACATTCAAAGTCCTTAATCATGTATTCTCTTGAATACCCATTGAACCTTATTGAAAACATGAGTGCTGTTAAAAGTTAACTCTTTCCACATACCAAAATCCTCAAAATTATTTATACTCAAACCATGATATCACTTAGTCCTTATATCAATCATGAGCTCATGAATACAATCAAACATCTCATTGTCTTCTTATCCTTTCATTATGCACTTATCATCTACTTTCCAAAAGTATCTGAATAACCTTTCATGGTTACTGGTACCATTCATCATACACTTAAGGAAAGACAACAATGTAACAATCCTTAGATGTCTCCTTATTCCAACACTACACATGATAAACATGTAATCATTCCACTACATTCTTAGACCATTGACCGAGCTTCAACATTTCTTTCATCTCACATATCATTTGTAGTTTCTTCATCATCGTCAACATAAATACTTCCCATACGACCATACTGATTCTCTTCATGAGACATTCCCTTAGGGCATTGGTTTGCATAATGCCCGTATATTCCACATTTAAAGCATTTTACCATTGTTGATGTCGTAGCAATACCATTATCCTCATCCATGGTGTTAATTGAACCTTTTCCTTTGCACTTACTTGCTTTGTGTCCTTCTTTTCCACACCCAAAGCATCTTCTAGTTCCTTTGAAACATTCTCCTTGATGCCTCTTCCAACATGAATTACATAGGGGAAATTGAACTTTCTTTCCTCTATGATCTTCATGAAACTCCATCTTTCTCTTATTAGCCGAGTCAGGAAACTTACCAAATTTTACTTTATTGATCATATTATGAGATTGCTGATTCGGCATAATAATAATGTTTGGACTTCCAAATCCCATTTCATTTTGTTGCTCATGAAAAATATCATTCCATTGTCCATCATATCCTCCATTATCGTGAATCACCTTGTTTCCAGCCATTTTCTAAAACCCAAAAAGAATAGTGTGAGAGGCAAAAATCATGCTAGGGAAAACAACATAACAAAGGGGGAGTATCCTCAATATCTAACTTCTTAGGTTAAATTCTATGATCGTTACCATAGTTCTAGGACTATATCTTATATGTATACTTATCCTTAGGGACATCCCTAGACATACCTTAGAAATATCTCTAGGGATCTCACTAAAGTTCTCGCATCCTAGTTTCCAAAGGTTGACTAAACCTTTCCTCTAATACCAACTGTAGAGACCCGAAGCTTATCGTACATGGACATTACATTACTTTTTCGGAATACTTAGTACATAACAAACACACACACACAAGGATCGTAATAGTTTAGTGTCTTTGGAAACTCGGAACGTAATCTTCTAATCGTGGTGAAAGATCTTCAACATCTCCTATAAAGATCTTCCCTTTTTTTTACCTAAAAACCTTTCTTTATATCCTGGGGAAAAGAAAACATAAAAGGGTGAGCTCAAATTCTCAGTAAGGGTAAACAAAAGAAATATCAATCACATCATATACATAAGAACATAGCTTTTGGAAATCTTAACCTGCAAAAGAGCTCATAATATCATAACATGGGATAAATCATAGAAGTGAAAATGAGATCCCCATAATCATAACATGAAACTTGAATCTTTGTGGCATGCACACATAATCATGGAAAATAATTTCTTGTTAGTCATGACTCATTGCCAAGACTATCTTAGTGGACAAAGTCCCTTTCTGAACCGAGTTCACTCCTCGTTTCAGTCCTATATCACTGAACCGAAATAACCTTCCGTTCCAGCCATGTCTATCTCATGAGATATAAAATCTTTACCCAATGCATTGGAGGGAGATATAGGTCCCACCCATCTCATAATGAATCCTTTCTTATGTGTGCCACATAATCAAAAAACATACATCATTGCATAACACATGTAACAAAAATGGGATTCTTGAAACATCATGACATCATAAATCAATTCATATAAGATAAAGGAATTCATAAACATAATTCCATCACAACATAGTCAAATCAATGTAAAAATATGGATAGAAACAGAACCCTTTATTATCTTAGATGGAAAATAATTTTGATAAAACACTTGAATTGAATTCTTGAGGAAAATATCCTTTCTTCTTCAAAATCAATTTCTTTTCACAAAACATCATGCAATTAAAAGAAAGAGATTTTATTGAAAATAGTCATGAAATCTTTTAGAGGAAGCTTCATGAAAATAAGGCTTTATAAAACAGTAGAAATCCGTTCGTGCCGTATAAATTAAAAAAAAAACATTCTTCGTACTTTTGTCGGAAAAGTCAAAAAGTACCTCGTACGAAGAACGACAAAAGATTCCTTTCATATCTTTTACTAAAAACTCACCTAAGGGTAAAATTGGATTTAAACAATTGTAGGTTGATGTAAATAACATTACATATTGAGGAAACATGGATGTGGATGATAAAATATACCCCAGTAAATTTCAAAGTACAAACAATCTCGGATAAAAATGAGATTGCGATATTTCCCTTACCTTAGGTACGACTTGCTTTGTAAGTGTCCGAACCTCCTGTATAATGATTTAAATCATGTTATTGACTTATTACAGAATCATATTCATTTTTATGATATCATATATGGTTCACTTATGACATTATATTACCCGTTCTTTTGTAAATTCCATGTTAAAGAAGCGTTTTGGGTAAAATCGTTTCATTTATCTTAGGTGTTTTGACTTGTTGTTCTTGACATCACTATTACTTATATCATGATTTACTTACTTCCAGAATATAAAATATGATTTATATATCATATATATTCAGTATATATATATATATAATAGATAGATGAAAAACACCGTTCATGGAGACGGTAGTCCGTACGTACGCATGAACGCTGTTTTACTTTCCTTATTGTCTTGAAATGGAAGTAAGTAGATGACATACATATATATATATATATATACATAAATCCAGTAGCTTTATAATGTCATATATTTCATTATTATTTCTTATATATACTTTATAATCATTCTTTAAATGGTTAACATGGAGAATGAATCTCATCGCGTCGTGGAGACGGTAGTCCGTACGTACGCACGAGCGATGATATCATTTCTATAAATATTGAATTGAATTGGAGTGAATTATACAATATATAAGAATCAATATGATGTTGTAATAACTATGTATATTTATTCTTTACACCATTATACCCATCCATGTAAGGTGGTGGTGGAAAATAGATTACACCACGGCGTGGAGACGGTATTCCGTACGTACGCACGCGCGGTGATTTCTTTTTCCGTAGGATGGATAGATGGTGAAATAGGGTTGTTTCATACTTATAATAACATATCAGTATATGAGTGATACTGATGTTATTACTTCATAATGAAACAACCTAAGAAGAAGAAGAAGTGGAAGAAGAAATAAAGATGAAAGAATTGGTAACGGTAATTACCTCTTCTTTGATGTGCCTCTTTGAGACCTCCTCTTAGGGCACTAGAATTGGTCTTTGAGGAAGACCAGAACCTCTAGGATGTTGCTAGGGAAGTGGAGAGGAGAAAATGGCAGGGTTTGGCCGAGCTTGAGTGCTCAAATTGGTGTGAGGAGGAGGGGGAGGAGGTGTCCTTTTATAGGGGAGGAGAGGGGCACCTTAGGAATATCTCAAACTATTATTTTATATTAAAGTCAAAATCGGTTTATAATGGTTCCAAAGGGTCTTATTTCGAAGCTAAAGTGGGGATGGGTCGAAATCCTATCAACCAATAGGATTTAGACAAGTTTAGGGTATTATTTTAACCTTATCAATTAGATTTAACTCTAAGTTAAATAATTTAACTTTTACCGTGTCTTTTTGTTTTCTTTCACTATATGGTTAATAAACTTACTATAACATGCCAAACGAACCCCAAATTGTATATTAGTAATACATATATCCTTATCTAAGTCATTTGGCAGAACCCTAGATTTTTAGGAATAAAATAACAATTAATAATATAATATTTGATTTAAAAACTATTTTGTGTCAATTTTGACACTATTTGATATATGATTTTTGTGAAAGTCATAACAGAATTATATGTTCGAAACCAGTTGATTAAATCAACACTAATATATCATAGTAACCTAGAAAATTAGTGTAATTCATAAAAAGTCTTAAATTACAATTATTTTGGTATTTATATTATCAATTATGTCAATATTTCATTAATAAGATAATTACTGCATCATCTTTGTGTCATAAATAAATTATATTATTTGATGTCTAAAAATTACAAATAAAATACCATCATGTATGAAATATTTTTAGCTTTCTAATGAATATTTATAGTCAAATTTATCTTATGTATAACCCCATATTAAAAATTATTTACTTATTAAACTTTGATTTTAACTATTTTAACCCTTCTTTAAATAAATTAATAATAAATGTCCTAATATAATCCAAGTGGGCCTAAATGGTCATATTTTATTCCTAAGTTTGTTTTTGGTCGAATTACACTTGTCCAATAGAATTAGGACATGTGTTAGGGTAATATTAATATCATATTTACCCTTAGTTACCCTATTTACTATTAACCGTGGTAAAAAAGTAAAAAGTTACTATTCACCAAAAAATTATTTTCATCTCATTGAACCACATTTTAGTCCTTGATATTAACCGTGTCTCTCGGATTTTCTAAATTCCATTCACAGAAGCGGTAAAATTAAGTTTTATTCAAAATTCAGTTTTTAACCTACCACTTAGTAGTTTCACTATTCATCAAAAATTGATGTTTTTCAGAACAATGCCAAAATTTCATCCCAAGCTATATTTCATATTCCGAATTCAAAAATGAAGTCTATTTTACCAAATTCATAACATAAAAGTTGCATTAATTAATTTTATAATTAAATCCCGCTGTTAAAACAAATAGCGTGTTTTTAAGAAACAATATCTATCAAAAGATTGACACTTGTTTATGTCTAGTTTAAATGTGAAATTACATCCAATGACCAACATTGTATTAAATTGTAAAAATATATTCTAAATATACTTTAAAACCACTCAAATTAATGATTTATCACTATTAATTATTTCGATTAAAAAATTTGTTTTTAATTATAATTTAGTAATTTTCACTATTCATCAGAATATGAAAGTTATCCGAAAAGTACCAAAATTTCACCTTAGGCTAAATTCGATACTCCGAATCCAAAAAATGAAGTCCATTTTGAGAGTTAAAATTTCTAAAATTTAAAAAGTGGTTATTACTATTCATAACGGCTAGTTTTAATAATATTTTAATAGCATATCATTGTTTCGTGAAACTCAGGATTACGTACAACACACGCTATCGAGGAAGGTTGCGATTGCGTGTAATGCAAGGCAAGTCAAGGATGCGTGTTGTGCAAGCTCCTTTTGGTGTAGCGTATAACACAAGACATTAGTAAAATAAAAAAGAATATTTTTCATAAAATCTTGGGCTGTTACAAAGGAAAAGAGGGGAGAACATGGGAAGTGTTAATAAAATAATTAATAAACCCCTAAAAATTCCCGTAATAATTTGTTCCCAACCCGCAAGGAAAACATCCACAAATCAACTTGATAATAAGTTGATCTGTGTTCTTTGTTTTTAGAAGGAAAGAATCAAGGTAATATAAAATTATACTTAATTAAAAAAACCCTACCTTGTTCGATGTTGGTTGATGTTATCATGAGAAGGTGAACGTCGATTTGTTGTAGACTAACACATCCTACGTCAGAGGAAGTTCTGAGAAAGGAAGTCAAAGTCATCGACGTTCTTCGTGGAGGAAGCGTTCTTTGTTGGAGAAGCTTTCTCCCAAGAGCTCCTCCTCTCCCCAATTCCACCAAATAAAAGAGATAACCAATAATAAAAACTGTTTCCCCAATTTAATAATAGGCACAATTCATATTGGATTAAATTAAATTGGCTCAATTAAGTGGTTCATTGGAAAGATTAATGGTATGTGCGTTGGCACAATTAAGATGGAGGAGGACAATAGGCTCTCCCTCATTAATTGTGGGAGTTGAGGGTTTCTCCCAATTAAAGGGGGGTTTCAAGGAGGTTTAATCTCGGGTGGTCCCCACCACCATAACCTCTCATGGGAGGTTATGGTTTGTGTGGTCCCCACCACTTAACCTCTCATGGGAGGTTAAGGTATGGTGGTCCCCACTTCCAACTTCCATATGGAGGTTTAGTTCCGGTGGACCTTACCTGAAATATCCAGATGGAAGCTCAAAAATAAAATAAAATAAAATGAAGTTTATTTTATTTTATTATTTCCACGAAAAACCCAAAAACTTACTTTCGCCCTCATCCATCTTCTGTTATGTTGAAAGTATCCTTAAGATAATATCAGCACTGCAAGTTCAACGGTTCCCTTAGATTTCAATTCTGAGCACCAGTTCAAAAGTTATAAAAACATTCTTGCACTTTTAATGAACGTACCCAAAATAAAGTTTAGAAATTCATTCCAGGCACTCCAGGTCTCGGAATCATGTATCGTCAATTTTTACGGACTCGTAAAATTCCCATTTAATTAAAAAAATTACATGGAAATTCCATGTCTTTACATAATTTTTGTGGATATTGCTTCCATAGTTATAACTTTGGCCATAAAGCTATTTATTGTAGGCAAAGAAAAGACATGAATATTTCATAAAAAACTCATAGACAAGTCAATACTCATCAATAAGATAGTGTTTCTCTCACAAACAAGTTTTCTCCTCTAAAATAAGACTATGAGTATTAAGAACCTTCCCACATGGAAGATAGATATAAAATTCCATATTTATCCTTTACTCAATATAATATTTCATGGAAGGAAAAGAAGAAAATTGAAAAGTCCATCCTTTCAGAAGTATATGTTAAAACTAAAAAGAGCAAAAACATCTAGATCCTTGATAGAGGCTGTTCATCTCACATGACACATAATGCTAAATTATTAATGAATGTTAAGAAAAGGGTCGATGGAATGATAAGGTTCTGTAATGATGGTGTGTCAAAGATCAAAGGCAGTGGAAGTAATGATCTAGCTAATGGTGAGTTGAAGAAAATTGAAGTTCTTTATGTGGACAGTTTGCATCACAATATCATTAGAGTAAGTCAACTCTGTGAATCAGGACTTATAGTGAATTTCAATCAAAAAGGTTTCACTATAAAGGTAAAGATAGATAATTCTCTCATGAAAGGCTGGAGAATAGATGTAAACTTATATCAGGTTGATAGTAAAGAATTTTTTTTATATCTAACAGTTGAAGAAGAAAACAACTCATGGCATCGAAGGCTAGGACACATTAATAAAAAAGACATGGAAAATATATCTAAGTTGAAGATTTTCATGTACATATCCAATATGAAGCGTGAATGAAAAAAAGACTTGTGATGATTGAGTATGAGGGAAGTTGGTATGTATTTCTTATCATCCAAAGAAGATAAGGACATCAAATCTTCTTAATCTCATCCATACAGACGTATGTGGTCCAATAAATGTTGTTGGAATGCATGGAGAAAGGTAATTATTACTTTTCATTGATTATTATAGTATAATGGATCATGTGATGGTTATACATAGGAAATGACAAGTGCTTTATTTCATGAAAACTTATCACTGAATCATTGAGAATAATAATGGATGAACAATCAAAGTTCTGCGATCTGACAATGGAGGAAAATAAACATCCATTGAGTTTGAAAACTACCTAGAAAATATTGTAATTCAATATGTGGTGGCTACTTCGATAACCCCATATAAAAATGGATTCTTTGAGTATAGAAATAAAAAGGTGAAAAATATAGCCATAACAATGATGATTGAGAGCCATATTTCTCATCATTACTGGAAATAAGTTGTTCAATCTGCAGTGTATATTCAAAATCAAACAGGGATTTATATAGATGCAACCAATACACTATATGAGTTGTGGCATGTAAGGAATCCCTCTTTGAATTATTTTGTGTTTTTATAAGTAAATTTTTCTCAAAAACAAATAAGTAATTCAAGGAAAGTATGGTGATGTGATAGATAAAGGAATATTCCATGGATATCAAATGAATAGAAAAGCCTAAAAGTGTATCAATAAGTGTCTCAGAAAAATTGTGGAAAGAAGTGATGTTAAGATAATTGAAGACAAGACCACCAATACCATGAAAGGATCTTATGATGATGTGATTTAAGATGAATAAGATAGAGGACATGGAAAATATTCAAATACAGATGTAGAGGAAGGAGTGAAAGACATTTAGAGGTCATGACAAGAGGTTGATTTAGAAAAAGAATCAGAAGATGAAACCATGGCTGAAGAAAATTCTTATGAACCCCATAAGGTAAATCTAAGAGAATAAATTGATCAATCCAATATCATTGGGGATTGAACTACACCCACACGAACAAGGAGAATGAGAAATAATGCACAATATTCCTTCCTATCAGTTGTTGAACCATCCTCAATTGTAGATGCTACAAAGGATAAATCATGGGTTAAATCCATGAATGAAGATTTGGATCATATCAACAAGAACTAAACATGGGATCTAGTTAGGAGACCCAAAAATCACAATGTTATTGGTATGAAGTAGATTTTCAATAATAAATTTGATGAGCATGGTAATGTGATCAGAAAAAAAAGCACGATTGGTTTGTAAAGAATATTCACATATTTAATGTGTTGATGCTGAAGAAACATTTGCTTCATTAGAAAGACTGGAGTTGATCAAGATTTTCCTTGACATGAAAATTAAAATAGGATACAATGTGTATCAAATAGATGTCAAAACAACATTATTGAATGGTGTTATTGGAGAATAAGTATACATAAAAAACCAGTGGGGTTTCTGCTTGGTAATGATGAAATTAAGGTCGGTAGATTAAAGAAGTCTCTATATGGATTAAAATAGGAACCGTGAGTATGGTATTTCTGGATGGATTTTTATCTGAAGAATCTTGAGTTTAAAAGTGGAGGAGTGGATAACAATCTCTATGTGAATAATTCTAAAAAATATCAGTTCATGGTGGTGGTGTACATAGATCATATTATATTTGGTGGCAATAGAGAAGGATCAGTTGATGAATTTTCTAATCACATGAAATCAGAATTTGAAATGTACATGATTGGAGAACTCACATATTTATTGGGGATGCATGTGATTTAGAGGAAATTGTTCACTTTTATTTCTTATGAAAAGTATGCAAGGGAGTTTATGAAGAAATTTAGTATTCATGATGCCAAACCAATGTCAACTTCGCTTGTGGTTGGGACAAAATTGGGAAAACATGAGGATGGTATATTTGTAGATACCATGATGTATAAGATAATCATTGGAAGATTACTATATTTGATAGTGAAATGAATAGATATTGTCTTCACAATATGCTTAGCGACTCATTTTCAAAGTAATATGAAAGAATAAATTATGGATGCAGTGAAAAGAGTCATGAGGTACATTCAAGGTACTCATAATTTTGTCTTATACTCTGCTATAGGAAGGGATTGTGAACTATCTGTGTTTTATGATGCTGAATGCGATATAGATGTTATTGATAGAAAGTAACCAAGTGGTGGATCATTATTTATTGGTAAGAAATGTGTTGGATGGTTATTTAAGAAGTAGGAAAGTACTTCTCTTAGTACTACGGAGGCCGAGTATATCTCCGCTACAAAGGCATGCATGTATCTACTTTGGATGAAGCAACAAATAACTGATATTTTTGATGAGGTAAAACAACCAATGATGATTCACTATAATAACAAGAGTGCAATTGATCTTACAAAGAATCCTATTCAACATTATCGTACAAAACACATTGAAATTAGATATCAATTTATTAAAGAAAATGTTGAACAAGAAATGATTAAAATGGATCATGTTAGCACTAATGATGAAGTGGATAACATACTAACCAAGCCATTCTCAGCATAGGTGTTCGAGAATTATCAGTTGAACCTTTGTGTTCAGCCACCTCCTAGTGCATGAGGAGGTCATGAAAATTCCCCTCTCCCCAACTGAATTAACTGTTTTCATCTGTTTGTGGAAGAGATACATGTTTATGGGGGAGATACGATCTAGGGGGAGTGTTATTTTATCTATATAATCTATAATTTGGTTCTTTGGGTTTATTTACAATGGGGATAGAATAGAGAAATTCAATGGTACTCAATGGTACAAAGAAGAAGAATGAAATGTTCTTCTAGATTATAGGATACTAGAGAATAGAAAAATTTAATGATTAACAAAGGAAATAAGGAGGTGAATGAAATGTTTTTCTAGATTTTAGGAGAGCGTATAATGGAAAAATTATATTAGTAACAAAGGTATTTAATGATGAGTTACAAATTTGGAGAATGAGAATGTATAAAATAATTCGGGGTTATGAGGAATCAATCAGAGCATAGCTTGGAAATATTTAAGCATTACAATACACGAGAACCTAATTCAAACTCCTCTTGTATCTACACCAATCTTTGATCACGTATACTTAGAGTGTTGGATGAGTTATTTCTTTCATATTAGTTTTTTGATAGTGATAGGTGCTTCATTGAATTTATCTACAGATTTCCAACAAACCCAAAGGGGGATATTGTTGGAAACAAGGATGTTCTTTGTTGGAAATAGAGTATGGTGTGAATTTTTTTAATACTCACAAGGAATATCAGGGAGTTTGAAAGGAAAGGTATCTTATAGTTCCAGTAGACAAAAATATCAAAGGTGGTGCGGTTTTCCAGTGATTGCCAAATTTTTGGGGTCCCAAATTTGGAGGAAGGATTTTAATGTGAAAAATGGGTTTTCTTGAAGGCTTAATGAAAATATGGAAAATGAATGAGTTTCACAAATGTGGAATATGTGAGTTGTGTTTTTTCTAAAAGAATTCTGAAGGTGTGCTTCGTGATTACGACATGCATCGTGAACAGAGATGACGATCTCCGCGATTATGAAAAATGAACCTTCATTATTGGTGATAGAAAGCTCTGGGATTAATATGAGAACCATGAAGGGGTTTTTATGTAAATATATATGGTTATGATGAGCATCATGAATGAGAAATTTCCTTGAAGCCACGCGATATGAGAAGCATTGCGAAAATGTTTTTGAAGGATCTAGAGAATCTGCAAAGAGGCGGTGGAGCTTCAAGAACATCCAAACCTATAAATATGAGGCTACCCTTATTAATTTAACATGAATAATTTTAGATAAATGGATAATCTATCCGATTTCATGAAAACAGGAAAGATCTGTGATTTTTCTTCGTGAATCCTGATTTCTATGCGATCTTGAGCATTATGAAATAATTAAGCCTTGACTAATGATACTTATTTTTATTAAAGGGTGATTTTCGATGATTGGGTTTACTGTTTTGAATTTGTGAGCTTCGTGAAGGATTTTTTCTGCAAAGGTAGGGGTGCTTCATGAAGTCATTTTTTACTAGGAAGGTAGGGCTACTTCAGGAAGGATGTTTGTTTCGCGAAGGCAAGGGAGCTTTGTGAAGGAGCTTCCTGAAAGGTGGTTTTTGAACATTAGTTTTTTAGTGAATAAGGATTTCAGTGCGCATCAACCTAGGTATTTTGTGCAATAATATTCTCATGATAAGTCAGGGACAAAGTCTTTAATGCCAATCCATTGAAGAGAACTTTGAGTTGATAAACTGAGTTGGATTTCTCTCAAAGAAGTGAGCTAGGGGAGACGATAGAAGTGGTCTAAGAGACACAATGTTCTATCTCTAAAACATTGTAAAGGTAGTTCTCCTAGCACAGAGTGACTATGTCAAAACTTATGTATTCCACATCTAGTGAATATTATTAGATTTAGGTACAACCAAAAATCAGTCAATGTATGCTCATTGGGCTAGGCCTTAGTAGCGAACTAAGTAAAAATTGTTATATTGTATTGTAGAATGTGAATGCTTTAATTGATGCACATTACCATCAGATAAGTTTAGAGGGTTCTTACCAACGTGGGAACAAGATATTTCACTTTAGGAAGAAAAATTTGACACCCTAATTCACCCCTCCCCTCTCAGGGTGTTCTGGGGTCCTTCAATATCATGGTCGGATGAGTGAGTTCTATGAGTAGGAGGTTTCAACCCATTACCGATGAGTTGGTGAGTGTATCACTTGGTGAAAAGTCTCTTTAGGCATCTGGATTCCTTTAGTCATGGATGATTTTGTGGACATCTTCCCTGAGGACATTCCAGGACTATCTTTGAGACAGGAGATGTAATTTTTCATCGATTTTCTTCTAGGGACCACTTCAAAATCTTCTATAATATATCAAATGGCCCCTACCAAGATTCAAGAGTTATGACTGTAGTTGGTAGACCTTTGAGAAAATAGTTTTATCAAAACTAGTGTCCCCATGGGTAGATCTGGTCTTGTTTCTGAAAAATTCAGATGGGAGATTATGAATTTGTGTGTATTTTCAATGCATGAACCAGGACACGATAAAGAAAAAGTACCCATTACCAAGGATTGATGGTCTCTTTGATCAGTTGTGAGTCATAATATGGTTCGCAAAGATCGATCTCTAGTTTGGTTACCACCAGTTGAGATTTTAAGAGGCCGATATTATGAAGCTGACATTCTGATGCATATACATATACTATTAGTTCTTAGTGATTCCATTTGGTGCAACGAACACCCCCACTTTGTTTATGGATTTGATGCAACAGATTTCCTAGCCGTACGTGGAACATTTTGTTGTTGTCTTCATCAAAAAAAATACTAATATAATCTACATCAGGGGAGGAGTATGTAGAGCAATTAAGGATGGTCCTAGATTTTCTTCAAGAGAACAATATTTATGGTAAGATCTCAAAGTTCTAGTTCTAGATTCACAAGGTTTATTTTACAGGGAATGTCATTTCTAAGCATAGATTAGCTATCGACATAAAGAAGATCAATGAAATGCATTCTTGGAATCCACCTAAGAGAGTTTTAGATGTGAAAAGTTTTCTTGGATTAGCAGGGAACTATAGGAGGTTTTTGGTAGACTTTTCCCTGATTTAAACCAGTTTTAATGCACTAATGTAGAAAGGGAAACAATTTACCTAGATTGATAATTGCTATAGAGCCTTTAAGGAGTTGAAGATGAGGCTGATGAGTGATCCTATTTTAAGACTACTAGAGGATGACATGGAGTACATAATGTATTGTGATGCCTTGGGAGTTAGGCTTGACTATGTGTTGATACTGAGATAGATAGTTATCGCATAAGGGTTGAGCCAGTTGAGATACCATGATCAGAACTATGTGACTCATGACCTAGAGCTGGCAGCGGTATTCTTCAATCTGATTATGTGGAGATATTATCTTCTAGGAGAGAACTTTATTGTTTACTCAGACCATTAGAGTATTATATATGTATTCACACAGATATAATTGAACCTGAGATAGAGGCTTTGATTGAATTTCCTACAGGGCTATGTATTTGAGATAGTCTTTACTCTTGGGAAAGAAAATGTGGTAGTAAATTCCCTTAGTGAGAAGTACCATTCTCATTTGGTGTAAGAGGAATTTAAGAAGTTTTCTTCCTTATAGCTGAACCCAGTTGAGCAGGTGGGTATTTTTTTTTTCAATGGTGTTGAATCCTCTTCTCCTCTAGTGTGTGAGAGAGTCCCAGTTGGGATAAATATATTATGAGGTCTTACCTTCCTAGATATCCTTAGGATATTCACCTGATGGATTTTATGAATGAGGGAATCACATAATACTCTTCTAGGTATAGATGATGGTCTGAGTTAGGATGTGAGAGGAGGTAATGTGAGAGTTCCACATATATCCTATGTATATACATCTCCATGTGGGGAAGACATAAAGTGAACTTAAGTGGTAGTTTTGGTGGGCTGCCATGAGACAGAGTGTGGCTGAGTTCATCTCATGGTGGCTCACCTACCGGCAAGTGAATGCTGAGCACCATGTTCAAGAATGTTTTTTATAGACCCTTGATATCCCAAAGTGAAAGTGAGATGAAATATCCACGTACTTCATGAATGGTATTTTGAAAATACTGAGAGGCCATGATGCCATCTGGGTGATAGTTGACTGACTCAGAAAGTCAGCGTACTTCCTTGCTATCAGGGAGCAGAGTTTAGTGGAGAGTTTGGGCCAGTTTTATATATGAGATATTGTTCTTCTTCATGGGGTGACCTTGAATATTGTATCCGACCATGATATTGAAGGACCCCAGAACACCCTGAGAGGGGAGGGGTGAATCAGGGTGTCAAATTTTTATTTTTAAAGTTGTGGATCTTATTCCCACATGGGTAGGAACTTGTTAGATCTATCAAACAAATTAAAGTAGGAAGTTAACACAACACTTTTACTTGGTTAAACACAAAGGGATAAGTTCAAGGAGAATATTCCGATAGAGTGTTGGTCATACCAAAATCCACTAATCTTTACTAGTTTATGGATTACAAGTTTTGGTCACAGTCACTCTGTGCCAGGATCACTGCCTTTACAAAAGTTCAAGGATAGATCAATGTGTCCCTTAGGTCACTCCCGTTGACTCCCCTTGGCTCAATGCCTTTGGTGAAGTCCCAATCAGTTTGTAGACATGAAGGTCTCTTCAATAGATTCACATTGAAGTATTTTCCTCTGCTTAGCATGAGACCCTGCTTGCATCAAAGTTCGTAGTTGATGCACTTGAACACACTGAACCACCGAAGTGGATAATCAGAACATGCAAACAGGTTTCACTAACAACTGCGTGAAACAACCACCGTTTGCACGCAAGACCTCAATTTTGCGTGCAATATTTTATTTTCATGCGGAAAAATATTTCATGCAACAACACCCTTTTCACATAACTGAAAATTTTGCGCGCAGTATCAACCTTTACGTGAAGCTCCGCCTTTTTTGTGCAACATAAACTTTTACGCGCAACCTCATGTTTTACGTGAAAATTCTCATTTTTCGTGCACCTTCCATTTTTTTCACTCACCCTCACCTTTTTCGCGCACCTTCCACTTTTTCGCGCACCCTCTCCTTTTTCCCAAAACTCGGAATTTTTCACGCAACTCTCATTACGCAAACCTTTTACATGCACAAGCACTCGGATCTTCTCTAAGTCTTCAGGCGTATGGAATGAAAGGGGTCACCTCTTATTTATAGGCTTCGCCGACCCCCATGCGCAAAACCCATCATGGTGCTAAAAACTCTCATTCAGCATGCAATAAATTTCACGTAGGAACCGTTTTCCACGCACATATCCATTATTTTCGCACATCCCATGCCTTTTCCATTTTTCAACATTCTGATTCTGAAACACTTCTTTCAAAAAAAACCCCAATCCACCATTTCGCACACCACACTCTTTTTCGTTCACAACCCACCTATTTCGTGCACAACTCACTTATTTCAGGAACCACTTATTCTTTGCGGGCACCTCCTTTTTCCAACAACCCATGACTTCATTTTCTTATTTTTAGGCCCAAAAATTTGGAAAACACTAGGAAATGGAACCACCTTCAATAATGTTGTCTGTTTGAACTATATGATCACTTTACTGGGAAACATTATAAAATTATAATGAGGATTGACAACAAACACAAACCATACTCCAATTCTTTCATAGAACAACCATGGTTCCAACAGATATGTGATTCACATCATGGTTGTGGAGAGAACTGTAAGAGGAATTAAGGAGCCATATGAGGATGAGTATAACCCTCCACCCTTAGACTAATGGCCATACCGATCATACTATCTAGGCATTGGAGGATATACAGAGGGATTGCATGTTATAATTTCTCGAGAGTTGAGAGGATCACTTTCCAATGGTAGAGTTTTCATACAATAATAGCTACCACTCTATTATCGACATGAAAAATTTTGAGGGCCTATACAGTAGACCCTACATGTCACACTTATGTTGGACAATGATAAAAAATACATATTTTTTTGGGTCAGATATGGTGTAGGAGATAACAGAGAAGGTCCAAGTCATCAGTGAGTAGATGATGATAGCCCAGAGCAGGTAGGAATTTTATGTATATCAACATCATAGGCCCTTGGAGTTTGAGCATGGAGATCACATTTTCCCGAGAGTCCCCCCATGATGAGGATTATAGAGATTTAGTCAGGGGAGAAAGCTATCATTGAGGTTCATCAAGACATTCAAGATCTTACAGAGGGTTAGTGATGTTTTTTACCACCTTGACCAACCCCCATAGTTGGAGTGGGTGCACAATGTCTTCCATGTGTCGCAGCTGAGGAGATACATGCATAAACCCACACACATTATCAACTGAGGTGAGATGGAAATTGAGGATGGAGACACTTTTACAGAGTACCTGGTGATGATATAGAATGATAGGAGGGGAACCTACATGGATATACCATTCCCTTTGGTTTGTATGTTGTGGCAGTATGGGAGCATGCAATACCTTCTGGGAGAGGGAGAGCCAGATGCAGGCTCAATATCCCGATATTTTTGTTTAGTTTTTTAGTTTTAGGGATGAAAATCTTGAAGGATGGAATTATGTAGAGACCTTATTTTTTCCTTTTAATATTTTGAAATATTTATAGATATATTTTTAGAGGCAGGAACTTAGAGGACATGTGACTTCGAGGCCTGATGTGCCCAAAATTGATTTTATAAGAATATTAAATATATTTTATATCAACCACACATGATTTCTCAAAAAAGGGTTATATCATAAAAAAACATCAGATCTGAAATCCAAGACCACAATTGAATTCGGAATAGCAGGTTTAACCTATGTGTGACCTAAAATTGGTCGGTGTGGGGTATTTAGATATAACGACCATTAGTGGGTGCATTTAATAAAAATAAATAATTAAATTTATCTATTTAATTAAACACCTAAAACCTAGCCTCCCTCTATAAAGTCCATATTATGATATATCTCCAAGTTTAACCACATAAGCCTTGGACCATTGAGAGGAGTCTTCTTCTACCTTTGTTGATGAATCAAAATTAGATGAGAAAGAAACTCTAGATCCAAATGAATTGAGGCACATCAAATGCAAAAAATCCTCTTCTTCATTAGCGAGCATGTCATTCATCTATGAATGATCCAAATTCAGGCAGGGCTCATCAGTTTCCAGATTTTTCCCCAATTGATTAAATATATTGATCATGAACATACTTATTCTTTTATCTATGTCAATTGCAAGCCTTTTCAAGTTCCAGTGTACTGATGTTAAATTGATTATTCAGTTTTTTCACCCTGGGCATCCCAATTTGTTTTTTTAGTAAATAATGATTGGCCAATGATTGATGGACATTTTTTATTGTACATTTCTCCCAATATATCTTAATTTTATTCACCTATTAAACTAAGAGGTCTTGGTTAGATGTTACCTAGCAGGATTGAGCTTGATCAGACCCCCATATTCAGGACGATTTCATGTGTGATGAATGGATTAGCGATCAAGGACATATTTGAGATGATTTGTAGGTTTTGGGTGGTTATGTTTTGTTACAAAATCCAAATCGAAGATGGCATGACATGAGATATGTGCGATGCAGTTTGGGTTTCGAAAAAACCAATGGAAATCCATTTCCTATCCAACAAATGGCCGAAAATGACAACCAGAGGCCTTCCCCAATGATTTTGGGCATCCTAGAGGAAAGATATGCAACAAAGGAGAAGGATATGGAGTGCCAGAAGCATATATACCTTTCTAAAAAAAACCTAAATACATAATGTGTAGTATGAATAACACAATACGTGTAGGGACTTGGATGTAATGGCTTGGGTTTTGGGTGATAAAAGTATCACACGCCATGTGAGACCCCCACATGTTGTGTGACCCATGTGGTGGCGAACTGCCGTGTACTGCAGGAGTACATGGGAACAAGCACAACCATGTACATGATACGCACCGACACATGAATAGGGTACACATGCATGACTTGAATGACATGGTAAAGACCAAGTGTGGGAGAACAACCCATGTATCATAGTACACAATCACATGAAAAGCTACATGGATACGGCTAAGGGCATGGGTAGGACCCCGAGTGGATGAGGCACGCTGTGTATTCCACTTGAATACTATATAGAACTACATGGGAAATTATCTGTGTACCATAAGGGACATGTCTAGGTAGTGGAGCGGGACCACATGCTGTGTGGGTCCCCTTAAACGTCATGTATCCCTACTTTATTTTTAAGGAAACATATACCTCTCGTATCTCCTATATTTGAATTTAGATATTGGCCCACATGTATCCTATCCTGTGTTTTTTATACATAGAACGTGATGGTTCCATCCATAATGGCTATTTAGATATGATTGAATATGTTTAGGGTGTGACACTTATTTAGGAAATGATCGATGACGACATAGATCAGGAAGAATCATTAGAGAGATCAGAGTGGAACCCTCTTGTTGGGTAGGGAATGGGTCCTTGATTGACTATTAGAGTGGAACCCTCCTGCTGGGTAGAGAATGATTTCTCTACCTATCCACCGAGTGGCACTCTTCTACAGATTCAAGTTATGGGTCCTCTAATACTAGGGTGGCACCCTCCTGCTGGGCAGGGCATTAGTTATCTATCAACTATTCGAGGGGAACCCTCTTGTGGTATTAGGGATTGAGTCATCAACTACTAGAGAGGAACCCTCTTTCTAGGCAAGGTATGATTTCTCTACCAATTACTAGAGTGGCACCCTCCTATTGGGATAAGGAATGGGTCCTCTATCGACTACTGAGTGGAACCCTCCTATTGTACCCATAAACGGGTCCTCTACGAAGAGATTGTGCCTCTTTAATGTGAGACATACTAGAGAGGTGTGGATTGACTTGTATGTTTCTTATGGATATATGCGTGAGATGATGGTAATCAGTGACGGAGCTTTGGAAATATTGACACTCTTATCTAGGGATGGACTATGAGATAGAGATACCCTTTCTCTCTTGTTTGAGATTATTTTTAAAAAAAATATATATATATATATATGTATCCATTTTGTTGGAATTTGTTACACTATTACTTTGGGTTGATCTATCTATTCCCATCACGTCTCTTATTACTTCCCCATTAGTTTTTAGGGCATCCTACTGGGTCTGTATATACTCACCAATGTATGGGATTTTTCCCCATGTGTCATGTCTTATGAAGATGGAATATAGGTCGATAATGATTAAAGAGAAGATTAGAGATAATTGATTCATTTAGATGAATATAGTAGTTCGATATGGTATCTATCAACATTTATATTTCTAGTTTTTTCAGGTTGGGACATATTTCTGGTTGGGTGTGTATTTTTCCCTTTTTTACTTTCAATTTTCATTGTCGTACTCTTGTACTTCCTAGAGGTTTTACATACATGTATTATTATCTTTATGTTTCATATTTAATTATTATTCCTCTGAGAATTTTCATATATATGGTCAGGTGTGTGTGTATAGGTATATTAGGCAAATTCCTCCCATGTTCGTTATGATTTTCAGAGCTTGTCATTACTCTTGGTTTATATAAGTGGGATTGGGGAATTTGCAGCTCTAGACCTATTGGTTTGGGTTGTGACATGACTAGACATATCCTAGGGATGACCTAGGTGTAACTTAATAATAATAGTGATCATAAATAAACCCCAAGCCTACATTATTGGATCCTAGACATACTAGGAATCCTAGGGACCCAAGGTGTCCATGACATCCCATATATACCAGACCCAAGGTCAAATACTATCATCCCAGACATTATTTATGTGGATAAATAGATAGATCCTATTATACACACTCAAAATCCATGGAGACTTCATCATCCAAGCCTTATCACACCAATATCACACGAGGATCAAAATATAGATCCCATGAAATACCTTTGGGAATCCCCAATAGCACCATCATGTTTCATCAAACCCATAGGCTGGGTCCTAGGGAGTAAATATGGGTATCCATAACTACATAAAAAGTAAAAAAGTGAAGTAATAAATGTAATGTAGGGATAGGCCGACTTCCAAACCCCTCACCCCTGGCCACAACCCCTTGGGCTCACATTATTAGTACAAGTTCCAAGGTGACACTCAGTAACATCTATACCCATTCCCAAGTCCACCATCTTAATTAGGTCACAAGTCAAAAGGGAACCTACTAGGTCACCCTTAGGTATCATCGATGTCTCTATGTCCTCCTAGACAAGTCACACCATGGATATGAACTTAAGATCATTCCCTTTCCTAGACAACCTATGTGAATTCGAACACCCAATCAGACTTCTAGTCTTTGTAGGGTCTTTCATGGCCAACCAATTGGACACACATCTAAAGTCATAACCCCTATTTACCTAGAGGTCAATAAGTCACCTCCCACTATATTCACTACACCATATCCCTTAAAATTTATATCCTTTACCATTAGTAACTGAGATGTCTATCCATCACATGAGGGTCTATCGGGGTCCTCAACACCTTGTTCAATCTCAAACGTTGGCTCTGGTTTATATTAAACGACTTAAGAATTTTTGAAAAGGGTCCCCCAATTAAATTGTCATGGATATGAATACAAAAAATATATAAAAAATTCATAATAACAAAGGTTAGATACATAAGTACCACCTACCTTAAACCAAAGTGAAACCCCTTTTCAAAGGAGCTCGAAAACTCTCATTGGGGCTTACCATCTCCATTTGACCATATTCCAAATGACCCAAAGTCCAATCTCAAATATAAACCACCAAATCACCAATAATTTATTAATTAATTCAATTACAACTTGGTGTAATTGGTGAAAGATCACTAGGTCTCCGCATTGCACTAGAACTACCGACAACGAGGCGTGGTCCGCTCCTGACATGCACCTGAACCTAAGGCATGGAAAAGCCCCAATTAATACTGCTGATTCAATAGAATGATAATTTAATTTAGGGAGAAAAACCATGAAAAATTCCAAATAGTGAAATAAAACAATATAAAAAATCACAATAATAGGTGTAAATCATCTCTTCTTTCCCTCAAGCTAGGCAGCAAGAAAAGTCCAAATAAATCATTAATTTTAGAATTATCTCGTGAAATTTCCATTTACATCCTAAAAAAACATCCCCAAAATTAGTGACAATATGGGGGAGATAAGCAATAGGTGGAGAGGAGGATTAACCTACTTTCCAATATCATTCGATTATAGCCAAGAATGCTAAAAAATGTTGAAGAACAGATGGAAGGGGAGGTGGCAGACAAAGCCTCTCGTGCATTATTGCTCATCCGAAGGAGAAGGAGGGGGAGACCATATTTAATTTAAATAAAAACATGATAGAATTATTCATGGTGTGATATAATTTTTCACACTGTGAATTTTTGGGGATCTCTCTCTAGAGTCCCTTTTTCACATCCTAAATTGCCCGGGCTCACCCCATGAATTCCATTCACACCGTGAATCACTATTTATGACGTGAATGGTATTATGTAGTTGTTTTTAATATCACAAGTCACCCATTCACCATATGATGCTTTCTAAGACCATAAATCCTTCTACCAAATCTTAATAAATGTCCAAAAATATTATTTATGGATGCTTAAACCCTCATAACCTTATTTCATTTCCCAGTTCTCAAAATGACCCATCCTATATTTTGAAAATTCAAATACCCTCTAGAATTTTCACACTTGTACGGAAAAAAAGTCTTAAAACCTCTCCAAATTAATACTTTTCATCCCTAATAAGTCTCATTAACATCCAAATAACACACCCAAACAACTCGGATCATCAAACCATGCTCAATTCTCCACATTCTACTCTAAAACACCATATGAGATTCCATTACGCAACTCCAAACATGAGGCACACCATTCATAAAAAACCAATAAATCACTCTTAAAATCACTGAAATAACTAGATGGATCCCCCTGACACTTGTACATTCCGTGACACCCTTGTTTCATCAACCAACTCATTAACCATCTTCTGGTGCTCCCTACCGCAATCTTTAGCTCAAAACAGTTGATTCTGATCCATATTACTCCCAACCATTATAATATCTTTTTGAAACACATTTTGAGTGGTCTAATGATCTTATTAGTGATATTTCCATCCTACCACACCCAAAAATGGTAGATAACACCACTCAAAAAACCTATATTTCCTCTCATTTCCATATCTGAATTTAAACAGATGAGTATCCATTCCTCGTGCATAGGTCCCCACATATGCTGACCCTTCCCCGAATGGTCCAGAACATACCTCATAACACACCCTCATACCAAATACGATGTTACCAAATCATGGTACCATATTAACTTGAATTAAAAAGAATTTTAATCTCAAAAATATACTTCTCTATGTTTTTTTGCATGATTCACCCCCGAACCAAGCATTAAAATTGGGTTTCACCCCCTAAAACAAGTGACAGAATTGGTTCAACCTCTGAACCATGTCACAAAATGGTGTTTCACAACCTAAAACATGTCAAAAAATTGTTTCACCTCATAAAACATGTCACAAAAGTGTTTCACCCCATGAAACATGTCACAAAAATGGTTCAATTCATGAAACATGTCATGATACTATTTGACCCCATGAAACATGTCATGAAACTATTTCACCTCATGAAACATGTCACGAGTCATTGGTTCACACCTTTAACCACACGATGAAACTAATTCACCCCTTGAACCATGGTTGGATCATACAAGAAACATCCCATGATCGATTCCAACGCACTGACTCACTCGAAGTCTCATCTGAATATCAAATATGGTATTTACATGGAACCAGATAAATCATATTTATAGCTCACTAAGGTCTAAGTACCACCTTTACCATCCAATGGTCGGTCCAACCATTCCAACGACCCTTCAATTATGAGGTTCATCCTCCAATGACCTATGGGGGCCTCCCCACCATACGACTTAACTTATATCACTACTCGAGCATAACCTCAGAAGTTCCACCAGCACACACGTGTCATTCGTCCTAATCCATGCTCATCTAATTATATAAAAACATAACCAAGATTTCACATGGATCATCCGTTCTACACACCTGATCCAATTTTGATGTCTCCTCTACCATAAAGGGAAATTTATGATTTCATCAAAAACCTAGGCCTCCAAGCTCACAAGTGTTTCATCAAACCCATCTATCCTTGGCACACACTCAACCACTCAATGATTTACAATTGAAATTGGAACCACATGCAAATAGTTTGTACTATTCTATATCATCACCCGAATCATGCTTTTTCAAGTCATGCACTAAAAATATATTGATGCACTATATACAATGAATATTCTCCACAACATGTCTATTCATTAATCCAACCACACGCTTAACTGCCACCTAACCCCATTCCAATAACATGCATCAACCCATGCTCTCATCACTTAGCTAAAGTGCCTCCCAAAACCAACAGGGCAAGGGACCCAAATGGTACTTACCTCAAAATAAGCCTCAAACCAAAAAAATCAGCACTCAAGGTGTTTCAACTTTAGAAAAACCAAGTAATAACCATTCCTTTTACCATTTCTAGGACACTCTCAAGTTTCAACCAACCCATCTCAATGGATTCCCTAAAAAAATGAAACTAACTCACCAAACATGAGTTACAACCAAGGGTCTCTACGTCTTCCCACCTAATCCAAAACCATATCCCATAAGGACAAAACTAATGAGAAGAATCATTTCCCCATCTCAGGAAACCACAACATCAACATGCCAATATACACTATAGGGTCTCATGTACACATATGTCAGACACCTCATACCAAGTCAACAACCTACTAGGGTACTAATTCTCAAAAAGTGTTCGTACACATGACTTCCCTCTTGAGAATCATAATATCATCCATGGTCATGCACATAATGGCATCATCCTGGATGATTCATTCCAAGGAACCAATATCACATATTTTGGTTAAGTAGAGTACCATCCCAATATTTTTGGGGAAAACACAGTACAGGTTGTTATTAGAACTTTAAATAATCAATGTTGAAAGACAAAAACTCACAAAGGGTTTAATGAGTAGGCACCATGTGCCTTTCCTAACCTACTAGGGTCTCTGCACACCTCACACTAGATGGATTGCTCCATCATCATTGATAAATTATCTATAAGACCTACCACTAGAATAAAACATATTTACAAGTAAACCCATCTTAGTGGAATTCCACCAAATACTTATACGGGAAAACACCATATGAGAAATTGTTGACACTGTAAATAGCTGGGCCTTAGTTGTTAGTGAAAACAATCACACTAGCAGACCTATATCATGAGGACCTTACCTTCAAAATATGATTCATGAGACACCAATTGCCTCTATAGGCTAAGAGTAAAATCCAAATCACTATCCTCTTTTCAACATGCCAAGAGAAAAAAAACAATAATAAATCAAGAACCTCAAACATACATATGATTCCCTCAAGGTAAAAAAAATATACAATTGTAACATCAGAATCCAAAACAACAATCCCATCCTAGGTAACTTGGAATTATTATTAGATAAAGAGTTCTCGATGCACCAATCTGATAACTGTTATAGGCTCTGACACATTCCTAAATCTCTAATCTACCAAATCTGAAATAGCATGACAACAGAAAATGAAGATCTGATACCACTTTGTATCACCATAGATTGAAGGCCACTTGACTAGTTCCCTGACCCGGTTTTCCACAAGACCTCATGAACACCTCCCCATATATCAAAGGTTTCCAACTAGTAGTGGGGTTCTTGGGTAGTATCATGGTGATAATATAACCCTTGACTAGAGTGTGAAATAATAGATAATTAACTAAATATCATACATAAAAAACAAACACCAAAGTACACAAAATAAATAAAACAACCCAATCAGTAATATAATAAAAAATGTAAATCCATATAGTCATACAAGGAATATCACCCACTAGGTCAATCACATATATAGATAAGGAAAAAATTGAAAGAATAAACTAAAAGTAATGGAGGATCAACTGCATCCTTGAGACACTCCTAAAATACAGTATCCAATAATGTCCTTGTTGTCCAGTTAAAAAATCTAACCCAATCATCTTCATGACCTATGATTTAAATAAGTGGAAGATCATCTCTAGTACTCAAGTATTATGGCCACCAGAATAGGGTGTGAGTAAATAAACCAGAAAGACACCACCAATGTGGCCTTGTATATGACTAGTATATGCAGCATATGTGCATGTGAAATGCTTAGCAAAAATAAGTAAACAAACCATGGAATGTAAAGAACTATTAATTATCTACTTCAGTTAGTGTCATGTTGTCTCTGAACAAGTCATGATGACCATTCCAATCATAACCACTCAGGGGGACTAAGTCCTACCCTGGTATTAGTAATAATTATCAATCCTTAGGGTCGTGACTCTAGTTAACCATACCTACTTCAACCAGTACTAATGTATTTCTATTAACATCACGATGACCATGTCTCTACTAAGGTGATACACCAAATACCGGGTGTTACAAAAGTCATCCCTAAAGGTTATGGCTTAAACGAACAACATACCATAATAAATGGATCAAAATATAGATCCATAGAATCCTAAGAATCTATCTGAACTCCAATATCATAAACAGATAAAAGATAATACTCTAAATCCTGGGTAGTCACCAAACCTATGGTCATCCTCTATGTCACCATGACAATAGACTAGATCCCAGAAATCTTGGTCATGTCGATCAAGAAGAAGTAACATCAAAAAACCTGATTGGATGGGTCCTAGGGTTGAACTATACATTACATAATAGTATTAGTGATCATAAATAAACCCCTAAGTCTGTATGGATGGATCCTATACATAATAGGCAACCTAGGGACCTAAGGCATATAAGTATTCCCATATAGACTTGAATTAGAATCCTGAAATCTTGGGAATTTTTCATGTGGCTCAACAACTAGATACTAGGATACACACCAGGAATTCATTATGACATAATCATACAAGATATAAAAACCAATATCACATGAGGATTAAAAGTAATATCCTTAGAAGTACCTTTGGGTACCTTCAATAGCACCATCACGTTTCTTTAGGCGCATTGGCTGGGTCCCAGGGAGCACATCTAATAATTTTTAGATGCATTAAAAGTAAAAAAGTGAAAGAATAAATATAATGTTGGGATAAGATGAATTCCAAAACCCACACCCTACCCATAGTTCCTAGGGATCACATCATTGGTATGGGTTCTAAGGTGACACTTGGTACCATCTATACCCGTTCCCAAGTCCAAACTCTTTCTCGGGTCACAAGTCACATGGGAACCTAATAGGGTCCCCATGGGCCTCATTGAGGTCTCTTTGGACTCCAAGAAAAGTCACACTAGGGAGATGACCTTAAGCTCATTCCATTTCCCAAGAATCTTAGGCCAACCTGAACACCTGACTGACCCTCCAGTCTTCACAAGGTATCTCTCATGGCTAACCCCTTAGCCACACATCCTGAGTCATCACCCCTATTTACCTAGAGGTAACTAAGTCACCTTACACTATATCTACTAAACCCTATCCATTAAAATTTATATCCTTGTCCATTGACGACTGAGATGTCCAGCTAGTACATGAGGGTCCATCGGGGCCCTCAACACCTTGTTCAATCTCAAACGTAGGATATGATTTTTATGAAACAAATTAATTATTTTTAAAAATGGGACCACTAAATAATGTGGTGGGTTAGTTCATTCCAAATACATATAAGAAATTCATAATACCAAACGGTAGATGCATAGGGACCACCTATCTTAAACCGAAGTGAAACCCCTTTCCAAAGTAGCTCGGTAACTCTCATCGAGGCTCGCCAAGCCCGTCTAACCATCAACTAAATGATATGAAGTCATGTCTCAAATCAAAAACACCAAACTAAAAATAATTAATTAATTATAAAATTTATAATTAATCAATCAATTCAATTCCAACTTGTCATAGTTGGTGAAAACTCACTATACTGCTGCGCTATGTTGGAACCGCTGACAACAAGACCACAATCCACTTCTGAGACACACATAGACCTCAGACACAAAAAATCCTGAATTAATATCACCTATTGAATAGATAATAATTTAATTTAGGTAAAAAACCATTTAAAATTCTAATGGTTATGTACCTCAATGAAACGATGCGTGACAACTGGTGGAAATCATATTGGGTTCCCCTCAAGCAAAGCTACATAGAAACTCTAGAGAAATCGATCAATTTCACCATTATCTGGAAAAATAACAGTTTGAAATTTAAAACAAACACCCAAAAAATAACCTAAAATGATGGGAATATTAATGAGAGGAGGATAGGAGAAGGAACCTACTCACTAACACCATTTGGTTTCACCCAAGAAAACAAAAACAATGAAGAAGAGAGGGATGTGAGGTGTTGAACAATGCCTCCATGAACTACGACTCGTATGAAGGATGAAGGGGGGATGTAATTACCTAGAACTTTTATCCCATTAATCAGTGGGAAATATGGTGACAAAGGTGTCTAGAAGAGATCCTGAGGTTTTTGGAGGTGTTTGGGAGGAGAAGGGAGGTGCCATCGCCTATTTTGGCATGGTTGCGATGTAGATCCTATAGGATGCACTGTAATGGAGTGGTTGCAAAATAAGGTGGTAGGTTGTAGCGTAGGGTTAGATCAGGATGGTGTTTTGAGATACATCCATTTAAGGTAGAGTTACGATGTGGATATTGGTTATGGCGTGGAGGTGAGTGTTTATCCAGGAGGATGCGACATGGAGACCCTGGATATGGTGTAGTGATATGGGGGGTCAGTTTTTAGTGGTTATTCCAATTTTGACACCGCTACACCATAGAGTAGGGGCTACAACATAGCCCTCCCTGGTTTAGAGGTCCTGTAGTGAAGAGGTCTGGGTTTCTCCATGCTGTCCTTCCCCCATTTATAGGATATACCCCATAGGGGTAGTATTGGGTTTTAGAGGGTCCTTTTACCATCTAGGTTGTAGTGTAGTGGGGTGTGCTGCACCTTGGTCTTCCTTATTTTTAAGTAGGTTGCAGTATGGCCTAGGAGGCTATGTCGTGGTCCTCCATTTTTCAGCCTAGGTGCAAAACCCAAAGCCCCTAAAATTATCTCACTTATCATTTGTTTCTATTGTTTCTTGAGTGAACCAAGTTATTCCCAAGAAGAACTTTCAACACCTAACAAGTGAATTTTGACCCCAAATTCTGTATATCGATCATTCGTGGTTCCGGTGAGTTTCTCCCTTTCCACTCCCATTTTCTTATGTTTCTTGTCTGGATGAGGATATTTCCAAGGTGAATATTGTGGTTTTGTTCGTATTTTGATAATAATATGTTTTTTAAATTATGTTATAGGATGGTAGGGTGTTCCCCTTCACTAAGTTTCTTGAAGGTTGTCCCTTTATTGATCCAAACTTCCGCAATAGATTAAAAAACATTCATTTGAGGTAGGTATCCATTCATTGCTCACCTAGTGTATCTTGGAAGATGGGTGTGGTCTTGTTTATCTATGATGGGATGGTTTTAAATGGATAAATCAGGATAATGAAATGTTTAATTTAAATTGAAAAGTGAAGGGGATTTGTTTAACATTTCATTACATCTTTGATTTATCTTGATATTGTGATTGAACATGATTGACACCCCACTGAAAATTGTGTATATTGGGATCTTGGTTTCCATTGGTTTGATATGTATTGTAGAGACCTTATTGTGAGATTATTATGATATCACCCTAATTGGAATTGAATAATTACTTATATATGAATCATCAATTGGTTTTTCTTGGAAAAATTTTCTCATGTGAGAATACCCCAAAAATCAAAGTGGAATGTGATAAAAGCCCCCCTTGAAAAAATTTAAAATATGTTATGTGATGTTGTTGTGAATTGGTTCCATAAATAAAACTTCTTTATGTACATTGATCATCCTTACATGTATACATTTTTATATATACATGTGTTTATTCTTACCATAATAGTGTTTATATTTCTGCATCCACTGTTTCCATGGAAATGTCCTAAGATTATGTGTTGTATCAAAAAATTATAGGATTTCCCAACTATAATGAGAACCAAAAGATACTATGATGGTAATTTTAAATATATGTCTTATGATTTATATACATAATATTTATGAGACATAAATTATGTCTTACTATCATGAGTTGGAGGCTCATAATCATTGGGACTTCTTCTCCTAAACTTCACACTTAGTGATCTCGAGTAGATGAGATCATGAAGACTAAACTGAAAATAGGAAAACCACATGTTTCAGGTGTCATTGGTTTTTCATATCTATGAACATGTGTATTGGTCTCTGGACTTGGGATAATTATCAACATGTACCATTTGATTGTGTACTTTGATGCAAGGAAAAAACCATGACATTGAATTCGTGAGGAGGTAGCTCATGTTTGGTGCATCATTAGTGGTCTGTCATTTGTTGAATGATCAAGATATAAATTTTCTATTCCGATTTGAGGAATATATATCTCATAGAACCAAGTTGATCACGATGGTAGTACCTTCATTAAATCTATGGCCATGGTACAAGAAGGTAAGTCTGTCCAATAAGTTCATGAAATATATAAAGCAATAAAAGGATGATGACATAAGTGTGCATCCTTCTTTATGATATTTCACAAGATAATGAGATTATATAAAAAAACGTGTTCTTAAGAGGTACTCATAACTATATCATTCCTTATCTTCTTAGGGGTTGTAATGGGTTACTAGAATATGCTCTAGGTATGTGGGTTGGAATAACTGATATTAAGATAAGGCCCTAAAGGGTAACACACTAAGTGAATCCTCAAGTTCCACCAATTTAAATGAATAGGAGTTTAGGACGAAGTAGATCCCATGTGTGGGAGTGAAATGTTCCTGTTGTGGGGTGTGAAAAAAATAAATTTTTCCTAAGTTAAAATTTAGTACAGTGGTTAACTTAGGTTTTCACTAGAGATGAGTAAAAAAAATCAAGCTACCACCTTAAATTTTAGAAATAAGTGGAGTTTGTTTTTGAATTTTTTTGAGTTAAAAAATAATGTAAGCAATTAAAAATAAATTTGGACACTAATGGATGAAGAGAGTGATGGGGTTAGGGTTGGATCACCTTTTTCAATGTCATTATAGTCATAAATATTATTCCCCCTCTCTTCCTATTGAATGATAAATGAATGACTCATCAAATGAGTCATCAATAACCCTTGGTTGAAGGAAATAATGAAACCCACTTCTATGTGTGTAGGGAAAAAATCCCTCAAGGTATCATTAAAGCATTTTTTAGGTGATTGTGTTTATTGAAAAAGTGGGCCTTCATGTTGTGTTTGTTGACAAAGAAAACCATGATGTACAAATTTATTGACAAAGGGGGATTTCATGGTGACATGTCGAGTTCAAGGGATGTTGTTAACAATACAAGATTTATTAAAGAACCTAGAAAAAGGAATAGATGATATGGAGGTGGTACAAAAAAAGAAGATAAAAGGTGGTTCCATTTTTTAGTGTTGGCCACATTTTTGGGCCTCAAAATTGACAAATGGAGAAAAGTGTTTTTGGCAAAGGGACTTGCACGACAGTGTCTTGGAGGCTTGGAAAGTTACACGGTACATGTTTTTCAAGATCAGAAAATAAAAATATGGCAAAGGAAAGAGGGGTGCTGAAGTTTTTGTTTGGGCGTGCAAGTGACTTGGGTGATAGAGACTGGGGCGGTTGGACATGTGCACCGAGAGGAGACTTGTGCGCTAGCGCTCAGGTTGTCCAAAATTCCTATAAATAGAGGCCCACCCCTCCTCATTTTTGACAGATTTCAACACTTAGATAAAATTAGAACTCCAATCGTGCGGGTGATTTTGGCACGCAAGTGGTGGTTTGGTCACGCAAGTATAAAGTTTTTCAGAAGTTCCACGCCAATTGATAGTTGTGAACCGATATTGGTTTGTGAGTAAAAGGGTGTGAGTCACCAATGTTCTAAGTTGGTGAAGGGAGTGTCGTGCATGTGGTTAGGTGGAAATTGTGCACCAGGCTTGAAGAATCACACCAAGCATAGAGAAGCACACCGGTCATTCTACGGTTGCGTGAAAAGCTATAATATTTCCCAGTACATCCATGGTAAATTTGTATTCATCAGTGGATGAAAGTGGAACTTCAAAAGATAATCTACATACAGAGAAATATGCATTAATTTGTGATAATGAAGAGAACTACATGTCTATAAACTGTGTGTGGATCTTATGAAGAAGTAGTGAGATCACTTTAGTTGAGAGAGCAGTGAGTTCTCAAATTGTGAGTGGTTGTAAACCATAAGGGATAGTGAGTCCTCTTAAAAATTGTAAACAATAGTGCACTTATAGTGGATTTGGTACATTGGCGCATCACCGGTGTATGCTCATTAGACATATACCAGTGAGGGTGAACCTAGTAAAATTGCTATGTCCTGTGCATGCTTTAAGATTCATTCATACTCTACAGTAGGAAATAGAGAGAGAAGAGGGTTTTGTCTAATAACAAACCAAGATCAAAAGGGGCAGTTGTTTTAATTTTCCATACCCTAATTCACCCCCCTCTCAGGATATCTAGCATATTGGACCTAACAATGTGCATGAAAGTTCATAAAAAATTAATAAAAAATTAAATCAATCCCTGATTAGGAATTTTTTTATCCTTATAAATCTAGAAAAATTTCACTAGTTCCACACGTGTGCCAAATATTTCTAGACACTAACCACCTAACATAATTTTCTCATTCGAGGAAAATTGCTTTAGGTGGAGGGAGTAAAAATTTATTTAACCAAAGTTATAAAAATTGAATACGCCAAAATTGAAAACAATATCTCATTAATAGAATTGGTAACAAATAATAATATAATAAATTCAATAGAAAAATAGATTTTTATATTTAAGTTTGAGACACTGACATTACAAAAGTGAAACTCCCCCTTCCCCAATCACTCAAAGGCTTTACCCTTCCATGTGAAGGGTAATAGATTTTAAAGGGGAAGAAGAGAGCGTAATGAAACTAAGAAAAGAGAAAATAGAAAATCAAAAGCACATAAGGACTCCAATCATTTAGAAAATCCCCTCTTGAACCTTCTTCAACAACCTTTAATAGATGTTGACACTCATATAAATTGGGTTGAGAGATGGAAAATTTTCCCTTCAGATTCATACCTTTGAAATTTTGAGTTCAATTCACATAATAAATGGCCAAATATTAGGAAGTTATATTCTTGAAATATATTTAACTCTCTATGTTTGATGCACCAACAATATCTCAGCATATTTGGATAAATTCCTAAAAATTTATGCTCGAATTACTGATGAAGACTTTTTCTAACCTAGGAGACTAATTTAATATCTCCACTTTGGTGCATTAAATGGATGCCTTAATGACCTAATATCACCATAAAATTTATTCTAGACATGAGGTGTAGAGACCTAATTCTATTCAAGCTGGAATAACTTCATTTGGACTTCTAAATTCCGAGACATGCCTTGTTAATAATGGTGGGGCCCATTTTATTGGCCAACAAAATTTTTCCACTTGATTTATTTTTATGGGACATTATGTGTCGAATTGGTTAGTGGTAAAAAAGAAAAATTTTAATCCCAAAATAAATTAAATACTAAAAAATGAATCACTCTATTTGGATAAAAATTGTAAAATATATTCTCGAAATACAGAAGATCCATTAAACCGCCAAATTTACAGAATTAAACAATTTTCACAATTAAGCCCAAAATCCATCAAAAATACTAAAATGATGTAAATATGCTCAAATTGATTAATTGGAAGGGATTAAAACATTTAAAAACACATGAAAGATATTGAAAATATTTAAACTATGAATTCCTCCACATTTATCACTTGGACTCCTAGAAATGTCAAAATAAAATAAACACAAATTCAAAACACATGCCAATAAGATCCACCAATTACACACCAAGAAAAAAAAGATATCATGAATCATAAAAAAACATTATTATAAGTTATACATTTATATAATTGAATATTTTACTCTTCATTTCTTCACCCATGCTTACAAGACACTACCTCACACAAATTTTCGCTCATATCACAAATGTCAATTTTTAACAAAGATTGTCTCATCCAAACCAATTCAAGAGTCACCATAGGCTTGATAAATTCCTATATCTACACCTTATTTGAGTCAAGGAAATGTGTTTATCATGAAGAATTTTTAGGGTTATTCTGTGGCTTTCTGTTGGTATGATTTTAATTTGAAAAATTATAAGGCCAAATGACGAGGGCATGGCTCTTTTTGAAGTAAAATTGAAAGATTCTAATTTCCACTCAAGTATGGTATCCTAATCACTCCCCTTAGTAGAAAATTAGTTCCGTCATCATGAAAGCTCAAGGAATGTTAACACATTTCATCAAAAAAATTTCAATCTTCTCAAACATAATTTTTCTTGAAATCTCCAGAAAAGGCACAACTTTCTTCCTCCATTAGAAAATCCAAAAGGCATAACTTATCTTATCATGAAAGATCCAGAAACCAAAAAAAATTCAACAGAATGATTTTTCCATAAGAAAACACATATTTTCAACATTTTATTTTCCACCCAAAGTATCACCAAATGAGGTAGCATAATACAAGACAGATTCCCCTGCACTTAAGTTCAACTAGATCATGCAATTTCACTTCAAGATCAGGTTTTATAGGGAAAATTGGCTTGTAATGTGGCCAACCTAATAGGTTTCTCATGGATTATAAGTGATACGTGGATTAAATATACAAGTTAGGGAATATTGAAAAGTATTCTCTTGAAATAGGGGGCTTTAAACCAAAAAAATTCCTTAAACATTTAAATCACAAGTACCTCAAACCCTCAAGTTTTGATAGGAATAAATCACATTATATTTAAATAAAGCATGGTTTGGTTCTCTCAAGAAGTGAGGTGAATGTAAAGAATATGAAAAAAATGATTCAAAATACTCATGTTATTATTATTTAAAATATAAAGATAGTGATATGTGGTATGAGATTTTTTGGGAAAAAATCCCTCAAGGCATCATTGAAGCATTTTTCAGGTGATTGTGTTTGTTGAGAAAGTGGGCCTCCATGTTGTGTTTATTGACAAAGAAGACCATGGTGTATAATTTTGTTGACAAAGGGGGTTTAAATGGTGATTTTTTGGGTTCAAGGTATGCTTTCAACAATCCATGATTGATTAAAGAACCTCAACAAAGGAATGAACGACCTGGAGGCGGTACAAAAAGAGCAGATACAAGGTGGCACTGTTTTCCAGTGTTTGCCAAATTTTTGGGCCTAAAAATTGGAAAATGGAGAGATGTGTTTTTGGAAAAGGGAGGTGTGCAAAAAATTAGCATGGTGCATGAAAAATATAGTGGTTCATGAAAAATCTGCCTGGTGCGAAAAATATCAGTACGGTGCGTGGAAAAATAAAGCGTTGTGTGAAATATTTGCGTGGTGCATGAAAAAGGAAAGTGGTGCACGATATATTTGTGGGATGCGTGAAATAGAGGGATGAAGTTTTTTGCGAAAGAGGTTTTTCGAGTTCCAAAGCTCAAAAATTAGAAAAGGCATGAGGTGCACTAAATATTGGAGCAGTGCGCGAAAAATGGTGTTGCGTGGAAGATGTTTTTTTCACGCTCAAAGAGAATTACGCGCTCAAGAAGGGGTTTTTTCATGGGGTCAATTTTTCCTATAAATATTAAGTTACCCCCCTCCATTGAAGTATCTCAATCCATAGAGAGTATCTGAGCTCTGGCACACAAAATTGGAGTGCCCAAGAGAGCTGCGGGAAAAGAATACTATTGCACAAAAAGTGAATTTCGCACAAAATAAGAGGATTACGTGAAAGTTAGTGTAGAGGTTGTGCATAAAATATGTTGTGCGTAAAATAATTTTTTGCGCATAAAAGGGGAATTTCACGTAAAAGGGTTGCTGAAAAAAAAGTGAATTTAGCATAAAAGCAGAGTATTACACACACGGCAGTTTAGAGGCTGCGTGAAAAAGAAGAGGTTGCGCGAAAAAGAAGTGGTTGCGCGTAAAAGAAGGCATTGTGAGAAAATTATATTCCATGCAAGTCAAGGGAATTTTGCGCAAGGTGCAGTAAGGGCTGTGTGTAAAAATTTTAGTTGCCTGGTACACCCGATGCAAAGTGATATTCATCTATGGGTGAAAGTTGGACGTTAACAGAGCATCTATCAACAATTAAGGATACATATTTCATTATATATAATGAAGATACCTACAGGTCTATAAACTATGAGTGGATATTCTGAAAAAGTTTTGAGACCACTTCAGTTGAGAGAGTAGTGAGATTTTATTTTGTGAGTGGTTGTAAACCAGGAGGGGTAGTGAGTCTGCTCCAAACTTGTAAACAACAATGCGCTTATAGAGGAATTGGTACATTGGCACATGCCAGTGTATACTCCTTGGATGTAGCCCATTTAGGGTGAACCAAGTAAAAAAATCGATGTGTCCTATGCATGCTTTAAGGTTTATTCATACTATGCATCGAGAAGGAGAGAGAAGAGGGTTTTGTCTAACAACAAAACAAGATCAAAAGGGGCAGTCATTTTAATCTGTCAAACCCTGATTCACCCCCCCTCTCAGGGTATCTAGCCTAGTGGACTTAAAAATATTCAAAAATTATTGTACTTTTCATGATATTCCAAAAGAATTAAACTTGAAACAGATTCATTTTTAGTATTCATTTAATCTCAGTTTCATGGAATAAATTGGTTCAATCATTAACATGGGTTTGAAAAAATGGAAATGATAATCATGTTAGCTAAAAATATTTGAAAACACACAAAAATTGAAAAATAAACATAAATTTTTTTTGAAAAAAACAAACAATTGTTTTTGAAAAAAAGGAAAATAACAAATGAAAATCCTAAACTACAAAGGTTCCCTCCCCTCACTTAAATGATGCAGTGTCTTCAATTCATTAAAATAAATTTAACATGTAAGAATATTTGAAAATGAATCATAATAAGGAAGTAAGTGTAAATGATAGGTATGACCTGGTTTCTCTTATTGATATACATGTTGGAGGAGTGTGACCTCCTCCATTGGATTTAATGGAATGATCCCATGGAATTTCTTCATCTTGTGTCCATTAATAGTGAAAGGTTCCTGCTCTCCATCCTTCAAAATATTCATAGAACTAAAAAGATATACAAGAGTAACCATAAATGGACCCTTCCATCTAGAACAAAGTTTACTCGACATTAGCTTGAGTCTTGAGTTGAATACAAACACTTTTTCTTCAGGATGAAAGTCTTTCAGTTGAATCATCTTTCCATGAGCTTATCTTGTTCTCTACTTGTAAATCTTGGAATTTTCAAAATATTCCCTTATAATTTCCTCCAACTCCTAAAACTACAATCTTATATCTTTCCCAGTGCTTTCAAGAACCAAATTCAACTTCCTAATAGCCCAATACGCTTTATGCTCCAATTCCATAGGCAGGTGATAACTTTTCCCATAAATCAGCCTATATGGACTAATTCCAATCGGGGTCTTGTAGGGTATCCTATAATCCCATAAAGTGTCTTCCAACCATTGTATCTAATTCTTCCTATTTGGATTAACATTATTTCCCAAGATTCCTTTGATTTCCCTATTGGATACTTTATCTTTCCCATTTGTCCGTAGATGATAGAGAGTTGATGATTTACGATGAACCCCATAATTATTTAGAAAAACCTCCATTATCCTATTGTAAAAGTGAGTCCCTTGATTACTGATGATAGATCTAGGTACACAAAACCTACAAAATATGTTATCCTTGACAAAATCACAAACAAATTTAGTATCGTCAGTCATGGTGGCCTTTTATCCCACCCATTTGAAACATAATCAACCTAAAGTAAGATATAAGAATTTTAAAATGAAATTGGGAAAGGGGCCATAAAATCTTTCCCCCATAAATCAAAAATATCACAAAAATTAAGTGGTTATTGAGGAATTTCTTGTCTCTTTGAAATGTTTCCATAAAAATGATATTTTTCACACCTTTTTCAAAATTAATGAGTATATTTAAAATGGGTGGCCCAATAAATACTAGATTCCAAAACTTTACTTGCTGTACTTTGAGGACTAAAGTGGCCTCTAAAAGATGAAGTGTGAAAAAACTCAAAGAAATAACCAATTTCACTCTTAGGAAAACATCTTCTTATCACTTGGTCATTGAAAATCTTCCAAATAAATGGATCATCCAATATGTAATATCTAGATTCAGCTTTCAGTTTCTGAATTTGGTGAGAATTGAAATGATATGGGACCTGAGATGTTACCATATAATTGAAAATTTCAGCATATAAAGGAACTTTTCCTGAAATCAAGTACAAATACTCTGGAAGGTGATCATTCAATAGTTCTTTTTTCTAGAATTTCATCTTCAGTAGTATTGGGAAGCTTGGTTAAATGATCAACCACTTGGTTCTTAGATAACTTATTATATTTAATTTCTATTTTAAAATACTAAAACAATATCATCCATATCACTAAACTAATTTTATCTTTAACATTATTCATTGAGTAACTAAGTTCTACATGATCAGAAAACACATTGACTTTAGTTCCAAGAAGATATGATATATATCTTTCTGAAGGAAAAAAATGATAAAAACTTCTTTTTTATGGTTGTTTAATTTAATTGAGCCAAATACAAGGTTATTGAGGAATAGTAAAGGACTTGTGTCCTTTCATTAATTTTTTGAGAAAATACTGCTCCAACTGCTTGGTTGGAGGCATCACAAAGTAGCTCAAATGGTTCTTCCCAATTTGGTGGCTGTATCACATGTGGTGTAATCAATCTCCTATTTAACTCATCAAAGGATTCCATACATTCACCATTGAAATAAAAATTAGCATCTTTAAAAATCAATCTATATATGGGGAGAGAAATCTTATTCGAAATCTTTGATAAACCTCCCATAGAATCCCACATGTCCTAAAAATGATATAACATGCTTCACAGAAGCTGGGTAAGGAAAATAATTTATCACTTTAATTTTTGATTTATCAAATTAAATTCATTTTTATAAAATGACATGACTAAGTAAAATTCCTCTCTCAACCATGAAACGACACTTTTCAAAATTTAAAACAAGATTATTTTCAATGCAAAATTTTTAAATCTTTTCCATATTTTTCAAAAAATGTTCAAAGGAATTTCCAAAAAATGTGAAATCATCTAAGAACACCTCCAAGAAATATTCTATGTGTTTCGAAAAAAATACATACCATGAACCTTGGAAATGTACATGGAGAATTAAATAATCCAAATGTCATCCTTTTATATGAAAAAGTACCAAAGGGACAAGTAAAGGTTATCTTCTCTTGATCCTCGATATCAATGGGTACCTAAAAATGACCTAAAAATCCATCCAAAAAGAAATAATGAGTTCTACCTACCAATATACCTAACATCCTATAAATGAAGAGAATGGGGAAATGAAATTTCTAAGTTACTTGATTCAACTTCCTAAAATCAATTCACACTCTCCAGCTATTCTGAATTCTCATAGGGATTAATTAATTATTTTCATTCCTCATAGTGGTTAGACTTGTTTTTTTGGAAATACATGAATCGGGCCAAACCATTGTGAATATGAGATGGGATAGGTGATCTTAGATTCCAATATATTCTCAATATCCTTGTTAGCAACTTCCATCAAGGTGGTATTTATCCTCCTTTAGGGATTTTTGACAGTTTTGGAATCTCTCTCAAGAAAAATTCTATGTGAGAATATTTTTGGGTTTATTATAAGGATATAATCTAAGATTCACCCTATTTATTTGAAATTATCTCTCAAAAGAATAATAAATGGTTTTTCTTGGGTTTTAGAAAGATTAATAGCAATTATCACTGGTAATTTCTATCCCTCCCTAAGGTACACATATTTCAAATCAGTGGGGAGTGGTTTTAATTCCAGATTAGAGGGATGATCAAGAGATGAAACTAAATTTGAGTTCCCCACTTTTAATGATTGGAAATATTTAAAACAAGAAATCATATCATCTTCTTCATCATTTAACAAATTATCAATGAAATTATATATTACCTCTTCCTCCCACATGAAATTGGAATCTCTATAATTTTGGGCATCCACATGTCCAATGATATTTTCAATGGAAAATTTCTCTCCTAAGGTTAAGAATTCATAGAACATACTTGATTATTTAATGGTTTCAATACCAATATCATGGGAGAGTGAAAAGAGTGAGTGATCATCCGATGGGTGCCTCATGGATTCAAACATATTTAAGTGAACAATGTTATCTCTAAATTTCATGGTGAGTATTCATGGACATTAATGATGGTTTTGGCCATATTCAAGAAATTTATACCCAAAATTATGTGTGAGTATGACAAGATCCTATTTTTTTTTCATATTTAGTACATATAAGTCACCTAGGAACAAGAGATCTTTTAATTTCACAAGGATATCCTCCAGAACTCCTACTGGGAAGACTATGGATCTGTTTGCAAGATGGACCACCACTCTTGTGGGATTAAATTATACCATATACAAAGAAGTGTATACTGAGTGAGGAGATCCATTAATTGAATCACCTAGATCACACAAATAATTATAAAAATTTAAATAACCAATGGTTCATGGAATAAAAAATGTCCCTAGATCTTGAAATTTGGTTGGCAATTGTTGTGTGATAAGGGCGGAGAAACTTATTCCCAAGTTGATACTTTCATTACCTTAAGGTATCCTATTCTTGGTGCAAAGATAGTTTAAAATTTTATCATAATTTAGAATTTTTTTAGTTCTTCAAGAAGAGGGATATTTATTTTTACTTTTTGGAAGGTTTCAAAAATTTCTTTTTGAAGTGATTCTTCTTGAAATCTCTTTGATTCAATCATCCTTGATAGAAATGGTGGGGGTAACTCTTTCTTATCCATTTTTTTCATTTGTAATAGTTTTTATTGTCTCTTATTCTTCAGTCTATCCTTCTCCTCCTTCTCTTTATTCTCTTATTCATAGTATATTTTCATAGAATTTTCAAAATTCACAACATCATTCTCCCTCAAATCAAGTGGTATTGTTTTAGGTTCATGATATTCTAGTTGTGAATGTTATTTTACACTTATTATTGTTATTATTCCAACATTCTATTTTGGGTTTGGGATTTTTTGGGAATGAAGTTTTCCTGGGTTTTTGGACATGATTTCAACAAAACTTCCCACCGTGTTTTCCAGCTTGTCAAACTTATCTGCCAGGTCATTATACGTGGATTATAACTTCTCTATAGAAGGTTTTGTACTATTGGATGTTTGATCATAGGATTTTGGGAATGTGGGTGGTTGGTGGTGTGAAGGCCATTTATAAGATTGATTTTGTTGAAATGGAGGTGGTTTTTGGAATAGGTTTTGGAATGGGGGTCTTGCTTGATTCTATTGATTTATAAATCCATATTGAACATGGTAAGGATCTTTCCATCCTTGATTTTGTTGGAACTACCTAAGATGAAAAGCTACTTCACAAGTTTCCATTCCCTGTATTTCAACACATTAGTCAGTGAAATGATCAGGTGATGAGCATAAACCACATACCTTAGCTGGTACTTGTTGGTTACTCACTTGCTTCAAAGAAATCTATCTCAAAATACTAAATATATAATCAATATTAGTTTATAATAAAGGTGATGAATTATAAGGTCATAACTCATGAATTCCTCTTTTACCAGTACCTCTTGTACCAAACTATTGTGAGTTCTAAGATATCTTCTCAATCAAGCCCTTATATTCTTCTGGTGACTTGTCAATCAATGCACCTCCAGATGATGCATTTAGAAGGTTTCTATCATTTTAAATTAATCCTTGATAAAATAAGTTAAGAGAGTGATGATCCTAAATTTATTGGTGCAGGCAGCTGGCACATAGCTTTTTAAATCTTTCTTAGTACTCGTAAAAGGTTTCTCCGGATGACTATCTGATGGAATAGATCTCTATTATAATGGATGTGATTTTGGAGGTGGGGAAGAATCTTTGCATGATGCATCTCACCAAGTCATTCCAATCATTCACATCTCATGGTTTTAGACCATAAACCATTATTTTGTATCTCCTTTCAAAGAAAATGGGAATTCCTTCCACTTTACTTGTTCCTCAGCTACTCTATGGGGTCTGAAAGTTGAGCATACATGTGTGAACTCTTTAATATGTTTGTTTGGATATTCACTTTCCAAGCCATGAAAATTTGGAAGCAACGGAATCATGTTAGGTTTTATCTTAAAAATCATTTTGTAACACTATCATGAAAACTTTATTTTTTTGATTAAGGAACTGTGGTTCATAGAGGTCTCTAAGGGTTGAGTTTCGATTTCTATCCATGATTATAGGCTCATATTGAACACTTGAAGTTTAACTCAAGTCTGTAAGATAAATGTCCTCAGATTCATATTGAAAATTAAGGTTTCTAAGTCTATTAAACATTGTTCTTTCAAATTTAGGATATAGGGGATAATTTTTAGTGTTTTAGATTCTAGTCATGCATTTTTTAAAGGAAAATAAAGAAATAAAAAAGAAAGAGATAAAGAAATGTTGGCACTACCTCCCCGACAATGACGCCAAGTTTTGACATGTTCTTTTAATGGGGCGTGATTTTTTTCCTAAGTTAAAATTTATTATAGTGATTAACCTAGGTTGTCTCCATAGATTAGGGAACAAAAAAAAATCTATCACCTTAAATTTTATAAATAATTGGAGTTTGTTTTTGAAATTTTTTGAGTTGAAAAATAAATCATGAAATTAAAAAGAAAGGTTGGACACTAAGGGATAAAGAGAGTGATGGGGTTAGGGTAGGATCAACTTTTGAAATGTCATCATAGTCATAATTATCATTCCCCCTTTCTTCCTATTGAATTATAAATGAAAGACTCCTCGATCGATTCATCAATCACCCTTAGTTTAAGTAAGCAATGGAACCCACTCATATGTGTATAAAAGTTCATAAAAAATTATCAAACAACTAAGGAAAGTAAATATAGATAATTTTTTCTCTTTTAAATATAGAAAAATTTTAATAGTTAAAAAAACATACCAACAATCACTAGATACTCACCACCTAACACAATCTGCTCGATCGAGACAAATTGCACTAGGTGGGGGGAGTTAAAAGTTCTTTAACCAAAGATATAAATAATTAATACATAAAAACCCAAAACATGATTGCATTAAGATAATTGGTAGACACTAAAAATAAAAATCATTAAATAAAAAAAGTGATATTTACATTTAAGTTCAAGAATCCGACATTATAAAAGTGAAATTTTCCATTCCTTTATGACTCAAAGGCTTTACCCCTACATGTGAAGGGTAATAGAGTTGAAATGGGAATAAGAGAGAATAATGAAACTAAGAAAAGAGAAAATAAAAAATAAAAAAAACTTAAATACTCTAATCCTCCAACACAACCCCTCTTTCACCTTTTTCAAAAACCTTGAATAAAAGTGGACACTCATATAAACAGGGTTGAGAGGTGGAAAATTTTCCCTCCAGATTCATACCTCAGAAATTTTGAGTTAAATTGGCATAATAAATGGTCTAATATTAGGAAGTTGTCTTCATGAACATTATTACCCTCTCTACTGTTCATGCACCCACAAAATTTTAGTATATGTGGAAAATTTTCCAAAACGTTATTATCAAGTTATTGATGATGAATTTATCTTCCTGAGGAGACTACTCGACTCTCTCCACTTTGTGACTCCAATATATTTTCCTGACATAGAATTAGTATGATGGAATTTCATATAGAAAACGAGTCTGATGAAATTAATTATAAAAGGTGCATGTGATGGACCATATCTTCACCACAAATGACTCTAAATCCTTTCCTCTTTACCCAAATGATACAAAAAAAGAAATTTCTCATTACATTGAACTTCTCAGCAGCTCATCTAATGCAACAGTGTCAAGATGTGTCCGATGAATCGGTATGAGGAATCAATTTGATGAATCAACCAACTAAATGAGTATAAATGATTAATTTTGAATAATTTCAAAGTTTTTAGTGGATTCACCATCATAATTGAAGTGTACATCGATCCATCAATTTTTTTTTATAAAAAAGTCTATCAGACTCATTTTCTATATGAAAGTCCATTATACTAATTATGAGGCAGGAAAATCTATTGGAGTCACAAAAATGAAATGTAATTAGACTCACCTTATAGAACTAAAGAAATTTTAGTAAGTTAAATAAGGTTGGTTTCTAATAAGACTCAAGAATATTCAGAAATATTGTAAAATAATTTAGAAGAGTTGAAGTTTTCAAAGATGAATTTCAAATGTTAGTGTTTTTTGGGGGTTTTTTTAATTTGAGTGAGTGGGATTTTTGTTTCAGTTTCCTGCCTTTATCATTCTTGGATGAATATAAATAGATTCATATTACATTCTTACTTAGTGATGTTTTTTCACATGTGGAGAAGGTGGAATTCTATAGAGATAAAGTCAAAGTTTCTTTTCGTGCAGAGATCTCATTAGTAGATTGGACATCAGAATGTTTTGTTTATCGGACTGAGGAAGATCATACTAAGAAATTGAGGAGTGTTTGAAAAGTGTAGTTTGAGAAAAGGGTTCATCATACTGATTCCATAGGAAATATTTCATAAGTCTATGGAAATCAAACCTTGGGTCATCAGACTATGGTTCCGTACATAGTTTTATGGAGAAAAATTTTAGTGATATTTTTTTTGTGGCTCAATTTTTTAAAAAGAAATATTTGTAAACTTATGATATTCACTATAATCATTCATATAATAAGATATAATGTGTCTAATGGGAGATTAAATAAGTTTTATTCACTTCTTTATTATAGTGAATTTACATTGACCTATAGGAGTGTCTATGGAAATGATGTAGGTTCTAATAGTAAGGATGAACCTTATAAATCTCATGTTCTTTAATTTATTTTCTATTTTTACATGCATGAATATTTACTAAATGATGATAAGGATATGAAATATAATAGGTTAAAGGGGTTAAGTTTTCAAAAAATTATCAAAATTTATAAAAGTGAACAACTGATTTACCCCCTTCTCAATTATTATTCGATCATTTGGAACTTCAATTGGTATCAGAGTCCAATATTTGATGACAATAATTATTATGGTTGAAAAAATAGGATGATTTCTTATCTCTTATATCTTGTCCTAGAAGTTTTTGATGCTACTATAATGTTTTTTGACCTATTGAGAAAGATTCTCCTATGATGATTGCTGAAAAAAGAAATATTAAATCTGATGGAAAGTCTAGATATACTATCCTTATGTCTCTATCAGAAAATTTTTATAAGAATGTCATGAGTCTCAAAACATCAAAGAGTATGTGGGACATGATGAAAAGTATTTTTTAAGGTAATAATAAATTGAAGGAAGAAAAACTACAAATATGGTATAGTAAGTTTGAAGATGTAAGAATGAGAGATGAAGAAACTATTATTGAATAATTCACCAGGGTAAATGAAATTATTTTCAACAATAGAGGATTTAGATAAGTTTTGTATGATTATAAAATTGTGAATAAACATATGAGAAAATTTTAAGACAGGTTTGATTTCAAAATTTCATCTTTAGAATATAATGTTGATTTATCTCTTGATGAATTACATAAATTTTTTATTTCTTATGAAACAAGAAAATATCCAATGTTCAAAAAGTAGATTAAGTATGAAATGATTTTTGAAGATATGAGAAAGATGAATATTCAAGATGTTGAATATGATGAACCATGTTATTTTGAGGATAAAAAGGATGACTAGTTGAATGATAAAATCACATCTCTTATCTATAAAATTATCTAAGAGGAAGAGGAAAGTATAGAGGAAAAACTCCTCTAAAGTGTTTCAAGTGCGGTGGAATTGGAAAATTTTATATGAATTGTACCAAGAATAAAGTTGAATAATATCAATATTATTACGATAAAAAAACTCATTGGAATAAGTGGAACAAAAGTTCTAAATAATAAAAGTCAACCAAAAAATATAAGAATAAGATTAATAGGAACAAGATAAGTATGTTGAGTAAGAAATATGAATTATACTAAATTTAAAACAATTCTTCTGATGATGAAAATTCAAAAAAATTTATAATGTTCATTACAAAAGTTGAGAAAATAGAATAATTCTCAAATAATAAAGAAGGAGGTGAATAATCTTAAAGGGAATATTAGGTCATAATAGAACTTGTTTCATGCCTTGAGAAAATTAGGTTACTCAAGAAAGAAATCAGAATGATAAAAAAAGAGAGTGGAATTTTTTTTAAGGTGGAAAAGGTGTTGTAAGGAAAGAAGAAGAATACATACAGGATATCTTAAGTTACACAGTTAGAATTACTGAACAAAGAAAGATAGTTGAAGATCTTAGTGAAAAGTTGGATACTAAAGAAGAGGAAGTTAAAAAGTGTTAATAAATATTTCTTGAGTATGAAATAACCTTGAGTGAGATGAATGAAAACTTTAAAAAATACTTGTAAGTAAAAGTAGAGACTTCTAAAGTTTCTAAGAAAGTTGAAATAAAAAATCAGGTGAAATCCTCACTCTCAAAAAATAATGTTTCATCTAATTTTTCTAACATTTTAGGTGATAAGAAAAGTGATGGGAATGTTTGGATGGAGAAAATATGTGATAAACCTATCACATCAAAAAAAATTGAAAACTCAATCATAAGGAAAGATGGTCCACATCTGGAGTATGCTAGAGAAAGAATAAGTTATCAACATTAAAAAAGTTTCTACAGATAAAGATCTTAATTTAATATAAAATCTAGATTTGATGGTTTTTATCCAATGGAATCTATGGATACATGGCTTATAATTGCTGACATAACATATAACTTCCCTAAAGAAGGTTTAAATAGAGTGGAAGAAATAGTAAAAGTATAATGAGTAACTTTCCTAACACACAAGAAGTAAAAAAAGAAAAATATCAAGATATTTGAAAATTTATAACAAAAAATAAATTTGAATGTTTGGAATAAGTTTGTAGAAGATGTTATTAGTTTTCCCATCATTCCAAAAGATGTATGAAACACCTTCTTGAATAATTTTCTTATGGTATAAAAGAAAAGAAATCTAGAAAGAAGAAATTTGAAGAAAGAGCTTTTGTTTTTGAGATAACTTTTAAAGAAATTAAAAGAAAAAACCATGTATACCTAATAGTGGTTGTTTTTCACACATGAAAGATGATATAAAAATCCTGAAACATGTTAAAAAATATGATGGTGGATTAGTTACTTTTGGAAATAACAGTTCCTTAATAATTAGAGTAATATGAACTACAGAGATAGAACCTAAAAAACTAAAAACAAAAGAAGTTATTTTTGTTGATAAAATCAAACATAACATAATAATAATGAGTAAAATTTTTGATGATGAAAAATAAGTTTTCCAAAAATTTTATTTTATCATCATTATCATTGAAGATGGAAAGTTGTGACCAAGGGATAAGGAACTAGTAAAAATATTTTTTAGATATAAGAACACAGAAATTCATGTTATCTAAGTGTTGAAGATGAGAATAAGTTGTGGCACTGGAGACTTGGCCATGTTGGGTAGAAGAGTATGGAAAAAATATATAAAGTTTATTCTGTAAAAAAATTTTCATAATTAAAAAGTAGATAATAATATGTTTTTGTAACATGTTAGAAATAGAAGATGACTAATAAAAGTCATAAGAAAGTTGAGATTTAGTGTGTCATACCTATAAAACTTATTCATTATGACTTATGTGGGATGATGATACATAAATCAATAAAATTTTATTTTTAATTCATGACATTCATTGATGATTTAACTCGAATGACCAACATTATGTTTCTGAAGCACGATTTTGAAATGTTCAGATTCTTCAGAAAAGAGGATAACAAAGAATTGGGGGTCTATACAAATAAGTAGATAAGAAATAATGGAATAGAAATACATACAATATTTTTGAAACTTATATTTGAAATCATGGAATAAAACATTAGTATATTTATCTATATACCCCATTAAAAATGGATTTTTAGAAAGGAAGAATAGAATTTTGGTGGAAATTAAAAGAAACAAGTTAGTAGAACACTGACTTTCAATGTTCTATTGGAAATAATCTGTTAGTACTTCTATACATGTTCAGAATAGCTATTCAATTAGGATGGAATCCAACATGAATTCTTTTTAAATGTGGTAAAATAAAAAAACCTTCATTAAAGTACTTCAATGTTTTTGGAAGTCCATATTTTCTAAAAATAAATAATCGGTATCTTGGAAAGTTTGGTTAGAAACATGAAAAAGGTATTTTTATGAGATATTTACCCTATAGAAGGAGTTATAAATTCTGGAACAAACATTTAAAAATTTTTGTTGACTCATATGATGCAAAATTTATTGAAAATTCAAACTTATTAACAAATTTATTGATAATGTTGAGGAGGACTAACTGAAGGTTTCCAATGAATGTTGGAATGATTAAAAATATACTTATCAAGATTCAAAAGAATTATGCGATGATTATAGTTCAACTTAAATAGAAACTTTGAAATTTTATACCTTAAAAAACATATTGAGATTGAAAAAATTATTAGGAATCATAAGGGTCTAGTTCAAAATAGAATAAATTTTAGATGAGAAAATCTAACTCCACTTATCTCAAAAGTTGAACTCAAATTAGTTTCTAAATCTATTCAACACAATGAAAGGGTGAAATATATGAATACATAGTTGGATTAGATTGAGAAAAATGAAACATGGGAACTTGTTTCATGAAAAAAAATAAAAAGGTCATCAAAACAAAATGTTTTTATAGAAACAAGTTGAATGAACATGGAGAATTTTCCAAAAAACAAAGCAAAGATTATTTGTAAAGGCTATGCATAGGTGGAAGGTGTGGAATTTGAAGAATTTTTTTCCCCAATTACAATATTAGAAACTATTATAAAGTTTCTATCAGCGTTTTCACATCTAAATTAATAAAATTTATCAGATGGATGTAAAGTCACCTTTATTAAATAGAGTGATTGAGGAATAAGTTTACATTAAACAACCTTATGGTTTTGTACTTGATAAAAATGAAAAAAGGTTTATATATTGAAGAAATATTTTTATGGGTTTAAAAAATCCCCACATTCTTGGTATTAAAAACTTGATTGTTTCTTGAGAATGTAGATTTTTTCTAAAGGAAAGATTGATAGTAACTGGTATGTAAAAAGGGTTAACTCTAGCACCATAATTTTTATTGTGTATCTGGAAGATATAATTTTTTTCTGGGGATGAAGAAATTTTTTGTAAATAATTCTATGAGGAAATGAATAAGAATTTTGAAATGTCATTTTTGGGATAATTAACTTTCTTCCTTGGCTTACAGGTTCAAAAAAAAAAGAAAACTACATGTTCTTATCTCATAAAAAGTATGCCAGGAAATTGTTAAGGAAGTTTGTAATGAAATAATCCAAAGAAGTTTATAATCCTATTTCAGTGAGCCCATTTTTTAGTAAAAATTAATATGGAAAAGTGTGAATCATAAAGAATTTTGGAAGTTAATATGAATTTTTCTTTATTTCACACCCTCTATACCTGATATTGTTTATAATATACATTTGTGTGCTAGATATCAGAGTGAACCAAAAGAGTCTCATATGTTGGAAGAAAATAGAATTATGAGATATGTTAGAGGAAAAAAATTCACATGGGATTTTATACAAAATAAGTTGTAATGTGAACTTTCATGGTTATAATAATTCTGATTGGGATAGAGATTTTAATGATATAAAATCAACTTCTAGAAGAGTATTTTTCTTAGGTTAATGTTGTGTAAGTTGGAATTGTAAGAAACAAAGTTTAGTAACTTTGAAAATAGCAGAATCAGAATATGTTGAAACTAGTCAGGCTTATACTTAGATGTTGTGGATGAAATTTCAGCTAGAATATTTGAAAGTAAATGTTTCTAAACCGTTGAATATAATTTGTGATAATCAGTGTGCAATTTATCTTTCTAAAAATCTTTTCCAACATTCAATATCGAAACACATTGATATAAAGTTTCACATTACAAAATAAAAAGTTGTTACTGGATATGTTTTGATAGAATATATCTCAAGGAAGTATCAAATTGTTGACTTCTTTACAAAATAAATTCCAAAAGAAAGTTTTATTTATTTGAGGCTAAAAATTCTTTTTCAGTCTCCTCCAATGACTTCCTAAAACTCATAAGGATGTCCCCCACCATGATTTGGATTATGTTGAAATATGGGGAGATAAAGTAACAACTTTATACTTTGTAAATATATTTTACTTATATTTATTTTAAGAATTTCAAGTTATGGTTATCACATAATAGGGGAGATAACAAGCCAAAGGAGAGAAAAAGAAATGTGAGAAAATATAAAAGTGAGGGGGAGTTTATCTTTACATGGACCCAAAATTTTCTTATCACCAAGGGATATGATTTATTAAAAAAATTACTTTTTATAGTAGTGTGGTGTTAGGACACTCTCTTTTGAGAAAGGATATGTTTTCATAAAAGTTGAAAACCTTGCTTTGTTTCAAAAAAATGTTATGAAAAATCATTAGTGCTTGAAAAATGGTGAGTTGTAGAAGTTGTGAACAAACTTTTTCAAATAAATAAAAAATGTGAGATTGAAGAACATTTTTTATTTTTTTAAAAAGTTTTGTATTTGTTTATAATTAATGTTTAGTAAAATATTTTTTTGTGAAAAATAGGAGAAAGTTGCTGAATGTTCGAACCCAAACACAAAGGGGGAGAAAAGTTTTTTATGAGAAAGTTTTTTTCTATACATAGTTTATCTGACTAAGAAGAACTAGATATAGAAGTAGTTTGAAAGATTAAGTTGATGATCAAACACATCATCAGTCTCAGATTCATTATCATGGAATTCATGTTTCATCGAACTCTATGTTTATTAGAAAGTCAGTTGATGCAGTGAAGGAAAGTCAAAATGTTACTGAAGAAGTTGAATGAAGACAATAATTTCAGGTGTTATAATGTTCTTAATATTTCTAACCACAAGTTATAATATGATTTTATGATCCTGGAGTTCTCATAAATCATAAAACATTTTAATGATAATTTTTTTTATGAAATGGAGGAATACTAATGATTATATCAGACCCTGAAAACAAGAGAAAGTTTTCATCAGATCGAGAAGTACTGTACATAGAAGTTTTTAGAAGTTTGAATGAGTATAGTTGATGAAGTTTGAAGAATTTGAAAGTCATTGAGTGGAGTGACCATCATACTAGATGTAGACCTGATCCATCATATTAGGAACATGCACTGATATGTAAGAAGGATTCTTCACATTGATAAATCACTGGTCTAAACAAATTGTATGAATAATTCCATTAGGATGAGAAAAATATCATAACGAGGAAGAGTTTGAATATGTGAGAAGCTTTTATTTTCAATAGGTATATGAATTCTTTATACGTTTATACCATTTTTATGGAAGATTCACTTCATTTGGTTGATTTATCAAATGGATTCCCCAAACCACTTCATCAGACATGTCTTGACACTTATGCATCAGATGAGATACTAAGAAGTTAAATGTAATGATAAATTGTTTTTGTTATTTAATTTTGGTCAAGAGGAAAGGCTATAGAGTTAGAAGAGAAGAAGATATAGTACATCAGACAAACCTTTTATAACAAATTCCATCAGATGCATTTCTTATAGGGAATTATATTATACTAATTCTAATGCAGGAAAATATATTGGAGTCACAAAATGAAATGTAATTAGACTCACATTATTATATTGAATAAAAGTTATCATGTTTGGTAAGGATGGTTTATGAGAAGACTCAAGAATATTCAAGAAGTTTCTAGAAGAATTGAGAAGAGTTAGAGTGGTCAAAGTTGAGTTTCAAATGTGACTGTTTTTTGGGGTTTTTTTAATTTGAGTGAGTGAGAATTTTTTTTTTCAGTTTCCCACCTTTACCATTTTGGGATGCCTATAAAAGATGCACATAATATTCATACTTTTCAATGTTTTTTCATGTATAGAAAAGGTGGAGCACTGCAGATATTGAGTTAGAGTTTCTTTACAGACTGAGATCTCATTAGTAGATCATACATCATAAAGTTTTTTTCCAGACTGGTGAAGATCTAATTGAGTAATTGAGAAGAGTTTGAGAAGTGTAGTTTGAGAAAAGTGTTTATCTTACTGATTCTATAGGACTAAGTTCATCAATCTGAAGAAATCGAACCTAGGGTCATTAGACTGAGGTTCTAGATAGAGTTTTGTGGAGAAAAAGTTTTGTGATCTTTTTCTTTTATAACTCAAATTGTTTGAAAGAAATCTTCATAAACTTATGGGAGTCAATATAATCATTATTTTTGGGAGATATAAGGTGTCTAAATGGATTTGGAACAAGATGTATTCACCTTTTCATTATAGTGAATTTTCATAGACCCATGAGTGTGGTAATGATAAAGATGTTGGTTCTCACACCAAGGCCAAACCCTGTAAATATCATGTAATTTTATTGATTTTATAATTTTTAATTCATGAGTATTTACTAAAAGATAAAACAGATATGAAATTTAACAACTTAGAGGGGTTAAGTTTTCAAAAAGTATTGAAACATATAAAATTTAATAACTAATTTAACCCCCACTTTTCAATTGTTATCCGATACTTTAAAACTCAAGTTTTCTATTTAAAAGCATGGTTAAGTTGTGAGTGCGATCACATAGAATAGGAATGTCAAATATAAAAGGATTTCATTTTTAGAGATCAACTTACCAAATATCACAAATAAAATATTAAGTCATTAAATTCATTCCATTTCTTGAATTTGGATAAACTCAATTGTTCAAGGTGCTCATAATCCCTAGTTGAGGCCGACTCTTACTACCAGGGAGTTCTTATGATAGTGGTGGGTTGAATTAACTAAAGATGGAAGAAAAGGAGTAGTCATAGCTAGCTTGGTGAAACATTATAGGAAAAAAGATGATCAATGTAAAGTAATTATTTACATGAGATGATATTTCACTCAACAAATAAAGGATCCATGAGTTAATGCAATTGGTCAATCAAATCTTACTTTAAACTCTTAGAGTAGTGGATAATCCATAGCTTGAGATATGAAGATAGGTTTAAGGATCCCTAAAAATAGAATAATCAAGCGACTAGGTATTCTGAATCTTGTAGTTGAGAGATACTAGGATTTGATAAAATAGTGGGAGATATTTAAAATTTATAATTTAAAAAGTTCTACTAGTAATCAAGATAATGTACTAATTTTATAAGTTCATTTATAGTAGATCAAATGAAAACCACCACTAATTCAATTTCACTGTGATCAATATTGGATAAATAGAATATCATGACCATCCACAACTTCAAGGAGTTGTTCAAGCCCTTGTGCATAGTATTTTTCTAAGAGTGGAAGCTTTATACGTTGGAATCACTGTGTTACATTGATCCCCCTCGGGGAGAAATCAAGAAAGATAAAGATAAATACAATAATCATATGGATGATGTACTATATGTTTCGTGTTTCATGTTGTCATCTATGTTCAGTGAGTTATAGAAAATGAATGAGAAAATAATAATTTCTAAATGATATCTTATCTCCAAGATTTATACTAGGAGAGAACTCAGCAAGAAAGATATGTGACCTAATATACTCAAGATGATCTGGTATATTGAGAGACTTGATTCCCTTGGGTTCAAATTGAACCAAGATTTAGTAGTTGATCTCATTCTTTCTTCTCTACCACATAGATTCTTGACTTTAATTACTAATATAATATAAATAACACGAATAAGTTACCCCTATATTTTTTGGATTTAATTCACCAAATAGATAAGGATATGAATGATTACCACTCTTTAGTCCAAATGATGAATAAGAGGAGGAAAGGCAAAGCTAAAGTGTTAAGGGTTAATTCTAAGTGAAATACACCAATGCATATCCCTTTTAAGAACCTAAATATACAGAGGGAGAGCAATGAGTAGAAGGTAGTATGCTTTGCATGTAGTAAGAAAGATCAATGGAAGAAGAATTGAATAGCTAGGAAGTAGAATTAAGTCAATGCTTCTACTTCAGATATATATTTTTCATTGAATTTAATATGTCTATTTCTATAAGTTGGGTATTGAATACTACATGTGGATCACACATTTGTATTTAAATACAAGAACCAAGTAGATTCAAGAAAATTGAAAAAGGTGAAATAGATATTCGAGCAAAAAATGGTGCGATAATAACAACATTAACAGTGGGAGAATGTCATTTTTTCTCAGTGGGATGATTCTTATAATAAATTATTGTTATTATGTACCATTTGTTACCAGAAACATAATCTCAGTGTTGAGTTTAGACACTATAAGATTTTATTTCATGTTTTGAAATAAATGTTGTCTTATGTATAAGGATAACATATGTTATGATATGACACATCTTAATAATGGGTTTTATATATTTGAAATAGAAAATACTGTAATTGCAATCAATGAGAAATCCAGGGAGAATGACTCATATCTTACCCACCTATGGCACTTCAGGCCAAGTCATATAAATGAGAAGAATTTACGCAAACTGCATCAAGTAGGGTATTTAGACTCTCTGGTGTTAAAATCCTTGGATTTATATCACACTTGTTTACAAGATAAAATGAAAAAAGAACCTTTCAGTGGGAAAGGACAAAGAGCCATAGAACCATTGGAATTGGTTCATACTGATGAATGTGGTCCATTTACAATAGAGTAAAGGGGTGGTTTTTATTACTTCATTACTTTTATCGATGACTATAGTAGATAAGGATATATCTACTTAATGAGGTATAAGTCTAGAGGTGTTAACGAGGTGGGGCATGTCGGTCCATGAGGTGGATCATGTGAGTTGTGGATTTCATTGAGTGGTCTGCCCCAATCCACAAAGAATGTGGGCTTAAAAAATAAAGGCACTACACTATCTATGTAGGAATCATAGACAAACGGGCCGACCCACAAGCTTAAAGAAAATAATATATAAAAATATTTTTTAACTTGGTGAACCATGATAAAGTGGAATGGGAAAAGAAAAAGGTTTGAGATCGGGTGAAAATATTTCATTTTCAATTAACAATGACCCTAATGATAACAAACCATATAAAATTATATCTTGGATGATTTATTTACGGTTTCATTAGGTGAGTATAAACTTGAACATTTTTTCCACACTCATGTTAATTTGTTGGGATAATTTTTTTATTTGGGTTTTTAAAATCTCATTTAGTTCTATGAGTTTAGGGTTTTAAATTTTGGGGATATGGGTTTCTCAGGGAATTGACTCCATGATCGAAGACAATTCAATTGATGCTACTCAAATTTTTTCCTTTTTCTGGTTACTTGGATTTTGAAATGTTTTTAAAAATATTTTATTAATAATTTTAAAATGTGTTATAAAAAGTTTGTAAAATATATTTTTTAAAACGTTTTGAAATGTTGTATTTTTTTAAAAGATTTGTATAATTTTTAAAATTTAAAATTTTATTTTTAAAATAATGTCTCAAAAAATAAAATTAATAATTGACATCAAAAATAAAAAATATTTATTAATAATTAATAATTTTATTATTTATTAATATTTTAAATATTAAAAAAAATTAAAAATGTTTTTGTTTGTGCGATATTGTGCCTGGAAATTTACAAATATAATTAATTATACAATTAATAAAAATTTTAAATAAATAACTATGAATTATTATATTTTAAATTGTATTATAAATTATTATTTATTATTATATATTTATTTATTTTATAAATTATGTTATAAATTATTAGTAATAGTAAATTATTAATAATAGTAAATTATATTTAAAATTATGCAAATTATATAAATTATATTATAAATTATTAATAATTATAAATAATAGAAATAGAAATAATATAAATTTTATAATAAATACTTGTTATATTATAAATAATTTAATTGAAAAGTTTATTTATTAATTAATTATATAATTAATTTTATTAATAATATGATTAATTATTAATTGATGATTATTAAATTATATTATCAATCATTAATTATTCTTCATATATTAATTATATTAATAATAATAATTAATAATATTAATTATTATTAAATGTTAATTATTTTAGTTATTTATTATTAATCCAATTTTAATTATGAATAATATTATTAATAAATAATTATATTATTAATTATTTATCATATTAATTACATTAATTAATAATTGAGAATATTATTATTTATGATATTTTTAATTATAATATTCATTATATTAATAATATTTTTAATTATTTATTGATAGTTTTTTAGTTAATAACTATTTATTATATTTGTAACTATTGATAATAATATCAGAATATAAGTATATTATTATTTCATATTTTTCATGTTAATTATTAGTATATTATAGATTTTTTATATTTCAGTTATTAATGAATAATTATATTACTAATTATTAATTATTTATTATCATATGAATTACATTAAATATATTTTTAATATTTAAATTATTAATGAATAATTAAATTATTAATTTTTAATAAATATTAATTATTTTTCATGTTAAGTATTAATTTTTTTAGTAAAATGTTATTTTAAAAACAAAATAAAAAAATAAAAAATTTATAATAGGGTTCCTAAAAATTAAAACGTCTCAAAACATTTTTAAAAACTTTTTTTACAAATATTTTATAAAACATTTCTAAATTATAAATTATTAATTTTATTACATATTTATTAATTATAAAAATTATATTATAAATTATCAATAATTTTAAATAATATTTTAAAAAATGTAAATTATATTATGTTATAAATTATATTATAAATTATTAATAATTATAAATAATATCAATTATCTATTAAAATTTTAATTTATTAGATATAATTTAATTTTTAGTTATTAATTTTTAATCAATAATATTGTTCATTAATTAAATACTAACTATTTTAGTTGTTTATTATTTATCATTTTTAATTATTTTTAAAATTATAAATAAATAATTTTATTAATAATTATTTATCACATTAAGACATAAATAACTTATTAGGAATATTATTAATTATTATTTTTCATGTTATTTGTTAATTATACTAAAATAAGTGTGTTTAAACTATTAATAAATATTTATATTATTAATTAGTAATTATTAATTATCACATTAATTATTTTAATAATATTTTTATTTATTTATTGTTAGTTCTTTAGTTATTAGTTATTTATTATATTTTTAATTGTTTATAATAATATTAAAGAATAATTATATTATAATTTATTATTTTTCCTGTTAATTATTATTATGTTTTAGGTTTTAATATTCAAATTATAAAAAATAATTATATTACTCATTATTAATAATTATTTATCATATTTATTAAATTAATAATACTGTTAATAATATTTGAATTATTATTTTTTAATAAATATCTTTTATTTTTCTTGTTGATTGTTTCATTTTTAGTAGAATGTTATTTTAAAAATAAAATAAAAACAAAATGAAAAAAAAAGAAAACAAGAAAGAACATAACAACACACAAAAAAAAGATAGTCAAAATGCAACAAAAAATAAAAAAAAGGGTTATCATCAAAATGAAAAAAGGCTACTGACACTACCCGTGTCGTCAATTTTTTTTGACACTGGGATTATCTAGAAATAAAAAAAACAAACCAAAACCTATACAATTAATTAAAAAAATAATTTAACCCACATAAAATTTAGACTAATTTATTATATTACTTTATTTTATTTTATTTTCAAACATAAAATTTTGGAACCCTATTTATAATTATAGGTCAAGAGGGACCCACAGACACCTGGTGAGATATTTTGTGTGGGCTGCGAGCTTCACGAGTTGGATCAAATGCAGTATGAATTTTTACGGGCCTAAATATTCAAATCCCTAACCCACATAAATCCATAAGCTAATGGATCGGCCCGTGGTCTTACAGATTTTTTGACAGATATATATATGTGGTAGATTCCTTTAGCATGTTTAAGGAATATCAGAATGAAGTAGTGAATCAAATTGATATGAAGATTAAGGATCTCCGCTCAGACCATGGTAGAGAATATCTATCCAAACTTTAATCGGTCATTTAATGGAGTGTGGGATAGTTTCCCAACTCCTTATACACCTCGGTGGAATGGTGTTAATGACAGGAAAAATAATACCTTGCTTGACAAGGTTAGATTGATGATGAGTCATCAAACTCTACCATTATCCTTTTGGGGATACACACTACATACTATTGTATATACACTAAACCGAGTACCAACTAAATCATAATATAGAATTCTGCATGAGTTTTCATATGGTAAGAAATCCAGTTTATCACACATATGTGTATGCGGATGTGAGGCTATTTTAAAGACTATACCTAGTGAAAAATTATCATATCAGAGCATGAAGTGCATATTTATATGTTATCCTAAGGAGACTAAAGAATATTACCAATATAAACCTTTGGATATAATGGAAATTGTAGCAAGACATGCTATATTTCTAGAAATGGAACACATTTCCAATAGAAATAGTGGGAGAAAGATTGACTTTGATGAAGTTGATACTCTAGATGAACAAGTGTTAGTACGATGACAATCTATACAAGAGACAGTGGGAGAAATATATGTTCTTGAGACACAAGTACTATGTATGTATACTATAGAGATTAAAGAACCATAGAGATATAGTTTTCCTTTCACCGATTTAGGTGACACATTACTCATAGAGAATATTGAAACTTTGACCTACAAGGAAGCAGTAGATGGAAATGATACTGCTAAATGGAAAGAATCCATGCATTCTGAAATGGATTCCATGTACCAAAATCATGTTTGGATTTTGGTATACCCCCTAGTACATATAATGCCTATTGAGAGTAAATGAGTATTCAAGAAAAACATGGACATGGATGGTTAAGTGAGAATCTATAAGGCACAACTAGTGACAAAGGGTTTTGGGAAACATCAAAGCATCAAATATTAGAATATTACGTGAAATAATAGCCTTCCATGAGTATGAAATTTGTCAACTGGATCTCAAAATTTCTTTTCAAAATTGGAATTTAGTTTAAGATTTTTATATGACACAACCTGAAGGGTTCATTATGTCAAAGAGTGCCAATAAAGTGTACAAGATGCAAAGTTCCATTTATGGATTGAAACATACATCATGATCATGGTATATTTTTTTTGATGGGGCCATAAGAGAATTTTTGTTCATTAATAATGAAAGTGAGCCATGTGTCGATAATAAGGTTAGTGTAAGTGCAGTCGTTTTCCTAGTATTATATGTTGATGACATATTGTTAATAGGAAACAAAGTGCAAGTCTTATAGTCAGTGAAAACTTGGTTAAATGAATTCTTCTATATGAAATAATTATGTGAAGAATCCTATATTCTAGGGATCAAGATCTATTGAGATAGATCTCGGAGGTTTCTAGGGATAAGTCAATGTAAATATATTGATAAGGTACTCAAAAGGTACAATATAGAACAATCCAAGAGAGGATTGTTACTAGTGTCACATGTCATTAATCTCTCTAAGAAGATGGGTCCACATACACATGAGGATATTTAAAGAATGAGTAGAATCCATTTTTCTTCAGTAGTGATATCTATCACGTACTCCATGCTATGTCCTAGGTTTGATGTTACCTTTACTTTAAGCATGGTGGGAATATATCAACCTAATCTAGAAGAGTTTCGTTGGGAAACTGTAAAAACTATATTAAATTACATGAAATCTGCAAAGGATATGTTCCTAGTGTATAGAGGACATGAGGAGCTAGTTGTGATGGGATACACCAATTCTAGATTCTAGATAGGTCATGATGATCTAAAATCAAGTCAGGCTATGTGTTTTTTCTTAATAGTGGTGTAGTGAGGTTGAGGAGCTTGAGGTAGTCCATGGTTTTGATTCTATAGAAGAATCAAAGTATATAGTGAATTTTGATGCAGATAAGGAATAATTTTTTATACATAGTTTTTTTGAGTTTTTATTATTACATATAAGTGTAGATCCTATTCAGTATACTGTGATAATACTGTTGTAGTGGTGACTTACAATGATCCTAGGTCACACCATAGGATGGAGCATATACTTAATAAGTTTCATCTCTTGAGGGATTTTACTCAGAGATATGATGTCAGATTTAGCACAGTATCCATATAGGATAATGGGGAAGGGCCTCTGACTAAATCTATATCTCAATAGAAGCATGATACTCATGCGAGAGCTAGCGGGTTGAGAATTGTTAGCTGTTGGCTCTAGTGAAAGTGAGAGTTTTGTGAGTGGGTTTCCTAGATCCAAATTGATTATGTAATTTTATTAACATTAAATGTATACAATTTTATATATACATGTGTTTATTCTTACCATAAGAGTGTTGATACATCTATATCCACTATTTCCATGGTAATGTCCTTAGATTACACATCTTATCAAAAGGATACAAAAGTTTATAGTTATAATGATAACCGTGAGATAACATGATAATAATATTAAATATATGTACTATGGTTTAGATACATCATACTTATAGGAAACATATGATGTATGATGACTAGGTGTTGGGGGATCATAAGTATTGATACTTATTCTCATTAAGGTCACAGTTGGTGATCTCGAGTAAATCAGATCAGAAGGATTGACCCGCTAATAGGAACACCACATTCTTCAGGTTTCATTGGTTGTTCTTATCTACGAACATGCGTATTGGTCTCCGAATTTGAGGTTGTTATCAATGTTTATTATTTGATCATATAATTTGATTCAAGTAAAAAACCATGACATTTAAGTCATGGCAAGGTCGCTTGAGTTGGGTACATCATTAGTGATATGACATTGGTTGAACGATCAAGATAAAAATTTTCCCTTCTGAGTTGAAGAAGAGATATCTCATTGGCCCATGTTGACTAGGATAATAGTACCTTTATTAAATCCATGACCATGGTACAAGAAGGTAAGTACATCAGGTAAGGTCATGAAATATATAAAGCAACAAAATAATGACGACACAAGTGTGTATCCTGCATTATGAGATATCACAAGTTAAAGAGATTATATAACATAGAACATGTTTATAAGATGTAGTCATAGATATGACATTTCCTGTCTCCTTAGGGGACATTATGGGTTTCTATACTCTGCTCTTAGTCTATGGGTTTGACTCACTGCTATTGAGATAAGGACTAAGAGGGCCACACACTAAGTGTATCCACAAGATCTGCCTATTCGAATGAATATGAGTTTAGGATGAAGTGGGGCCCACATGTGGGGGCTGATCAACATCAGAGTATGATTGATCGTTAGTAAAAATAATTCAATTATATTAATAAAGTTTAAAATAATGATGATTAAATATATTTCTCAAGATATTTACATGTTGTTTTATCATTAAATTGAATACGAGAAAATATAATTCTTCGAATGAACATAGGATGTTCAAGGTTTGTTAAATTATTTGGTAAAATTATGGTCTGAGTTAATGGTTTTTATTTTATCAAATATAATTTTATACTATTAAAAGTGAGTGATAAAATATTTGTGACATTTATGACAAATTTATTAAGTCATGCGTGTGTGCAATGGTCTAAAATAAAGGTAATTACATTCCAGGAACCAAAGTAAAATTTTGGAAAGTATAACCTAAGTATAAAAATACATTTTAGTATATTTAATTGTGAGCTACACCATTCTAAAGAATTTAGTGAGAGAATATATCCTCTCCTCTCAAGTTCTTATAAAGAGATTCAGAAAAAAGAACAAGTTCCGGATCGATCCTGTATTCTCCATTGAGTCCGCATTCTTTACGCGATCAAAGAGATATTGTAAAGCTATTAAATTTACCATGCTAGTATCCAGAAAACATATATTGATGATCCATGAGATGTGGTTCACATTTAGATGATCTAAAAGATTCCTAGTTTGGAACATTTGGTCTATGACCACTACTAGAGTTTTATGTTTTTGCAACAACTCATTAACGATGGACTGTGGTCTCAAAAAGACATTTGTGATGGGAGTTCATCACTAATGAGTCCTTGTAGAAAAATGTAACAACCCAAACTTTTATCAATGAAATTTCTCCCTTCTTGTAGTAATGTCATAATCACATAAAATCACATTACGAAACACAATTCCACATCATGATTAAATGAAATAATATTTTACTTTTAAACATAAATTTTCCACTTTTTTGTTTTGAATTTCAAAAATATGACATACACAGTTGCGATCAGTGAGATGTTTGGAGTCTGATAGGACAAACTAAATTATTTTTGTGAATATTAGAATACCCTTATGAATAGTAATGTTACCCTTATAAATAGTAAATTTACCAAGTGAATAGTAACCTTACCAATGATAGTATAAATAAAATTTATCTATCCTATAAGTGATAATATGGTATAATTACATTATAGTGTTGATATTTTTGTAATTCATGAATATTTAACGATTAATTTAATAATTTAAAAGAAAATTTATTTTTATAAAATTTATTCATAATCTTGTATTTAGATGTCTTATGATTATATGATAATTTTATGAGACATTAATTAAATTTTCAAAGTGTTAGAAAAACAGTTTTAATTTTAAAATTTGTATTTTTCAAGTAAATTATGATTTTAATTAAAAATTAAATTACTCATATTTATAAAATTATTTTAATAAAATTAAGTTTATTTTTTAATCATACACATTGAAAAATGGTTTGGGTGAATTTTTGAGATTTTTTCTGAAATACTTGAATTTTTGGAGAATAGTGAAATTTGATAATTTACAAAATATGCTAAATAAATGAATTTCTACATCATGATTGATTCATGGATGATGTAAATGAAAATTGGTTCAAACTCACATGTAGTTATTAGTATTTTTAGTCACAATAATCCTCACTATTTCTTATCTTGTGGAGAAATAATAAATTAATGAATATAATATTGAGAAAACCCATATTCCATCTACTATAAATACCACTCCTAACAACCTCATTTCCTCACACCTCTCAAGACTTTTTCCTACTATAAATTATACTCAAATATCTTCCCAAGATCCCCCAACATGTCCATAATCCCTTGGTCTCATAAAAAGACCAAAACCTCTCCCTGAAATAGGCTCTCAAAGAAGATATATTCAAGAGGTAATTTTCCCCTCTATTTTCTTTCAAATTCCTTTCAAATTTCATTTATTTTCTCCTATTATAATCAAATTATCTTATAAAAATGTCATGATAACTCTATTATGATTTATATAATGGTATGATATCATGTTAATGGAATATTATTCATTATACACTTCCCCCGTTCTTTGTTTATAAAAATAAAATCGTTGCCTGTGATGTGTCAATTTACCAACATCATGGGAGATTCACTTCCATTTCCCTTAAACTCCTTCAATGATGTAAATGAAACGAATAAATGGTTGAAAAAAGATTTTAATATGTATTTTTTATCCCATTTTAGGTTCTATAAATAACTTTTATACATAAAACTAAATGATAAAACAAAACATGTTCGTTCAGATACATGGTAAGGAGAATTCTCAAACGCAACATTCTTTCTTTGGAGGTTTCCCTATTTCAATACATTTTTAGTATGGTTTTTAATTAAAAATCATTTATTCATCATTATCATAAATTTTATTAGATATAAATTTATTCCACTAGAGTTTATGTCAAACATAATGTTTTCTAAGAGAAATCTTCTTTCAAAAACACACCCTTTACTTCTCACTCAAGGTTGATGGTCCTTGTATCAAGTATGTTATTACCTCTTTAATTTGGGAACCTAATGTTTATTAATATATTATTTATGAAATGAATCCCATTAATTTCCATGGGGTTTTATGTTAAATATTGATATATTTTCTTTGTGTAATGGATGATAATGTAAATGTTATGATGTGACGGGTGCATCCGAAATTATAGAGCACAATGAAAATGTTATGATGTGACAGGTGCACCTGGAATTATATAGTGGTACAATGAATTCGTTAATGTGAATAACCTCATGTGTAAAGTTAAGTGTGCATAAAAATGATGATAATTTTTTTTATAACTATGTGTGGTAGTAGACCACTAAGACATGATGTTTCATTTTTATGCATTACCACATTCAAAGTCTTTTTTAAATGTTTCCTCTCATGATTAAGATCCTATGACTATGTTATGATGATAATTATTATTCTCATACCTTGTTATTATGTTTAATGTTATTATCTATCCTCTTTCTGGGATGTTATCTCACCGCTTTTTGATGTATATCCTCAGGTGACTACATGTACTAAGGAGAAGTCAAGAGCCAATAAGAAGCTTGAGATGAAGGAATTAAATAAATGTTTTATTTTTATGTTGTAAAAGTTATGTATGGTCCTTGTTTTCCAAAGAAACTAAACCTTTTGATCCTAATGGAGTAATATTTTTATGTTGTATATCATTAAAATGATGTAAAAGTATTGTAAGAAAAGCAGGGTCACTACAGTTGGTATTAGAAGCACGATTTAGTTAAATCGGGAATTAGGATTAGAGAGCCTTAGTGAAAACCCTGGTTTGAGACTAAGAATATATAATCACAAACAATGTTTTTCTAAACATAGGGATCCTATAAGGTATTATTTTAGTGTTAACTTTAAATTGGAATAAATTATTTATTCATGACTTGTTGACTTATGTTTGTTCTAACATTTAATATTTTAGAAAATGGTAGGAACCATGAGAAACCATGACAATAATTCAAGAGAGGGAAAATGCAGTGATTTCCCGAATGACATACCCAATGCTTTGGGAGGTGGAGTTCAAAACTTCCTGGAGATTCTTTCCTAGTTGTCTTAGGTTATGAATAATAACCTGAATAATGCAGAACGTCCCCATTCACCTAAGATGGAGCAATTGGATATCGAGTGTTTTATGTGGAAATGACCACAAATGTTTAGTGGATCTTCTAATCCACTAGTTGTGGAATAGTGGGTCAACTTGATGGATATGATATTTTCTATACTTTACAATTATAAGATGAAGAAGGTGACTAGGAATGTTTATCGTCTCAATGGATAGGTTGACAAATGGTGGGATTTGATTAAGAACACCAATCTGAGAGAAGAAGTTGAAGAGATGGAGTGGGAATACATTAAGATAATATTTCTTAACAAGTATTTCCCACAAAATCTTCATATGAATATGAATATAGAATTCATATAACAAAATAAAAAGGATGGAGAATATTTAAAGGCCTATAAAGAGAATTTCACAAGGCTCGCAGGTACAATTTGGGATTTTTTATCAATAATGATATAAAAATTGATAGATTATTTAGTGTATTAAAACTACACCTTCGTAAGGATCTTTCAGTTCGATACTTTGGGAGTTATTAAGAAGTTGTTCAATGTTCTCTCAAAGTGGATATGGAGTTTGGAGAATGTTCCTAAGGCTATGGTGATAAGAAAATAAAGATGGAGTTTCATGATGGAGTATCTATTGAGAAAGGTGGAAATAAAAATCAACCACCCACATGTCAAAAATGTGGGAAGAAGCATCATGGGAATTGCCTCCAAGGGATGGGGAAATACTTCAAGTGTGGGAGAGAAGGAAACCAAACTCAAGAGTGTCTAAAATACATAAGAAGGCTGGATAATTTGGTGGATGAAAGGAGAGCACCACCCATGGTTCAATGCTACAACTGTAGGGAGAAAGGACACTTTGCAAGCAAGTTCACAAAACCTCGAGCCCTCGAGGGTAATTGGATTCATCAGCCACCAAATCCAAAGGATAAAGGGAAGGACTATGATATCAATACTATATAATTTGATCAAGAAAATGAATTTATACAAGGTACACTTTCTATTCAATCAAGAATGGAAAAATTATTATTTGATTCTGGTTCTATGCATTCCTTTATATCTCGCAAGTTTTTTTGAACTATTGAATCGAAGCCCCAAAACCTTGAAGTAGAGATATCTGTAAAAACACCAAGTGGTTAAATCACTACAACCCAAGTGTTGGAATATTCTATTATCAGCGTATGTGGGAAGATTCTTCTAGAAAATCTTATGATACTTCCCTTGGTGGAATTCGATGTTATAATGGGAATGGATTGACTCTTGTTATATATAGAGAACATATCAACTATCGGGAAAAGGAAATATCTTTTCATATTCCAAACTATCCCATGCTCCTATAAAAATAAATGTAAGATCATGAATCTCCTTTGAAAAATACTTAAATGGTGTGGGTGTTGATTCCCTATGAAAGGGTATACCTCACTCAAATGGTTGAGTCAAAGGAAAGTGTCAACCTAGCAGAAATTCCCATTATGAAGGAATACATTGATGTATTTACCGAAGAGTTACCCAAACTTTTCCCAGTTCATGAGGTAGAGTTCTCCATAGAACTCATACCCATAACTACTCCTATCTCATAGTGTCCTTATAGGATGGATGCTATAGAACTGGTAGAGTTAAAGAAGCAGCTGCAAGAGCATTTGGAAAAAGGGTTCATACTCTCTAGTTCATCACCTTGGGGTGCACCAATGCTCTTTGTGAAGAAGAAGGATGGAACAACGTGGCTGTGTATCGATTATCATGAACTCAACAAGATCACCATATAGAACAAGTATCATCTTTCAAGGATTGATGACTTATTTGATCAGTAAAGAGGAGCTCAGTACTTCTCAAAGGTGGATCTTTGTTCTGGATATCATCAGCTAAAGGTGAAGAAGGAAGATTTTTAGAAGACTAACTTCCATACAAGGTATGGGAACTATGAGTTTCTGGTGATTCCCTTCAGAATTACTAATTCCCCTGCAATATTTATATATTTTATAAATATAGTCTTTAGAAATTACCTTGACTAATTTTTGGTAGTGTTTATTGATGATATTATCATATACTCCAAGACTAAGGAGGAACTTGAAGAACATATAAGAATTGTGTTGGAGACATTGAGAAAGGAGAAGTTGTACGCCAAGTTCAACAATCATGAATTTTTGATGAAGAAAGTAACATTCATGGGACATGTGATAATAGGTAGGGGTATTTCTATGGACCCTTCAAAAACAAAGGTGATAGAGGAATGAACCAGAACCTCTAGTGTCACAAAAAGTTGTAGTTTTCTTAGATTAACTAGGTACTACTAACGTTTTGTGAGAAATTTATCATGATTGTAAATCCTTATAACTATGTTAACATGGAAAGGGGTAAAGTATGTATGGATGGAAGAATATGAGGAAAGATTCAAGGAGATAAAGATAAGGCTAATCACTACACCTGTACTCACATTACCGAAAATTGGAGAAAGTTTTGTGATATACAAGGATGCTTCTAAGAAAGGATTGGGTTGTGTACTCATGAAAAATGATAATGTGATAGACTACACCTCACATCAGTTGAATATCCCTGAGAAGAAATACCTGACACATGATCTTGATCTAGAAGATGTGATTTTTTCCTTAAAAATCTAGCGGCACCATCTTTATGGAGAGAAGTGTGACATATATACCAATCACAAGAGTCTAAAGTATATATTCACACAAAATAATATCAACATGCGTTAAAGGAGATGGTTAGAGATAATCAAAGACTATGATTTCTCTATTCACTATCATCCTGACATTGAAAAAAAGGTAGATGATTCTCTAAGAATAAAATAACCTGTTACTCTCTCCATGATGTGAATTTAGAAAGACCCTATCTTCATGGAAATGAAAAGGATGGATTTTGAAATCATAATAGTAGGGAATAAATCCTACCTTTACCAAATGATTTCCTAACCATCTATCCAAGAGAAGTTTAAGGATGCACAAAGGGATGATCTAGAGTTACAAAAGAAGGTGAATGCAGTAAAGGAAGGGAAGTTGCAAGAGTTCCATATTGATGATGATGGTGTGATTAAATTTGGAACACAACTTTGTGTGCCTTCATCACCCAGGATAAAGAAGGAGATATTGGAAAATTCACATAGCTCAACTTTCTCTATCCATACTAGTAGCACCAAGATGTACCGATATCTCTGAGAACACTTTTGGTGGGACAACATGAATAAGGAGATTTCAAAATATATCTCAAGGTGATTGGTATGTCAGCAAGTTAATTCAGAGCAATAGAAGTCCAAAGGGATGATGAAAACCTTTCCTATACCAATATGGAAATGGTATAATGTACCTATAGACTTTTTCATAGGTCTCCTACAGATATCCAAATGAAATAATGTGATATGGGTTGTGGTGGACCAACTCACCAAGACTATCCACTTTATCGATATTCAAGAATATCTCTCTCTTGAACAACTTGTAAAGATATCTGTGAAGGAAGTGGTGAGACTGTATGGGGTTCCACTATCGATTGTCACTGATCATGATCCCAAGTTCACATCTATATTTTGGAGGATTCTTCAACATGCTTTGAGTACTGAACTGAATTTCAGCATGACATATCACCCCCAAACTGATGGCCAATCTAAAAGGACTATTCAGATGCTCGAAGATATGCTTAGAGCTTTCTCACTAGAATTCAAAGGTGGATGGGATTAGAATCTCCCATTTGTTGAGTTCTCATACAGCAATAGCTTCCACTCGACTATTAAGATGGCTCCATATGAAGCTATTTATGGAAAGTGATGTAGAAATACAACATGTTTGGATGAAGTTGGAGAAAGAAAGCTATTTGGACCTGATCTTGTTCAAGATATGATAGAGAAGGTTAAAGTCATCCAGAAACATATCAAAGCTACTCAGAGTAGAAAAAAGAGATATGCTAAAAACCATCAAAGAGACTTGGTGTTCGACATTGGAGATAAATTCCTCCTTCGAATATCACCATGGAAGAGAGTTTTTCAGTTTGGAAATAAAGGGAAGCTAATCCTAGGGTACATTGTCCCCTTTAAGATCCTTGACTGTATAGGATCTGTGGCCTATCATCTTTCACTTCCACAAAATATGGATCATGTTTATGATGTTTTTCATGTATCATTACTGAGTAAGTACATACTATATCCCTCACATGTACTGAACTCATAGGTGGTACAACTAGAAGATGATATCTCTTATGAGGTGCATCTTGCAGAGATTCTGGACCAGAGAGATGAAGATATACACAACAAGACAACCCACCTTGTTAAAGTGTTATGGAGGAACCATAAGTATGAAAAAGCAAATTGGGAACCATAGGATGCGATGAAGGATAAGTTCCCCCACCTATTTATGTAAAATGAAATTTAGAGGGTGAAATATCAAAAGGGGGAAGAATGTAATGACCCGAACATTTATCAATGAAATTTCTCCCTTCTTGTAGTAATTTCATAATCACATAAAATCACATTAGGAAATACAATGCCAAATCATGATTAAATGAACTACTATGTGACCTTTAAACATAGATTTTCCACTTTGGTGTTTTGAATTTTAAAAATCTCACATACATGGTTGCGATCTATGAGATGTTTGGAGTCCTATAAGAAAAACTTAATTTTTGGTGAATAGTAACATACCCTTTTGAATAAAAATGTTACCCTTATGAATAGTAATATGAACTTTATGAATAGTAAATCGTCTATGTGAATAGGAACCTTACCAATGATAGTATAAATAAAATTTATCCATCCTATAGGTGACAATATGATATAATTACATTATAGTGCAGGTTTTTTTGTAATTAATAAATATTTAATGATTAATTTTATAATTTAAAAGAAAATTTATTTTCATAAAATTTATCCATAAACTAGTATTTATAGGTAATTTCTCCCCTAAGTAGGCTTTCAAAGAAGATATATTTAAGAGGTGATTTCTCTCTCTCTTTTCTTTCAAATTCCTTTCAAATTTTATTTCTTTTATTCTCTTATTCTCAACTTCTCTTATCAAAATGTCATGATAAATCCAGTATGATTATTATACTAGTATTATATAATGTTAATATAAGATTATTAATTATACACCTCTCTCTCTCCCTCTTAGTTTATAAAATGAAATTGTAGCCCGTGATGTTATTATGTGATGGGAGCGCTCAGAATTATATAGCGCAATGAAAATGTTATTATATGACGGGTGCACCCAAAATTATATAGAACTCTAATGAATTGGGTAATGTGAAGAACGTCATGAGTAAAGTGAAGTATTCATGAACATGATACTTGATTTCTTTACAACTATGTGTGGTAGTAGACCACTAAGACATGATGTTTCATTTGTATGCATTTCCAAATTCCAAGTATTTTCTTAATGTTTCATCTCATGATTATGATCCAACGCCTATGTTATGATGATAATTATTATTCTCATCCCATGTTATGTTGTTTCATGTTCTTATCTATCCTCTTACTGGGATTTTAGCTCACCCCTTTTTGATGTATATCCTCAGGTTACTACATATACTAAGGAGAAGTCAAGAGACAATAAGAAGCTAGAGAAGAACAAATTAAATAAATGTTTTTGTTTATGTTGTAAAAGTTATATATGTTCTATGTTTACTCACCACACAAAACCTTTGTATCCTCATGGTGTAATATTTTTATGTTTTATATCATTAAAATGATGTAAAATTAATATAAGAAAATAGCGTCGCTATAAAAAAGGTATTGCAATTACATTTTTTTTCAATGGACCATCACAAATAATGATTATTTTCCACAAATGATTCCAAAAATAAGACCCACTATCTTGTTAAATAACAAAATGTGATGGGTCCATCATAAATAATAAATTGTGACAGATACAATGATCCATCGTAATTACTAACAATTTCAAAAAAAATTAAAAATAAAAAAAATATATTTTTTAGAAACTAAAAATAATTAAAACTAATTAAAAATAATCATAAAAAACAAAACATTGATGAATAATTTCACACATAATATATTTATCACTCTAAAATATAGAATAGTAATAAAATATCACAAAGAATCAACTTGTATGAGGTGGAGGAGGATCACTCGAAGGACCCAGGGGAGGAAGCACCATACCAACACCACTTGCAAGACGTCACATATACCCCAATATATTTTTATCTCTCTTATGTTGATGATCATGCTCCTATTATCTCTGAATTCAGTGTATCATCTCATCATGAGATCTCAACCTCTCCTCATACCATGAAACAAATGACGATGATGACTCTCCATGAGCTCCCATCGAGCTGACCGATGACATCACAATAGAAGCATAATAAATCATAGGTGTTGTATCAAACAAATACCGATATCCCAACCTTTCTGAAAACTATAATAAATCTCCTGTTTAGAATCCACCTCATCGAAAACTGACTTACCAGTGCCATCTACTTCTTTCTCAGCTTGAATATCTCATGGATGGGAAGTCGTAGCCTCATATGTTTCCTTAAAATATAATTGGAAATTAAAATAACAATAAAATTAATATTAGTTATTTTTTTCAAAAAATTATTAACCACAATATAGTGTTGTTGATCTCCTACAAGTTTTCCTATACTAGGATCAATGTATATCTTCTTATAAACATCGAAATCCATAATAGAGGGGTCAGTAGTGGCCTGTATAATATAAATAGTATTCTATATTTAAAGTATATATAAATTAATAAGTAATAATACTTACCATATTTCATAAATGTATACCAAATGTATAAATTTAGACCTTATGTGTGTCCCATTTCCTCCCCCAGTTCTGAAATCTAGATGGTGACCACCTCATAAAAGTATCTCCTAGCCAGTAGGAGCACAATCCAACCCATACCTTAGCAGAGATATAGTCAGGTCGATGGGAGATGTAAGAATGGTCGAAAAATGAAGCATAAACTCTATTCATAACACTATTTCTAAGGCTTCTTAAATACTAATGAAAATGTTCATACATACAAATATCCCATTACTCCTAGATAGGATCTCTTAGGAAATCAAAAATCAGAGACCATAAATTCTATAAGAAAATTAAAAAAAATATATTTTAGTAATTAAATAAGTTTTAATATATATATGTTATTTAATAACATATAATCCAGTGGTTGAACATATGTTGTCAAATGACAGTGGGAATCTGATCCCATGACACCCATGGTTTAGAAAAATAATTTCCTCAAATCATACCACCCTGACCAAAATCTAAATGAGAAAAACGTACAAATAAAAACAAATAATCGGAATATTATTACCAAAATTAATACTAAAACTTAATATAAAATAAATATCTTAAACAATTAAACATACCTCCATTAACAAGGATCAAAATCAATAGATGGTAATCTCTCTAAAACAGGGTCTGAAATCATCAATCTAGCAAGACCTCCCCCTCTTAATAGGTGCATCGTCCTAAAAATTAGATGAATTGGGATTATCAGTAGGAAGTCCAAAAATAATGAGAGAATGATATAGATAATTTGGAACATCTTCATCCATCTAAAATAAACAATCTTACCTATAAGAAATTTTTAATACAAATATATAATATAAAAACTAATAAATACTAGAATATAATAATTATACATGTAAAAAATTGTTAATACATAAATCAAATATAAAAAAATATTAATACTAGAATATTTTAATTACCTATAAATAAATATTAGAACACAATAATTTAACATGTAAATATTTTTTAATATAGATATAAAATATAAAATAATAATAAATATCATAGATAATATAATATTCTTATCTTTCAATAATTGTTAATATGAATATCAAGTATAAAAAACTAACAATTACTTGAATTAGTGAAGGAACAAGATAGATCATCCGGTAAAACCATCTGAAATAAAAAATATTACCTGTAAATAATTTTTAATTCAAATATAAAATATAAAAAACTAATAAATACTTGAATATAATATATCAATCATACTCTTTTTCCTCATCTTCACCAATGACAATTTCTTCATCCTTATTTTCAGTATCATCAAATTTCATACAACTTTCAGTTTTATCATCTCTTATTACTTCATCAACATTATCAATATCATCGACCTTGAACTAGGTGGTTTCATCATCTATATTTATATATCATCAGGTAAGAGATATATTTTGGGATGTTTCTTGAAAGATTTATTTATTTTCTACTTCTAAAAAACCATTTTTATTTTTGATAATCTAACTTCCATGAGATTTCATTTTAATTACAGTCTACTAGTCATTAAAATATCTTGAAACATCATAGTAATTTTCACAATAAACTTTATGTGCTTTATGTTCTATAATAAATGGTTTATTTTATATAAGAATACAATTATATTTAATTTCAAAAACTCCATATCAAGGATAAACTCAAAACCCTCGATCAGTATCAAACCAATGACATTTAAACATTGTTACATAATTTGGTCCCAAATAATATATCTCAATTATTTCATCTCGTATACCATAAAAATCAACTTCAGTTTCTTTATGATGATATCCTTTCAAAAAAATACCACTATTCATTAATTTCTTTGATTCTCTATATACGCGTGTATGGAATTAAAATCCATTAATGACATACCCATTATAAGAATTTATCAATTTTGTGGAAGGGTTTTTGAGAACACATAATCAAATATAAATTTTATTTTCATTTTGTATTTCCTATAAATAATAAAAATTATTTATAATATATATCACCAAAAATTTTAGTTAATGTTCCATCAAAATGAACTTAACTTACCAGCCTTTGAAACAAATATGTAGAATTTTGTTGAAGATGTTCTTCAAGAGAAGCAGATGTAATTTGTATAAAGTGTTTTTTTCTATGGTCAACATATAGTCTATAAAAATAATAATATAAATAATGGTATCTATTATAAAAATTTAAAATAATAATAAAAAATAGTACTTCAAAAATTGTGTCATTTTTTCACAACATAGAAAAACATATGTATGAGATCTGTGTAGTTCTTTATCTAAAATCTGTCATTCATGATAACCAAAAAAACCAAGCTTAGGATGATTAAAAAATAAAAACTGATGGTATGTGACATTATCAACATTTTTCTCATTTCAACCCATCCGATTATGTTTTAAAGGACATTCTAATTAAAAATAATAAGAGCATAAATTTTAAATATCCTTCTATAAGTACACTTATTTAATTTACCCTTAAATTGATGTTTTGTTACATGATTTATTCTTTATTTTTTGTATAAATATCTCAAATTGGTACATCCATTAGAATTTTACTGGCCCTCCATATTTATCTTCATATGAAAAATTCAATATTAAATGTTCTATCAAGTCAATGAAGTATGGGGGGAATATTTTCTCCAGTTTACATAAAATTGAAACAATATCCTTTTTTACCATACTCAATGAATAATAATCTGATGCTTCCACATAAATATATCAAAATAAATATGATATTTTGGTCAACAAATCCTAGATTAAAGTATTAAACAACCCACTAAGACCAAAATATAGTAATATTTATATTGTTACATGACAATCATGAATTTTTAACAATGAAATATGCCAGTTTCTGATGCAAAAAGACAAATTAGAAGCATAACCATATTTTAAACTCAAATCTAGAATCCATTAACTAAATAATAAACAACATTATTTAGAAAGTGCATAATAATATTTTTGTATAATTAAATTATATGATCTTTCATCTTCAAATAATCAAAGTTCTAGATGTGTGCAAATTTGGGAATTACCTAACCACGACTTTACATTATCTTTGATTTTACCAAGTATTTCCAACATGATATAAAATATGCTATCAAAAAAATTCTTCTCAATATGCATTAAATCTAACATGTGAAGAACCAACAAATAGGACCAATATAGAAGATATCAAAAAATAAACTGCTTTATCCAATTGTGATCTCTCTCAAAACCATTCATTTTTTTCATTTATGGTAGGTCCAAAAGTAATATGAGGTAATGCAGAGATGATATATTTTACCTGAATGCCTAATATCACTCCTGAAGGTTTGTCTCTTTCAATTCTACATTTTGTAAAATTATTTTTGTTCCTTTGAAAAAGGCAATTCGTAGGAAGAAATATCTAATGTCAGTAAAAATAACTAATCTTTCTACCATTACAAAGGATAAATGATTTTTCCTCAGCCATGCAATATGAATATGATTTTAGGTCATGTGTACTCCATCCAGATAACATACCAAATTCTAGAAAGTCAGCGATCACCCACATTAATGAATCCTTCAGTATAAAACTCTAATATGTAACTATATAAAATTTAGTTACACCGTTGTTACATAATGAAATCTACTAATCAATTAGTGACTTCAAATAAACATCTATATTCTTCTTTAGATTTCCTAGAATTAATAGTGCCAAAAATATATAAGGTTTCTTTACCAACATCCAAGGAAGTAAGTTGAACAGAGTAATGAAAACATACCAACAAAAATATTGACTTCCGTAAGCACCAAATGGAAAAAAACCATTAGTATAAAGACCCAACCATATGTTATAAGGTTCTGAGAAAAAGAGTGAAGCATCTAATAAAAATGTTTTGATGAATCACCACCACATGGAATACTTAATATTTTATTTATGGAAATATTTGATTTATTCCATTTCATAAATATAGTTGTGTTGTGAGGCATAAATAAACACTATAAATGTGGTGTAATTGGAAAACACCTTGATAGTTTTTAAGGAAATATGGACTTTCCTTGTTGTTCCTCTTCATACCTTGATTATCCACATGTTGGACAATTAAAAAATGATTCATAATCACCATAATATAATATGAAGTCATTTGAACATGCATGGATCTTCTGATAACCAAGACCCAACTTATGGACCGACATCTTACTTTCATAGAAACTTGTAGGTAATATATTTCCATCAGGAAAAAATGATTTAAATAAAGATAATATTTGATTAAAACAGCTATTTAAAATCCCAAAATCTGATTTTATTGCCATAAATTTGATAACATCTTCATGTTTTCTCATCCGATATCTCGGATATAAGGCCTCCTCAATAGCCTCATGTACCAAATTTTGAAATGATGGATCCAGAACCAAATATTTTTTATTGTATAATGAATTCTATTCACCTTGTTGATATCAACAAAATATAATCTTTTTGAAAACCAAAATAAAGTAGATGAATTCCAATATTGTCCAACATTTAAAATCTCCCAAGATCAAATTTCTTACATGAAATTTAATTTTTCCTTTAGAAATAAATTCTATATTCAATGATTCAAATGATATAAATAATTCAACTCCCTTAATGTAGACATGATTTATTCTAGATTCGTTGGGATATTTTCGATGATTTATCTAATCACGACTGTGTAATAGAAACTAATTTCAACTATATGAGTCCATAAATATCTATAAAAACAATAGAAATAAGAATAATTATTACTCATTGTGACTTATTGAAAATTATTATTATATTTTAGTGATGTCTAAATAGTATTTCATATATATTATTTATATAATTTCTTATGAATTATCATAATTTACTAGCATTTACAAATTATTAATAATATTTAGTAAATAATAATAACATTTACTATTTATTACTAATATTGAATAATTATTTATTAATTACTAAAAATTATTTAATGATTAATATTAATTATTTTAATCAATACAAAATTTATATGAATTATTTTTAATTTGTAATAGTTATTATATTTTATAATTTTTTACAAGTTATGATTTTTTTGTAATTTTTACAAATAGTTTTAATTTTTACTAATTGATAAAATTATTTATTAAGGAATACTAATTATTTATAAATTATAACTGAATTTCTAAAAAAAGTGGCTATTTTTTAATAATTACTAGTATTTTATATTTTTTCATTTATAATTTATTACAAATTATCATAATTTTCTCAAATTTAAAAATTAATAATAATAATTTTTAATTGACACTAATATTTATTATTTTTTAATAATATTGACTAATTAATTATTAATTATTATAAATTAATTAATAATTATTATTAATTATTTAAATTATTACTATATTCTTAATAATTACCAATTTTTGTGAGTTGTTAATAATTGTTAGTATTTTTTTATATTTTTTTACAAGGTATTAATTTTTTTTATTAATTATTATTAGCTATGTTTTTAATAAAGTTCACATATTTTTAATTGTTATTTTTTTTCTTAAAATATTTTTTATAATTTATTTAAAAAAAATTCTTATAAATAAAATTTTGTTAAAAAGTTTTCTTTAAATTGATATTCTCATCATTTTTATAAAACAGTAATTTTCTATTTATTTCATATGTTATATATATATATATATTACAAGATTTCTTAATCAAATATCAAATTTATTTTTACATATTTTTAAAAAATATATATATATCAAATCTATACGCGCGCGCGCACACACACACACACATAGACATAGATACATACATATATTGAAAACCTTACACATTTTTTAAATATTTATATATGTATATTCACATGTTTATATATATATATTAAAAAATTTCTTAATCAAATTTTTTTTACATGTTTTAAAAAAAATACACATATCATTATCATCATCTAATTATATATTTATTAAGAAAGAGAGTATCCCCAACTTAGGTATTACAAATATACATAACATACACACATACATACATACATACAAACATACATACATACATACATACATATATACATATATATTTTGAAAACCTTACTAATTTTTGTGAGTTCTTAATAATTGTTAGTATTTTTTTATATTTTTTACAAGGTGTTAATTTTTTTTTATTAATTATTATTAGCTATGTTTTTACTAAATTTCACTTATTTTTAATTGTTATTTTTTTTCCTTAAAATATTTTTTATAACTTTTTTTATAAAAAAATAATTATAAATAACATTTTGTTAAAAAGTTTTCTTTAAATTGATTTTATCATCATTTTTATAAAATATTAATTAAATATTTATTTCACATGTTATATATATATATATATATATATATATATATATTACAAGATTTCTTAATCAAATATCAAATTTATTTTTACACATTTTTTAAACAAATATATATATCAAATCTATACGCAGACACACACACACACACAGAGAGAGACATACATACATCCTTACACATTTTTTAAACGTTTATATATATATATTCACATGTTTATATATATATATTTTACAAAATTTCATAATCAAATTTATTTTTACATGTTTTTAAAAAAAATATACATATCATTATCATCATCTCATTATATATTTATTAAGAAAGAGAGTAGCCCTGACTTAGGGAACAATACACAGAGCCTAGGGAGGCCTAAAGTAGTAAACCCCAAGCTGGACCCATATGATCAAGTTGAACCCTTCCAGTTTCAATAGTTGTGTGTTTGAGAAGCATGCAACACTGGAACCCTGGTCCACCACCACCATGGAAGCAAGATAATTTTCTGCCCTGTTTCCTTCATGCCATGTATGGACCACACAACTATTGCTACTACTAAGGAGATATCTATATTTTTTGATGATGTAGGCTATCAACCAGGGAGAAGAGATTTTTTACATGTATTGCATCATAGATGATTCAAGAGTATGTTTCCACCCGATTGAGAGTGATATGTTTCTAAACACAAAGAATTATCCCTATGTACATAGCCCTAGACTCCACCTAGATAGAAATTTACTTTCCATAGCATTAAATTCAAGGAGAACACTCCCCCTGTGGTCCCGCACCACCCTGCCACTACACATGACCCTCAAGATACATGACCCATTGAAATTCAGTTTGGAGCCCTTGCCTGGCGGAATCCAGCACACCTAGTATCCCCTCAGCCCCAAAATCATTGGTTGCATCAGTGTCACATTCAACATCACAGACCGCAAAGAGGGGGCATCACACCAGTTGTTTATACCATGAACCACCTATACAAGGAGGGATCTTATTCTCATGATGATAGATCTCCCAGTGGATGGAATCCCCTCGAATCTGGTCTTATTCTTAGCCTTCCAAATACACCAGCATCTTTCACTTAAAATAATTTATATATGTATATTCACATGTTAACACACACACACACACACATCTACATATATCTAAATTTTTACAAAACTATATTCACATGACTTTAAAAAAATGAAAATCAATCATAATCAATCAAACATGGTTTAACATCACTTACACAATTAATGTATTATCATAATTCATAAAAAAATCATATCACCATAAAAATGAAATACAATTTAAAAATAAAATAGATTTATATAAACTCTTTCAATACCAGTTATCCCTAAATAATTTCCATAATAAACATATTTCCCATAATAACATAAAATAATATACTTGTAGTAACCTAAAATACTAGAAAGAAATCAATTAAATCTAATGGTTAAACAATGAGGATAATACTTCAAATCAATTGGAATAACTCGTCTAGACCCAATGAATAGAAAAATAGGGAATAATAAATTTTTAGTAACCCTAAACACCAAATAAACCACAAAAATCGGGTAAATTTCTTAATCTAGGATTTTCCCAAAATAATTGATATAAGATTAAATGAAAAAAGATAAAAAATAATGGAAGATAAGATAAGAGGAGTTCATACCAAGATAATTCAAACTCAGATCTATAAAAAACATACTATAACTGAGGTTTTAGAAGGGGTTCAGACGTCAGTATGCTGCACGATCAGGACAAAGAAGAAGAAAAAAGGAAGAAGGAAGAACAAATAAGGGGTTGCATGTTTTTAATTTATTATTAATTGTAATGGGATATTAGTGACGAAATTAATGCTATCACAAAAGATAATTTTCTTTAAATATTTTTGAGATTAAAATTATTACCATTTTCAAAAGGTTCTTGTGGGATAACTAATAATGATGGATATGAAAATCCGTCACTATTATCCATCATAAATACCTTTCCCATGGGATGGTGTGAAAGTGCACCAAATGTGTTTGGGGTGGATCTTATTTTCCATTACAAATAATTAGTATTTGTGATAGAAAATTTATTTTGTCACAAATAAATATTTCTGTAGGACTATTTGTGATGATGATCTTCCCCATCACAATTAAACCACCACAAATACCAATTTTTAGTATTGTATATGTCAAAAGTGATAAAATAAAACCGATGTCTTCAAATGAATAAGGTAATATTTACACTTTTTCTCAATTTTATTTTTTTTCTTAAATTGAATTACATGAAATACTTTATGAAATTTTGGCATCATGTTTTGTGTATTTAGTGTTTTTAACATGAATCCAAACCCAAAATTTTAAAATTTTCATTTTTATACTTCATCTAGGCCTCACGTTCCTTCATATGCGACGTGTTGTGATGTAACCATGCTATGAGGCGGTGAGTTGCATTTTTTATGTGGGAATGATGGGTTTGAGTACCAATGATGTGGGGAATAAATGTGCTGGGTTGGAGTGGCCATGTTGTGGGGAGGTGATGTGATGAAAAGTAGCATGTGTTGTGGCTGTGAGATGGCGGTGTTGTGTGGTTGGTTGGATATAAAAGGTTGATGTGTTGTTCTTTTGTGTGGTGGGTTGTGGTGTGGTATTTTCCCAAGTATCATTTTAATTAAATGATAAATATTGAATTTTGAAATGAGATGGAATGGTTAATGAATTAATTAAAGTGGGATGCCTGGTTTAATTTGGTTAATGGATAAATGAATAATTATGGTCAATTCATTTGGTTTGATTTGGTAATGTGAAATTTCGAAATTTGGCTTAAAATAAGGAAAAAATGAATTGTGAAATGTGGATTGTGATTTCACCATGATTCGTTGTTTCATTTTCACCCTTACACCACTATGCTAAACTATTTTTGTATTGAAAATTATAAAAATAATTAAAAATTTCAATTCATGTTTGATTTAATTATTTTGTTTTCATCATTATTAAAAAGGTAAATTTTGCTTTTTTTTATAATTTCATTGTAGGTGGAGGTGATTTAGAGGGCTCATGATGAAGTTGAAGAAATTTGAGCCAAATTGTGTAGGATCCAAGCACGCCAATGGAATCAACCACACACTTCTACTGAAATGTGAAACTAAATGGGATGATATTTTGTGATTTGGTAAAAACTTTAATGGGATAAATTTCATATGAATAAACCCAAGCCTCATTAGTCCATTAAGGGGTCCATCTTAACTAATCCTTCCAAGGGATTGAATCCACTAAAAGTCAAAAGGTGGGTTATGTATTTAGTCCATATATCAGGATGTGATTGTCCAAATGGTGCCAAATTTTCAATATAGATATCCAGGATGTGGGGATACAACTTTTTTATTTTTTTTCAAAGTGAGATAAGACTTTATAGAGGTTGAAAACCAGGGGCCAAGTGGTTTCTCAAAATCCGGGGCTCCAAAAAACCTTCCAATTTTCATATAAAATGATACCTTGGGCTCCCCATTTGAAAGTTTGAAAGTAAAGAAAAGATCTACCATTTTGGATTCCCAAAGGAATATTATCTTCATCCAAGAGGTTTTGGAGGCCCCTATCCTCACAAGAGGATCATGGATGAAGGTGAAGTTACACCCAAGCCTCCTCCTCCTCTCAATAGCGAGCTAAATGGTGGACATTTATTTCAAGGGATCTAAACATATTGTTAAAAGAGATACAATGATTATTATTATGATGTTTTAGTTTAATTTGTGTGTGAAATATTTCATTAAAGTTTTATCTTAACATTTTTCTTCTTTGAATTTTTTGTTTTGGTTTAATCAAGTGAATCACTTTTCATCTCAACACCGACTGGGTTGAGATTTAAAGTGGAAATCTTGGGTTGTTCCAATTAGACCACACAAGCATCCTCTTTTTCCCACACATACATGATATATCAGTATGCTTTGGAATACCTCACTCTATGATTGAGGTCTGAACCTTGAAAATATGATTATTGTGTCAGGGGTTGGTTCTTTGTGCATTGATTTAAGGGGTTAGAGAGGAATTGAGATCTTGACAAACCTCATCCAAAGGATTACATTAAACCATGTGTCACGACCCCCTCCCCACAAAGTGTACCCCTCCTGGGCCGACAATGTGAAAAGGGAGATAATGACCCCCGAGTCCCGCCTCCAGTAGGCCCCAGGTTGGCGACTAGCACCGAGGGTATAATAACATACAAATGGGAGGCATTACCCTCTAAGAGAACACATGCAGAAGAGAGAGATAGAATATACTCCAATCAAATCCAACTTAGAACTGAGATATAAAAGGAAACCAAGTATATATATGAAATGTCATGCAAAAGTACTACGACTAAAAGGGAAAACTAAAAGTACCCAAAAGAAAGTAAAACGACAGCGACCACAAGCCCGAACCGCTCCACCTCCAACCGCGAGCTAGTAGTAACCAGCTTGATCTCCAACCTGCTCCCAGTGACCTGAAAAACAGTTTATATGTACATAGGGTGAGTATAACAGTATACTCAGTAGGATCCTCCCCAATCCTCTCATGAAAAAGTAAAGAAAGCATGTTAAATCCTAGTGAACAACAAGTGAAACTAACTCGTCACCTAAACAGGTATACTATGTTCCCAACCTCACGATGGATACTCTCACCAAGTAATGCATACAAGAATATAGAATATAGTAAATAATGTCAAGGGTACCCCTCTACTACTTCCCCACTGGTTTGCCTCTTTGCCCCAACGACATACTTCCTGTGCATTTATCTCCAAAGGCTTGCCCGCAGACACTTGGGCTAAGCTCCACAATCTGCACCCCGTGCACCACATAGGCTTGCCCGCAGACACCTGGGCGAAGCACCACAATCTACACCCCGTGCACCACATAGTCTTGCCCGCAGACACCTGGGTGAAGCACCACACCGTCCTCACAACTGAAAGTAACCAGGTAGTCTCCGGGAGCCACCACAGCTCGCATAACGTGTATCATACGTCGGGTATAATACCTCAAGCCATTATAGCCCATACTCCGAGTAAGGATCCTCAAGACATCATAGCCTATACACATTACACCTATAGTAGTCCGTAGGATACTATATCCAGAATATATGTGTGTGAATAACCACAAGCCATTACAGCCCTCTACACACATATATGGGATAACTAACCACTGTGCCTCATGGCACAAGTATCTACCAAGAGAAGAGAGCGGGGCCAAAGCGGGTAGTCAGCCATTCAACCTCCCATCAGAATGTTGGGGAAAACACCCCCCAGGGCTCAGAATCCCTGGGGTGTCAGTTGCCCTTACCGACAGGGTGGAGTAGCGTATAGAAACACAAAAAGTACAGAATATATAAGTAACTCACATCCACACTATGGGAATTACCTAGTCTTAGATACAACTGCAACTAACGTCTCTCAGACTCTAGGCTGCTACTTCTAAGACTAGGTATCCTATAAGCACACAAACATTTGAAGAGATTTATTAGATTACTCCGTTCTCATTTTATCAGTACCACTGTACATTAATTAATTCTTTAAACATTAATTAAGAATGAACAATTCCACATTAAACTGAATTGGCATCACATTCAAAAACAACTGCTCCTTTTTAAGATTCACATCACCTTTAAATTCCAGCATCTCCATCCCCGTGGATTTTCACCATTTAATCAAAAATTCATTATAGAATTACTTTTCCACATTCCCAGGCATTCTAGAAAAAAAATCCTATGCTTCTAAACAAAAATGAGGCTCAACACGGTGAATAGATATACTACCCTTCGTGTCTTTTCCGCCTATAGAAAGAGCATATACCCATTCTCCCTCAATAGGCTAAACACGGAAAGCACGTGGCATACCCCACACGTCTTCGCCTCCTTCGGAAGAAGGGTAGCAAGACCAGCTGCCTTGAGCAGTGGGGAAAAGCAAAGGAGATTAATATTCAAGAAAACCGCAAGCAACCAGCAACCACATCCATCCCATTCCATTACCCCTGGTGTCCTCCCCGACACCCACATGCATAAACCGATGCATCTCGCCACTCTAGGCGTCATCTGCTGCCATAACCACAAGGCCTCTATGCCTCCACATATCACAACAACCATCCAAGCTCACATCACAGCACAAGCAGCAGGAAAAAAAACATCACATCATGGGCTCTTGACCCTTTAACAAACAAGAGGGTAACTCAGAACCCTTTTAGAAATTCCCACATAATCTGTTCTTTAAACCATATTGAATTGGAAGATTTGTTATTCGTAGGTTCCAATCACGGATACCTAATCCGCAAGCTATCACAATTAAATAACCATGCTTACTTCCCTAATTTGATTATCCTCAAATTAGAACAACTACAACAACGATAATAACCATATTAATTTACATGCCTCTTTATCTTTAGCCAATTAATTAACAATTAATTCCGGCTTTACGTTCATTATCAATTTCTATCATGAACGAACAACAAATCAAAGAAAACATAGATATCACTATATCTAGGAAAACATGAGGCAAACCGTTATCACGGTATAAAGAAACAACATGCGATCAACCAATTCTTTTAATCCAGTTCAAGTATTTAATTAGGTCAATTTCATTGTGATCCAAAGGGATAAATCATGCTAATTCTACAATTACACATATACAATTAGAGAAGCCATGAATCCCCTACCTCAAACAGTTCCTCACATTCTTTATCCACACAATAGGTCACGATCCTCTCCTCGCGACAACTGCATCCATCGGAGGATGCTGTGGTACGACAGTACCAACCAACCCCAAGAAAACCCATTAAAATCTTGGAGAATACATGGTATAATTATAGAAAAGAGGATAGGAGAAGATGAACCCCAAAGAATGATGATACAACATACCTTATATCGAAGATTGATCGACAGGGCTCGGTTGCATCCAAAACAGAGCAGAACCAATCCTAGGAGTAAAGATTGATTGTGAAACTCCTACGGAAAGAATTGAAAGGTTCTAGCGTCTCTTAGTTGAGAACAAAAGGAAAGAACAAGGGAGAATGATATCTCGTCCCTTTTTAAGATTTAATGGGGCGACAGTTTAAGATCCGGTTAATTCTCCATTAAAAACGGATCGCATTAACCCACACGGTTTGACCAAGTAAAACATTCCAAGCCTTAGGAATAATTAATATAGGATTTATGGAATTTTAAACGGCCTTAAGAGCCCTTAAAATAAGGCTTTAAATGTATTTTACGTCAAAGGAAACATCAAAAGGGGCAAAATTGTAGGAGTCTGGAAACACTGTTCACCCACTGTTACTGTACATGAAAACGATCTGTGAAACCGATCTGTCACACCGATCTGTGAAACTGATCTGTCAGACCGATCTGTGAAACCGATCTGTCACACCGATCTGTGAAACTAATCTGTCACACCGATCTGTGAAACCGATCTGTCAGACCGATCTGTGAAACCGATCTGTCACACCGATCTGTGAAACCGATCTGTCAGACTGATCTGTGAAACCGATCTGTCACACCGATCTCTGAAACCGATCTATCAGACTTATCTGTGAAACCGATCTGTGAAACCGATCTGTCACACCGATCTGTGAAACTGATCTGTCAGACCGATCTGTGAAACCGATCTCTCACACTGATCTATGAAACTGATCTGTCACACCGATCTGTGAAACCGATCTGTCAGACCGATCTGTGAAACCGATCTGTCACACCGATTTGTGAAACCGATCTGTCAGACCGATCTGTGAAACTGATCTGTCACACCGATCTGTGAAACCGATCTGTCAGACCGATCTGTGAAACCGATCTGTCACACCGATCTGTGAAACCGATCTGTCAGACCGATCTGTGAAACCGATCTGTCAGACCGATCTGTGAAACCGATTTGTGTGACCGATCTGTCAGACCGATCGGTGAGACCGATCTGTTACTGTTCATAAAACTGGAAACACTGTTCACAGAACTGGAAAATTAGAAAAGTGTTGGGGATAAGTCCCCTTGACCTCCCAGAACACCTCCCACACCAACATTTCACAAAGTAATGGACCGGAGAGGTCCGGGCCATTACATTAGATACCTATCAAAAAATTCTCGTCCTCGAGAATTAAAAACCAACCCAGAATAAAAGAGGGGTCCGAACAACCACCCCATAAGATACCTGTAGACGCCGGAAAAGTCCGTTGTTCCCAAACGAAGCTCCGGATGCGGAAAGCGAAGTGATATTTGGAGTCAGAGGCACGTTCCAGAGGGCCCGGAGGACTTGCGCGAAATTTCAGAGGTCCGCGCGCAAAGTTGAGTCGTGGCGCGCAATCCTCCCGGGATGCGCGCAATGCGCCGTGGCCTGCGCGGCTCCTTTGCGCGCCGGGTCCTGATTCCGCGCCCGCGAAGCGAATTGCGTGCCCGAGACCGGATTCCGCGCCCGGGGTCGCCTATAAATATAAGGCGACCCCCGACGTTTTGAAGGTTTCCAGAATCCGAAGCGTCACTCGTTCGCGCAATCCAACCCCTTCCGCGCGCAATGCCGATCTTCAGGTAACCTCCTTTCTTTCGCGCAAGAGAGCCTTGGGGTTCGCCTTCGCGCGCAATCCCCTTGGCTCCTTTCCTTTGAATAAATTTCAACCCGAAGGCCTTTGCGCGCAAAAGAAGCCTCTTGCGCGCAATTGCCCCCGGGTGCGCGCAATCCAACCCGATTGCGCGCACCCCCCATCTTCAAAGTGGCCGTTCGTTAGAGAATGAGCCGTTGCCCCCGCGCGCTACCCGAAGCCCGGTGCGCGCAATCCCAATCATCCGCGCGCGAAGCGCTGGCGCAATTGCGCGCCAGCCCGCCATTTTGCGCGCCGACCCGCGGTTTTGCGCGCAAAGCTCCTCTTTTGCTCGCAATCCGCCAGGGTCGCATCCCTTGACCCCCTGAGGGTACCCGCCTGCGTGGCGCTCGATGATCCTCATCCTGGGTGCCCGCACCGTGCGCTGTCTTCCCGTGCAGCCTTCCAGGCTCGTGCGAAGTGACACGGACCCATCGGCGGCAATCATTCGTCCAGCATGACGTTAAACTGCATATTCGTCCTGCATGACGTTAAACTGCACATTTGTCCAGCATGACGTTAAACTGCCCATATGTCCAGCATGACGTTAAACTGCATATACGTCCCGCATGACGTTAAACTGCGCATTCGTCCAGCATGACGTTAAACTGCCCATATGTCCAGCATGACGTTAAACTGCACATTCGTCCAAGCTGCACGACGCTAAACTGCCTAGCCCCCCATCGTCCGCGCTGCAAGACGTTAAACTGCCAAGTGTTTCGTCCTTAACACACGACGTTAAACTGTACTTCGTCCGGCAAGACGTTAAACCGTCCGCTTCGTCCTCAACACACGACGTTAAACTGTACTTCGTCCGGCAAGACGTTAAACCGCCCGCAACCTGATCCCGTGCCCTGCACGCAGGGTCCCCCCCGGTTTGGATGTGGCCCCCACCCGCTCGTCTCTGCAGGGATGTCGGGATTGCCCCTCTTTAGGGACGATTTAATGGGAGTGGCTTTTCCCTACGGGGGCAGGGTATTACAAACCCCTAGTTTCTCGTGGGAGGCTGCACATGTGTATCTCCATTGCGCCTCCCCACCGCCGAAGCCAGTAGAGGGTGTGACTGGGATCGAGGTGTCTCCTACTTTCGGTCCAAGTCCCTTCCAACTGAGTTTTGCCGCATCCGGGCTGCCTCAAGTGCGTAAGTCCTGACAGAATGAACTACGTGGACTTTGATCCCTGTCTTCTAAACAGGGTACGTAGGAAGCCTCCCTGAGGTTCAAGCCCACCACCTGGTCATCCCGGTCGTATTTACGTCAGTTCGTCCATCAGTGGACCCCTCCAGGGTTCACGCTTGCGTCGATTCACCTATGAATCCGCCCCTGTGGGAGACTACCCGTGTGTATCTCCACTGTGCCTCCCCACAGCCCCTTTTTCCATTTCTCCTTTCATCGTCCAGCATGACGTGAAACTGTGATCCACCCGGCCGTTCCGTCCCCCTCTGTGCGAGGTGGTTCGGTTCAATCCTCCGCCCGGCGGCCTAGACCTCTTCGTGAGTCGGCTTGCCGACGTCCAGCATGACGTTAAACTGTATACCCGAACTACGTTGACTTTGATCCATGCTAACGCGCGGTACGTAGGAAGCCTCTACGGGGTCCAAGCTCTTCACTCCATCATCCATCCTGATCCTTACCCGGGCCGCCACATCCCGGTGGGGTCATGCCACTTCACTCCACTCCATATCACTTGGGAAGCCGCCCATGCGCTGGCCCCAGCGTCGGAGGTTCCCCGCAAGGGGTTCTGTCATCTGATCCACTTTTCGTGTTGATCGGTCCGATGCCGTCCCCGCTGGACGTTAAACTCGCGGCATACCCCGTGTTAAACATGGGAAGCTGAGGAAAACCTCAGGTGACACAGTTCCCCGCACCCCGTGCGGGATGCCTCAGGCCATCATGCCTTCGAGAAGCCCTATTAGGGACGGAAGACAGACGTGCAGAGCCGCAGTGTCACGACACGCCCCCAGCACCCAGAGCCACCCGGCCTTCTCACTGCAGGTTGCTGCACCGACCAGACTCCTTGGAGCGTCTGGGCGGAAGCAGCGTAATTAACCGGTGTCCATGAAGATATGGCGCCGGGAACGAGATTCACGAACATTCTTAAGTCTATGAGGGAGACCCGGATTAGGCGACGAGTTCCGAGGAGACGTCCAAGGAAGGAGGAGCCGACATCCCATCATCCCGGTTTCGATCAAGGAGCAGACGCCCCTGAATAAGGGACGAATGCCGCCCGCCCTTGGAAAGCGGGACTGCGGGACCACAAGCCGCGCGCCCATCCCCTCGGGTTGACGGGTGCACGCGCGAACGCGTCCTGGCGGAACAGCGTAACCCGACGCACATCCGCACCGAAACAGAAAAATGGTGAACCCGACGTGAATCTCTTCTCCTCGATACGAGGACCGATGGCTTTCAGAGGTGTTGGAAGACCGGCGTGTTGCCCGGCCAAGCATTCAGTCTTACCCGCCAGGGGCTGGGGAAGGGACATCGGGAACTCCGTCTCACGACGTCGATGGTCTGGGTTCCCCCCCCCCCCCCACAGATGGCGGGTGTTGGGTACGCTTCGGTTAACACCGTCGAGCTGGTAAATCCCTTTTCGGTTCCCGACGTTGAAGAACACCAGGTGGACCTCCCTAGTGTCCCCGGTCGTCGCCACCGTCGGAAGAACCGCAGCAGCAGGAGTCGCCGGGGCATAGCCGTTGGTACCTCCAGCCAGGCCGTGCACGCCACTGAGACTAGGCAGCAGGCTCAAAACCGAGCTCAACGTGCGCCGCCCCCCCATCCGGGGATGACGGATTCGCCTCCGCCACTGTTTGTGGTGTGGGACCAGGCAGAACCGCCTCAGCCACGTCGCGACCAGCTCCGCCCTGCCACGAGTCCACCCCGGCCTCCTGACTCCAGTACGGTGACCATTTCCCAGACTGCGACCAGTGAACAGCGAGATGCGCCAAGTACCAGTCGGCCGCCGATCCAACCGGCAAGGCCCGTCATGCTTCCAACCGCAGAGCAACCTCCTGCAACCAGGGGCTCGCGCTTGGCCAAAAAGTATGATGTCCTGAAGCACTTGGCCGACATCCCAGCAAGGCTCTCCATCCTTGAGGCTCTGCGCATGTCATCTGAGATGCGCGAGGCACTCGCTGAAGCCCTGAAAAGCCCCCTCCAGTTTGAGACAGAGGTTGCGGCTGCAGAGGCCTTTCACGCCGAAACGATCGAGGACGCCGAATGTCAGGCAGTTATCTCGTTCTCTGGTAAGGATGAAGACCCTCCTATACAGGGACACATTCGTCCACTGTATGTCACTGGCCAGTTCAATGGCCTTGAAGTCCGGCGCTGTCTTGTCGACACGGGGTCCGGGATTAACCTGATTCCAACTCGGACGCTCCGGAGATTGGGGTTGTCTGAGGATGACTTGATTCCCTCCGACCTCAGGATCCAGGGGTACGATCGCACCGAGCAAACCCCGGTCGGCAAGATACGTTTGAAGACCCAGTTCGGTGACTTGGTTGCCAACACCGAATTCATGGTAGTCTCTCAGGACACTGCGTACAACGCATTGATGGGCAGGCCATGGCTCCATCTTCACGCGGCGGTTCCCTCGTCATACCACCAATGCCTCAAATACTCCCTTAATGGTCGAGTAGGCGTGATTCAAGAAGATGCCTCTCCTTTTGCCTCGTGTGAAGCCCGCTATCTGGACGCGGACTATTAAAAGAGCAAGGATAAGCAGATCCTGGCAGGTGAGGTTGAGCCTGTCGCTGTTGCAAGTGATCCCTGGGCAAGTCTGGATGACGCTTACGTCCTCCCGATTCAACGGTTGGACGTGGCCATGGTCTCGACGGCCCGCGAGTCTCCTGATGAGATGGCCGCGACCGCCCGCGCTAGCACCAGTGGCCCAGCAGGATCTGGTAGCCCCAATGCAGTTGCCAACGCAGTCTCTCCCGTGGACGATCCCTCCCCGAGTGGAGAGGACGTGGAAGATGCACCCCCAGCCTTTGAGGAGGGCGTCCCCGCCACGGTCGATGAGTTAATACAGGTGAACCTTGGAACCGAGACCGATCCAAGACCCACATTGGTTAGTGCCGCCATTCCCTCTGAGGAGCGGCATCAGTACGTGGACTTTCTCAGGCAGCACCGTGATGTGTTCGCTTGGGGCTATGACGAGATGCCGGGGCTAGATCCTCAGGTAGCCGTCCACCGCCTTGGTCTCCCGGCGAACCATCGCGGGTTCAAGCAGCCTCCCAGGAAGATGCACCCGTCCCACGGTGCCATGGTTGAGGCCGAAGTTGACAAGCTTATCAAAGCCAACTTCGTGAGGGAAGTTCAGTACCCCAAATGGCTGGCCAACATTGTGCCGGTCAGGAAGAAGAACGGGCAGATCAGAGTCTGCATCGACTTCCGCGATCTCAAACGCCACTGTCCGAAGGATGATTTTCCCCTTCCAGTGACAGAGCTGTTGATTGACGCCACGACAGGGTTCCAAGACCTCTCCTTCATGGATGGATACTCCGGATACAACCAAATTCGGATGGCCCCTGAGGATGAGGATTTCACTGCCTTCAGGGCCCCCCAAGGTACCTTTTGCTACCGGGTCATGCCCTTCGGCCTGAAGAATGCAGGTGCCACCTACCAACGGGCGATGCACCGCATATTCAAGCCAATCCTCGGCACACTGGTGGAATGCTACGTCGACGACTTGGTTGTCAAATCGCGCCAGCGTCAGGACCATCTCAAAGATCTTGAGAAAGTGTTCGGCTTCCTCCGGTCTCGCTGCCTGAAGATGAACCCGTTGAAGTGTGCCTTTGGGGTCACCTCCGGAAAGTTCCTTGGATTTGTGGTAAGATACCGGGGTATTGAGATCGACCCAGAGAAAATCAGGGCGATTAGCCAGATGCCTCCCCCAGGTACCGTCCGGGAACTGCAAGGGTTCCAAGGCCACTTAGCCTATATACGCCGATTCATCGCGAATCTGGCCGGCAAGTGTAAGCCCTTTTCTCGGCTCATGAAGAAAGGTGACACCTATGTATGGGATAAAGAGTGTCAGACCGCTTTCGAGGAAATCAAGCAGTACCTGCTTCAACCTCCGGTCCTGATGCCGCCTGTATCCGGGAAGCCGCTGGTCCTCTATGTGACCGCCCTGGAACGGTCCCTGGGTGCCCTTCTCGCCCAGAAGAACAACGAGGGAACAGAGAATAGCCTCTATTACCTCAGTCGCATGCTCCTCGATGCGGAAGTTAGGTATTCCCCCATCGAGAAGAGCTGCCTGGCGCTCGTATTTGCCGTACAGAAATTACGGCACTACTTGCAGCACCATGAGGTACAGTTGGTTTCTCGGGTAGACCCGTTGAAATATATCCTGAGCCGGCCTATGTTGACTGGCCGTCTAGCACGGTGGGCTGTGATTCTCCAGCAGTTCGACATCAGGTATGTGTCTCAGAAGGCCATCAAAGGGCAAGCATTGGCAGACTTTCTGGCAGCTCACCCGACCTCCGCGGATCAGCCGCTGGATCTAGGCTTTCCTGATGAGACCATTCTCTCGGTTGATCGAGCCGATCCATGCTGGCAGATGCACTTTGACGGTGCCTCCCGGAGCCCCACCGGTAGAAGACTCGATAATCCTAAGCTCAACAGAGTGGGCTTGGGCATCGTCTTCATTACCCCGGAGCGAGCCGTGCTGCCATACTCGTTCCTGTTGTCAGAGGGTTGTACCAACAATGAGGCGGAATACCATGCCCTCATCACCGGCCTCGAGTTGGCTCTCGAGATCGACGTGCCATGTCTGTGCGTGAAAGGGGACTCCGAGCTGGTCGTTAAGCAGATCAATGGCGACTACGTTGTCAGGAAGCCGGAACTTGTGCCATTGTTGGAGTGCACCCTCCTTCTGATGGCCCGGTTCCCTTCTCGGCCGGAAATTGTCCATGTTCCCCGGTCGCAGAACGGTCGAGCAGATGCTTTGGCCAGCCTTGCTGCGTCACTTGCGGAGCCTGAACAGGACCACCTGATCGTCCGCGTGACACGCCGCAGGCTCATCGCTCCCGTTATCCCGGAAGAAGATCGCGGCCCGTTGGTAAGTAATCTCACCACGGTTGCCCCTATGCCCGGAGACCCGAGTACCCCAGATATGACAGTCGGATCAGCCCCTGATTGGAGGACGCCTTTGGTTGAGTACCTCCAACATGGCATTCTTCCATCGGACCGGGCCGAGCGCGAGCGAGTTCGACGCCGCGCATCGCAGTTCGTCCTCCAGAGCAGTCCCGGCCTGGAGCAGATCCTCTACAAACGCGGATTTGATGGTGTTCTCCTCCGTTGCCTTCAGGGAGTTGAGATCCCACGAGTCATGCAAGAGGTTCATGCTGGTTCATGCGGCGCCCACCAGACTGGGCCGAAGCTGTCCCACCAGATTCGGAGGTTAGGATACTTCTGGCCCTCCATGATCCATGATTGCATCGAGTATGCCAGGAGGTGCCATGCGTGCCAGGTTCATGCGAACTTTGTGCATCGGCCGCCAGAGCCTCTCCATACCACAAGGTATTCCTGGCCCTTTGCAGTCTGGGGACTGGACGTTGTGGGACCTTACCCGCCGGCGACAGCTCGCCAGTGCCGGTTCATTCTGACCGCCACGGACTTCTTCTCCAAATGGGCAGAAGCGATTCCGCTCAGAGAGGTCAAATCCTGTTCGATCGCTGACTTCGTGACCTCCAACATCGTCTATCGATTTGGAGTGCCTCACGCTATCCTCACGGATAACGGAACCAATTTCCGAGCAGCCGAGTTGAAGAAGTTGTACGCCAAGTATAACATTCGCTCGAACCATACATCTCGCTATCATGCGTAGGCGAATGGACAGATCGAGGCGTTTAACAAAACCCTCTCTAACATTCTGCAAAAGATGGTTGGTCAGAACAAGAAGAGTTGGCCGGACAAGCTCCCTAACGCCCTCTGGGCTTATCGGACGACGACTCGCAATTCCACCCAGATGACCCCTTATTCCCTGGTGTATGGAGCTGAGGCCGTCCTGCCCATCGAGATCCAGTTACCGTCCTTGCGCACTACGGTCTACGACCAGCAAGCGCCGGACAGAGTTGCTGAAGCCCGTCTAGTCGAGTTGGAAGCACTGGATGAGAATAGACTTCGCGCTTTGCACAACTTGGAGAGGCATCAAAGCAGAATGGCTCGATCTTTCAATAAGAAGGTTCGCCTCCGCTCCTTCCTGCAGGGTGATCTAGTGCTAGCCCTAAGAGCACCGATGATCCCCGGCAGGAAGCCGCCCAAGTTGGAGCCCAAGTAGGAGGGACCGTTTGTTGTCCACAAGGTCTATCCCAATGGCGCGTACTCCCTAGCGACTATGGATGGTGAGCGTGTCACTCCTCCCACCAACGCTAGGTTCCTCAAGAAATACTTTGCCTGAGTGTTCATTCGTCCTGCATGACGCTAAACTGCACTTCGTCCTGCATGACGCTAAACTGCACTTCGTCCTGCATGACGCTAAACTGCACTTCGTCCTGCATGACGCTAAACTGCACTTCGTCCTGCATGACGCTAAACTGCACTTCGTCTTGCATGACGCTAAACTGCACTTCGTCCCGCATGACGCTAAACTGCACTTCGTCCTGCATGACGTTAAACTGCACCACGTCCTGCACGACGTTAAACTGCATTTGTCCAAGCTACAAGACGTTAAACTGTTCAGCATTCGTCCAACATGACGTTAAACTGTACCTCGTCCAGGCTACAAGACGTTAAACTGTTCAGCATTCGTCCGCGCTGCAAGACGTTAAACTGCCAAGTGCTTCGTCCTGCATGACGCTAAACTGCACTACGTCCGAGCTACAAGACGTTAAACTGTTCAGCATTCGTCCTGCATGACGTAAAACTGCCCCTCAAGAACTACGTATGGCTTGATTCCCATCCTTATGGGATACGTAGGACCGCCTGAACATTTATGTTTCAGGCCCAGCCCCATCCTTCGGGAATTTCCATCTCATCCTGGGCCCTTGGTCCAGTTGCCTCTGGGTATGTGGCGTATGGTGTGTGCGCGGGGGATTCTGTCCTCATTCACGTCGGTTTTCTCGCCACGCTGTACGCCCCCCACGTTTGGGGATGCCTTCTGCTCCCCCCTTCTTTTTCCCTCATCGTCCTGCATGACGTTAAACTGCCTCTCTCAAGAACTACGTGCGGCTTGATTCCCATCCTTATGGGATACGTAGGACCGCCTGGACGTTCATGTTTCAGGCCCAGCCCCATCTCCCGGGAATCTCCATCCCGCGTTGGGCCTCTGGCCCAAGTTCCCCTCCTTTTTGTGCGAGGCGTATCGTGTGAGCGGGGGATTATGTCCTCATTCACGTCGGTCTACTGGCCGTGCCGTACGCCTCCCCCGTGTGTGGGACTACCTCACAACCCTCATCGTCCTGCATGACGTTAAACTGCCTCTCCAGAACTACGTATGGCTTGATTCCCATCCTTATGGGATACGTAGGACCGCCTGGACGCTTATGTTTCAGGTCCAGCCCCGTCTCTCGGTTGATCATGGGGATCTGCCCTCTTTTGGTTGCTCTCAGGGTGAGTCCTCCGACCCTTTCCGGTGATCTGTTAACATGTTTTGGGTACTTCGGTCTATGACTCGTAGTGTCAGATCCAACCCCGACAAGTCCTGTGTTGCTTGTCCGGCCTCGCGCTTCCTCTTGTTCGAGCCTTCACCCAAAGGGATCCTTGTTAGCGGATTGGGTACGATGCCTTAGTGCTCTCCCACCGCTCCGGGTCGATTTACCGGCGGGTCTTGGGCCGAAAATCGATATGAATCCTGCGATTGAGCGGTTGATGCTCGTTTGCTTGCCCCGTCTTAGGCTGACGCGATCGGATGTTGTGTTGCGAATGCGTCAGCAACATCCTTGATCTCCATGTCAGCTCTTTCAGGCTCTGAACATTGGTTGCGCAGTCCTCATCACACTCCGCCTTTGTGCGTTGTAGTGGAATCTTGACACTCTTTTCATACTGACCTTCAGTACACCTCTACACGTTAGGCAGACCAACCAGGGTAATGATGTCGTTCGAGGCTCCCATGATCTGAGCACCAAGGATATATGCGGATGTTCTCCCCAAGGGCCATGCGTAGCTGGACCCTCGTCCCCATAAGGAGGGAGGAGTCGCTCGAACAATCGCGTTCTGGGCCCAGTATGTCTGGAGGCTAGCATCTCTGCCCCTCGGGTGATGGACATACGCAGACCCCTATCCCAAGACTCTTTTCCTGGAATCGTGCATGACCGCAGGGCTGGGTATGTTCCCACCTCCGCCGTGTCCGCCGTACCGCGGTAAGCGGATTCCTCCATGGTCCGAACCACACGACCTTAAACTGTGTTGTCTGGTCCTACCACACGACCGTAAACTGTGATCGTCTTGGCCGCCCGACGAGAAACGGCACTGCATCGTGATGTTCCCCTCAGGGGACACTCATGTTGGGCGCTGGTTAATAACCACGCCATTCATCAATGCCTTCCGTGGCTTGATTATTGTGGCGACGCCAGAGATTTCTCAATCACAGGCATGTCGCCACACAAAGAAAAACCATTCATCTTTAAGGACAAACAAGAAATATCAAATGCCGCTCCTTCTGTGTGCGAGGGTCAGACCCGCACTCTTCCCCGCCCTGGTGCCCAATTGTGTTGCGCCGCGCTTCAAGAACTACGTGCGGCTTGATTCCCATCCTTATGGGATACGTAGGAACGCCCGAATGTTTGAAACTTCGGGTCCAGCCCCCCACCTCTTAGAGATTCCCCCTTCTCTGGGGAATCCGCCGCCTTCAGGTCACCCTCAAGGCGTGTTCCCCAACCCCTTGCAGTGGTCCACCGGTGTCAAGAGTACTCTGGTTTATTTCCAGGAGGGTCAGGATCCGCTTGGTCAGGTTTCTTACGCTTTTCAGGCTTCGTGCCCCATTTCATTCGGACCCATCGTCTACGCCCTGGGTGGAGCCCCCGTGAACGGTTCGGACACAATGCCTCAGTGCTCTCCCACCAACTCGGGCCGGTACCCCCAATGGCCTCGGGCAGCAAATCGATATGAATCCTGCGATTGAGCGGTCGATGCTCGTTTGCTGCCTCATTCCACCAACGGTTAGTGCGATATTGATGCTGCTTTTCCGCCACGGTCGGCAGTACTCCCATATCGTTACTCCGCTGCCTCCAGTCCTTGAGTGAATGGCCGCATGATTCACATTTTCCACCTCCCATTCTGGCCAGGCGAAACCTCGACACTCTTGACACTATCCCTCAGTGCATCTTCGCATATCCAGGGGATATGACCACGATGCGGCGTACTTTGAGGTCCTTATGGTCCGAGCTATAAGACCTTAAACTAAGATCTCTCCTTGTGGTCCGAGCTCTAAGACCTTAAACTAAGATCTCCCCTTATGGTCCGAGCTCTAAGACCTTAAACTAAGATCTCCCCTTATGGTCCGAGCTCTAAGACCTTAAACTAAGATCTCCCCTTATGGTCCGAGCTCTAAGACCTTAAACTAAGATCTCCCCTTATGGTCCGAGCTCTAAGACCTTAAACTAAGATCTCCCCTTATGGTCCGAGCTCTAAGACCTTAAACTAAGATCTCCCCTTATGGTCCGAGCTCTAAGACCTTAAACTAAGATCTCCCCTTATGGTCCGAGCTCTAAGACCTTAAACTAAGATCTCTCCTTATGGTCCGAGCTCTAAGACCTTAAACTAAGATCTACCCCTTATGGTCCGAGCTCTAAGACCTTAAACTAAGATCTACCCTTATGGTCCGAGCTCTAAGACCTTAAACTAAGATCTCCCCCAAACGGGATTCTACGTCCTGCATGACGTTAAACTGCACTCTCAGAACTACGTGTGGCTTGATCTCCAGCCTGATGGAGTACGTAGGAACGCCCGGGCATTCCGACTCGGGTCCAGCCTCAGGGATCGTTAAGTCCCGCCCCTCCTCGTCGCCGGCCGTCTGGCCTGACTTCGGGTAGAGTGGTGCAGTTGTGATATTCTCCCCGATTCAGCTCGGGATGCCCCATCGCAAGGATGGGAAGCGACGGTTTCCTCGTCAGAGAGGTGCTGTCTGAGAATTGAGGTGACTCACAGCCAGATTAGTGCATCCGCCTAATACGCTTTCCCCACGGTGGCGCAATTTTGAGAGCGTTGGATTCTGTCCGAACAAATCGTCACTTCGCCCCACGCTTCGCATGCCCTTTTGATCTGGATTTCCACCCTTATGTCTGAAGGAACCCCAAAGCGGTATTCATGATGACATGTGGTCCGCCTCCTGCAATATGAATGATGGCCTTTTTCGGTCCGTCTATTGCAGTTGTTATGGTCGATCCACTGTCCGCCTACCGTCTTGGGCATTTCCTGGAAGGCCGACCGTTGTGGATGTCTGGATTCGGGACGCGCGATTCACCCTTTCTCATTTCCCTATGTTCGGATAAAATCTCAACGCCCCTAGCATTGTCCCGCTCGTGTGTTGGAACAGGTTGGGGGGATGGTACATTGATTAGGTCTGAGGTCTCCTTTCCTAGGAATGACCTCCCTCTTTTCTCCAGAAATCCAGGCCCAATTATGGATGCCTGATGCTTGGTTAACACTCCCGCAAGACAACGAATTGTGATTGAGCATGTTAAACCAAAAGATGCAGATAAATATATTGATTCATACAGATGGATCAAAGTAGCGGAAGCAAATGTTTTGGGAATGGCAAAACAAATCCCTTAGGGATTAGCGTGCTGAATGAGTCTTTCTAATGCCGCTACCCTTTGGCTGGTGGCCTCCAGAGCTGCTTCTCGCTCTCTGCGTGCCCTCTCTTCGTCGGCGGTCGCAGCGCGCAGTTCGTCGATTCTGGCCTGTGCACGCTCCCGCTCGACCTGAATTGTGACCATCTGTTGGCCCGCCTCCGTCAGCTGTACCTGGGCGTCAACCAGCTGGGTTGCTAGTTGCTCCACAAGCTCGGTACACGTTGCGACGAAGGCCTCCTTCTCTGCCGCCTGCCCTTCGAGGCGCCGGACTTCCTGCTCCGCCGCGAGGAGCGACCGCATGCTCTCCGACATGTCCCGACTTTGTGTGACGTCGGCACGCCGGCAGCTCTCGCGCATCTTTTCGGCCATGAAATCACGGACCGTTAGATGGAGGCGTTGAGCATCAGCTCCCCCGGCACACAGAAAGCGCAGCCAGGTTTGAAGTGATCCCATGCGCCCCAGCCACTCTGACGGGTCTCGCTTGAGGAAGCGCTGGATGCACTTCCACCCCCTGCGGCGCGTTATCCGGCTCTCCTCGACCGCCTCCGTGTCTGAGTCGTCCATCTCCTCGGGATCGGCAGGCCGGTAGGCAGGGAAGGCAGCCAGCAGGTCTGCTGCAGGGTCCGCCCCTGGGAGGTCCTCACGAGGGATAGGTTCCCCAACATCCGGGCGACCTTCTTCTCTCTCCCCAGCGGCACTGACACCCTCGTCAGCCCCCAACCTCTCTCCGATGGCAGCACCGCCGATGTCCTCAGCCCCTTGATCAGCAGTTGGTGGGGCCGGCTCGGTTTGGGAAGTCTGTTCCGGAGCAGGCGGCATGTCCACCACTGGTCCACTCGTAGATGGCCCGGGTTCGGCAACCTGACGAGCCTCCAATGTTGAGATCACTGCGCGGGGCATGCCATGGTTAGTCACGGATCGTCAACGGCAGGCACCAGCAGTAAAGTAAGGAGACTTACGGGAGGTCAGAGCGTCATCTTCCGCTATCCCGGTCACCGCAGGAACAGTTGCAGCAGGGGACCCCTTAGCGCTTGTCAGTTCGGTAATGGGTGCCTGGCCCCCGCCTTGTCCTGCTGGCGCCCCTCCTACTCCCGCTGAGGACGCCTGACCAACATCCGTGCGCTCCTGAGAAAGATGGAGAAATGGGTTAGAAGCTGCATAAGAGAATGGATGAAGCAGATTGAGTAGGGATGGAAGCGGACCTCGAGGAGCTCAGTGACATCAACGTCGTCAGAGCCGGCCACCTCGCCGCTCTCCCGCGGACTCCCCTGATGGGATCTTCCCTCGGAGCCTTCATCCTCCCCCATTTCCTCCTCTTCCTCGGAGTCGTTGCTACTGTCATCTTCTTCCGGCGGCGTCTGTTCCGGAGCGGGCTCGAGACCGAGCATCACCTTCACCAGAAGGGATGGCTCCGCGCGCTGACCACGTTGGCGCGCGTACTCATCCATGGCCGTCAGATATGCATACAGCCGGTTGAAGTCCACTCTGTCGGCAATCTGGAGGCGCCCGACCTCTGGCAGATAGATTCCTTCTCTGAGTATCTTTCGCCAGATGGAGTCGGTCCCCAGTGACTGCCGTAGAGTCATCCAGGCCGACCACAGCGCCGGGAAGACTGCATCGTGGGAGGGTTAGAGCAGACGTCTCACCTGCTTCCCGGGCCGCTCTTCGACCACCACGCGTGCCCCCTCTCTGGGCGCCGAGGTCGTAGCGGCAGCTCGCGATGTGCCCGCCGCCGAAGTCCCTGCCCGCACCGGCTCCGCTGCTTGGCGCGCCTCCGTTCTCCCCCGTGTGGCGGCGCCTCGCCTCCTTCCTTGACGCCCGGTCTCCGCACGGGTAACCTCGAGCCGCCGAACTGGCTTCCGTAGAAGCCCCTCGGGGTACGCGATGACCCAGTGTTCGGCATACTCGGTTGCCAAGCCTGCGTCAACTCCGGTAGGAGGGAGAGTGATGACGTCGCCAGAGACGAAAGCGGCAAACATCAGCCACATCTGGCGAAGGACGCCAGGGTTCGTCTCCTCCCGGACAGCAGTGAATACCCTCTTCGGCATCCGTTGAAGGCACCCGAACTGCCTGGCGAACCGGGTCGGCACGTAAGGCTCGCAGATCACCTTCCCGTCGATCCGAGCCACGAGCACCCCGCCCCGCATGTTCAGGAAGTATTCATGCTGCTCCAGCGGACCCTGCCCATTGTCGATCATCTGGCCGACGGGAGTGGGGAACGGACTGAAGTTGAAATTGGCATGATTGCCAATCCGAATCCGCACGCCCTCCTCACTTAGGGTCATCGGAGCGACCCCCGCGATGTTCAGCAGGGAGGGTCGCAGGCCGTTGCCCGGAGGAATGATGGCGTTCGGAAACATGTACCCACCGAGGTGAGCAGCCACCCAGCCGTGGAAGAACTGAAAGGGCCCACAGATCCTTCGTGGCGACCCCCCTCGTGAGATGCGTCCCAGGATGGCATACAGCCTCGCCAGCACTGGGACCCCGAGGTTGTATCTTTTGTTGGCGGCCATAGCGCCCGCCACCGCCAGTGTCGCCGGGCGAACTCCCATTCTCGCGTCCCGCACTGGCAGGAGCCACCCACTCAGAAAGGCGGCCAGGAACGCCGCGTACCGGACGTTTGGGTCCCGGGCCTCGATGACGCGGTACCCCCATGAGCGGTAGTCACCCGTCTCCAGGACCCGCCAGTACGACCCGTTCCGGCTCCTCTGAGCTGCGGTCGGGCACCGCTTCCCCCTGCCTGGCATCTTGACCGCCGGGTCATGCTCCAAGAACTGGCCGAACCATTCCTTGTAGGCTATGTCCTTCTGGAAGTCTTTGATCCCGAGCCGCTGCGTAGCCAGGTCAAGCAGATGCCAGGTCAGGATGGGAGTCCGTGACCTGTCCTCCCAGGTGTTCTTCGGTGGCAGGAACTCATCGTATTGGTAGCCCTCCAGCGGGATACCTCCGATACAGTGGATGTCCCAGAGACTGATGCCGACCTCCCCATGGTGAAGATGGAAGGTATTGGTATCCGGAGACCATCGGGTGAACAGCTCCGGCCCGAGCTCGGACTGCTGGTAGAAATGGAACTGCGACGTCCACACCGCCTCGAACAGGCCGATGTACCGCAGCTCCTCTGCGAAGTGATCGCAAGTGTGGCGTACCCAGAATGCCCAGGCCCACTCACTGGTGAAGTTGCCCCCAGACCGCAAGTCCCAGTCCTTCAACCAGCCCTTGGTTTCGTCCGTGACGCTCTGGCGATATATGCTCGAGTAGAGGGCTGGAGAATTCTCCGCAGTAGGCTCACCCCCATCAATGGTTCGCGTCCTCGGGTTCAGGACATAGACATCCAAGTGTCTGGTCTCCCTGGCAGGATGCCCATTGTTGGTGATGTTATAGCGGAGAAGCTCGTCCTCCCGGGTCACCCAGGTCCGCGGCGCATCAATCTCGAACCCTGGCACCGGAACCTCATCTAGGATGCCGAAGTTCCAGAGCGGCAGGTTGTCCGACAGTGGATATGTCTTCTGGGCCGACGTCAGTAAGTCGAACAAGGATTGATTGTTGGAAACAATCTCCTTGGCTCCGTAAACCTCCTCGTTCGTCGCCATCTCAGCCCTGCGAGTGGCGGGATCCCCCTCATTTCCTCTGTGCGCGGCCATCTCAGAAGTTTCGGGAGTCGTGCGGGTTAAGGGATGAAGCGTGCGGGATCGGACGAGGCTGGTAGAGAAGTTTGAAGGTTGGCGCGCAATCCAAGTGGACGGCGCGCAATTGGGAAGACTGTCGCGCAAAGTTCCGGGTTTTCGCGCAAAGACAGGCGAAATCCGGACGGTTTTGCGCACCGATCGGGCGAATTTCGCGCCGGAAAAGGCAATTTCGCGCACGAGAGCGTTGGAGCTTATCGCGCGGAAGGCCGGAGTACGGAACGCGGGACCCAGGGCCCCTATTTATAGGCGAGGCCGGGGTCCGCGCTGCGCGGAAAGCGCTTTGCGCGACCGCAGCGGCGAATTTCGCGCCCGACGCCCCTTTTTGCGCGCCTAAGTCCCGCGCAGCCCAGGATTTCGGCATTCCGGCGTCTCCCTCGGAACCCGATCGTTGCGACCTCTCGCCGATCAGATTCCGAGGGGGGGCTTTTGTAGACGCCGGAAAAGTCCGTTGTTCCCAAACGAAGCTCCGGATGCGGAAAGCGAAGTGATATTTGGAGTCAGAGGCACGTTCCGGAGGGCCCGGAGGACTTGCGCGAAATTTCAGAGGTCCGCGCGCAAAGTTGAGTCGTGGCGCGCAATCCTCCCGGGATGCGCGCAATGCGCCGTGGCCTGCGCGGCTCCTTTGCGCGCCGGGTCCTGATTCCGCGCCCGCGAAGCGAATTGCGCGCCCGAGACCGGATTCCGCGCCCGGGGTCGCCTATAAATATAAGGCGACCCCCGACGTTTTGAAGGTTGCCAGAATCCGAAGCGTCGCTCGTTCGCGCAATCCAACCCCTTCCGCGCGCAATGTCGATCTTCAGGTAACCTCCTTTCTTTCGCGCAATAGAGCCTTGGGGTTCGCCTTCGCGCGCAATCCCCTTGGCTCCTTTCCTTTGAATAAATTTCAACCCGAAGGCCTTTGCGCGCAAAAGAAGCCTCTTGCGCGCAATTGCCCCCGGGTGCGCGCAATCCAACCCGATTGCGCGCACCCCCCATCTTCAAAGTGGCCGTTCGTTAGAGAATGAGCCGTTGCCCCCACGCGCTACCCGAAGCCCGGTGCGCGCAATCTCAATCATCCGCGCGCGAAGCGCTGGCGCAATTGCGCGCCAGCCCGCCATTTTGCGCGCCGACCCGCGGTTTTGCGCGCAAAGCTCCTCTTTTGCGCGCAATCCGCCAGGGTCGCCTCCCTTGACCCCCTGAGGGTACCCGCCTGCGTGGCGCTCGATGATCATCATCCTGGGTGCCCGCACCGTGCGCTGTCTTCCCGTGCAGCCTTCCAGGCTCGTGCGAAGTGACACGGACCCATCAGCGGCAATCATTCGTCCAGCATGACGTTAAACTGCATATTCGTCCTGCATGACGTTAAACTGCACATTTGTCCAGCATGACGTTAAACTGCCCATATGTCCAGCATGACGTTAAACTGTATATACGTCCCGCATGACGTTAAACTGCGCATTCGTCCAGCATGACGTTAAACTGCCCATACGTCCAGCATGACGTTAAACTGCACATTCGTCCAAGCTGCACGACGCTAAACTGCCTAACCCCCCATCGTCCGCGCTGCAAGACGTTAAACTGCCAAGTGTTTCGTCCTTAACACACGACGTTAAACTGTACTTCGTCCGGCAAGACGTTAAACCGTCCGCTTCGTCCTCAACACACGACGTTAAACTGTACTTCGTCCGTCAAGACGTTAAACCGCCCGCAACCTGATCCCGTGCCCCGCACGCAGGGTCCCCCCCGGTTTGGATGTGGCCCCCACCCGCTCGTCTCTGCAGGGATGTCGGGATTGCCCCTCTTTAGGGACGATTTAATGGGAGTGGCTTTTCCCTACGGGGGCAGGGTATTACAAACCCCTAGTTTCTCGTGGGAGGCTGCACATGTGTATCTCCATTGCGCCTCCCCACCGCCGAAGCCAGTAGAGGGTGTGACTGGGATCGAGGTGTCTCCTACTTTCGGTCCAAGTCCCTTCCAACTGAGTTTTGCCGCATCCGGGCTGCCTCAAGTGCGTAAGTCCTGACAGAATGAACTACGTGGACTTTGATCCCTGTCTTCTAAACAGGGTACGTAGGAAGCCTCCCTGAGGTTCAAGCCCACCACCTGGTCGTCCCGGTCGTATTTACGTCGGTTCGTCCATCAGTGGACCCCTCCAGGGTTCACGCTTGCGTCGATTCACCTATGAATCCGCCCCTGTGGGAGACTGCCCGTGTGTATCTCCACTGTGCCTCGCCACAGCCCCTTTTTCCATTTCTCCTTTCATCGTCCAGCATGACGTGAAACTGTGATCCACCCGGCCGTTCCATCCCCCTCTGTGCGAGGTGGTTCGGTTCAATCCTCCGCCCGGCGGCCTAGACCTCTTCGTGAGTCGGCTTGCCGACGTCCAGCATGACGTTAAACTGTATACCCGAACTACGTTGACTTTGATCCATGCTAACGCGCGGTACGTAGGAAGCCTCTACGGGGTCCAAGCTCTTCACTCCATCATCCATCCTGATCCTTACCCGGGCCGCCACATCCCGGTGGGGTCATGCCACTTCACTCCACTTCATATCACTTGGGAAGCCGCCCATGCGCTGGCCCCAGCGTCGGAGGTTCCCCGCAAGGGGTTCTGTAATCTGATCCACTTTTCGTGTTGATCGGTCCGATGCCGTCCCCGCTGGACGTTAAACTCGCGGCATACCCCGTGTTAAACATGGGAAGCTGAGGAAAACCTCAGGTGACACAGTTCCCCGCACCCCGTGCGGGATGCCTCAGGCCATCATGCCTTCGAGAAGCCCTATTAGGGACGGAAGACAGACGTGCAGAGCCGCAGTGTCACGACACGCCCCCAGCACCCAGAGCCACCCGACCTTCTCACTGCAGGTTGCTGCCCCGACCAGACTCCTTGGAGCGTTTGGGCGGAAGCAGCGTAATTAACCGGTGTCCATGAAGATATGGCGCCGGGAATGAGATTCACGAACATTCTTAAGTCTATGAGGGAGACCCGGATTAGGCGACGAGTTCCGAGGAGACGTCCAAGGAAGGAGGAGCCGACATCCCATCATCCCGGTTTCGATCAAGGAGCAGACGCCCCTGAATAAGGGACGAATGCCGCCCGACCTTGGAAAGCTGGACTGCAGGACCACAAGCCGCGCGCCCATCCCCTCGGGTTGACGGGTGCACGCGCGAACGCGTCCTGGCGGAACAGCGTAACCCGACGCACATCCGCACCGAAACAATACCTCTCAGGGGAAAACCACCATGAGTTGTTCAAAAGCTGGAACAAAACTACGACATCTGAGAGTATGGAAACAAACAATCCATACCCAAAAAATTAAATCATATCATCACACGAAAAGTACATAAATAAAACATGAAAGGTCTAACCAGAGAGGAAAAATCATTACATGAAAGGAGTTAAACATTGAAAAACTCTGGGTACTGAGCACGTATCTGTGACTCACGTTCCCAGGTACTCTCCTCCATGCCACCGTGTCGCCACAAGACACAAACTAAGGGGATAGAACGCCCACGCAACACCTTCTCCTTGCGGTCTTGGATCTCCACGGGTCGCTCCTCGAAGGTTACATCATCGTTAATATCGATTTCTCCCCAATCGATAACATGAGATTAATTATGAAGATAACGACGAAGCTGTGATACATGGAAAACATCATGTATCCGACTCATCTGAGGGGGAAGTGCTACTCGATATGCCACAGCTCCAACACGAGCTAACACCTCGAAAGGCCCAACAAACTGGGGAGAAAGCTTACTTCCACGACCAAACCTTCGCTTCCCAAGACGAGGAGTCACCTTAAGAAACACATGATCCCCAAAATTAAACTCTAACGGTCTCCTTCTTTGATCAACATATGATTTCTGACAATCATGTGCTGTCTTCAACCTCTCAGGAATCACCTATACCATCTCTGTTGTATTCTGCACTAGTTCTGGTCCGAGAATTGCTGACTCTCCGACCCCAGTCCAGCACAACGGAGAACGGAATGGCCGACCATACAAGGCTTCAAATGGAGCCATACCGATGGTAGAGTGAAAACTATTATTGTAAGCGAACTCTACCAAGGGTAAGTGATTTGTCCATGAACCTCCAAAATCAAGAACACAAGAGCGCAACATGTCTTCAAGAGTCTGGATTGTTCGTTCTGTCTGACCATCCGTTTGAGGATGAAAAGCAGTGCTAAGGCATAATTGAGAACCAAAAGCATGCTGGAGACCTCTCCACACCCTAGAGGTAAAACGGGGATCTCGATTATAAATGATCGTCTTAGGAACTCCATGAAGCCTCACCACCTCCTCCAGATACTGCCTCGACAAAACCTCCACTAGGCTCGACTCCTTGATTGCTATGAAGTGGGCCGATTTAGTTAAACGATCCACTACCACCCATATAGAATCATGTCCTCCCGGAGCTCGAGGTAAACCTATAACAAAGTTCATTGAGATGTCCTCCCACTTCCACTGAGGAATATTTAATGGCTGGAGAAGACCACCAGGAACATGATGTTCGGCCTTCACCCTCTGACAGACTAAACATCGAGACACAAACTCTACCACTGCACGCTTCAGCCCAGGCCACCAAAACTGACTCCTCAAGGATCGGTACATCTTCGTCACACCAGGATGTACTGCTAAGGGCGAGCTATGGAACTCTTGGAGAACCGTCTCATGCATCTCCAAGGGAACAAAAAGCATGCCATGATACAACACTCGGTGTTGTTCATCCTCCGACCAACCATCAGGGGCCTCTCTACAAACAACTATGTCTCTCCAAACTTCCACCTCTGGATCACCCAACTGAGACTCTTCCACCTTCTGCATCAGAGATGACTGCACCGTCATCTGGAAAAGACAACCTCTACCCCCAACTTCTCCCATATCAAGATGTAAAGCTGCTAGCTCTTCCATCACTCTCCAGGAATCACCGGATTCACGCACAACATCACTACGTGACTTTCGGATCAGCGCATAAGCAACAACATTTCCCTTCCTGGGTGTATACAATATTTCTAAGTCGTATTCCTGCAAGAACTCCATCCACCGACGCTGCCGCAAGTTCATGTCCCGCTGAGAGAAAACATAACTCAAACTCGTATGATCGGTGAAAACCACAAAGTTCTCAACAATGAGGTAATTTCTCCACAACTTCAGAGAAAACACCACGGCTGCCAACTCAAGATCATGGGTGGCGTAGTTTCATTCATGTGGACGCAACTGCCGAGACCCATAAGAAACAACTGACCTCTGCTGCATGAGAACACAGCCTATCCCCAGATGTGAAGCATCACAGAAAACATCAAATTGGACTCCCTCCGCTGGAAGACAAAGTACTGGAGCACTTACCAACTTCTCTTTTAGATATTTGAAAGCTGCCTGACACTGATCAGTCCATATGAACGCTTGATCCTTCTTGGTTAAAGCTGTCAGAGGAGTCGCAACTCGGGAGAAATTGGCTACAAACCTCCTATAATAGCCTGCGAGGCCAAGGAAACTTCGCACCTCTGACACGGTCTTGGGGGCTTCCCATGACACCACTGCTTCTATCTTTGAAGGATCCACAGCTACTCCCTGTTGGGACACAACATGCCCCAAGAAACGAACTTCTCGAGCCCAAAACTCACACTTGGACAACTTACCAAACAACTGATGTTGGCGAAGAACTCCCAAAACGGCTCGTAGATGTTCTGCATGCTCCACTTCAGATGTGGAGTACACAAGGATTTCGTCGATAAAAACCACAACAAACTTGTCCAGGAATTCAAGGAACACAACATTCATCAACCCCATGAAAATAGCTGGAGCATTCGTCAGGCCGAATGGAATTACAAAAAACTCATAATGCCCATGATGACAACAGAAAGTAGTTTTCGGGATATCCTCATCCTTTACACACATCTGATGATATCCTGACCGCAAGTCAATCTTTGAGAACCAACTTGCACCCTTCAGTTGATCGAATAGGTCATCAATCCGTGGAAGAGGATAGTGATTCTTTATTGTCACTTTGTTTAATCGACGATAATCGACGCACAACCGCAAATTGCCGTCAACCTTTTTCACAAACAAAACTGGTGCACCCCACGGTGACACACTTGGCCAAACAAAACCACACTGCAACAGACCATCGAGCTGTATACGTAGCTCTCATAACTCAAAAGGGGCCATCCTATATGGAGACATAGAGATAGGGGACGCTCCTGGCTGTAGCTCGATCCCAAACTCGATCTCTCGTCGAGGGGGTAAGGATACAACCTCTCCTGGAAAGACGTCAGGGTACTCCTCTACGACCCTAGGAAACGCCAACTGTTGAACCTCTGAAGAAATCAGCATCATCCCAGCCATCAGGGATGATAAGGAAGGAACTCGTCTATGACTCATTCGAGGATCTCTCTCACCAACAAACACCACTTCCTCTCCATCTTCATCAAAGAAAATGACCTTCTTCCTGTAGCAATCCACAATAGCCTGCACCGAATACAACCAATCCATGCCGAGTATGACATCATATGGTTGTATTCGTAAACATAAGAAATCTCCCCAAGATATGTGTTTCCCCAACACTAGCTCACAGTCTCTACATACTTCAAACAAGTCAGCTCGACCTCCAACTGGCGTAGTCAACGCCAAGGGCACTGGAAGCCTCTCTACCTCAAGTCCCAAAGCATGGACAATGGTAGGTGATATGAAGGAGTGTGTCACTCCTGAATCAAACAAGGCATACACCAAGGTAGAAAACAAGAAAAGGGTACATCGAACGACATCTGGCTCACCTGGGGCTGGCAACACTAGAGCAAGAAGCTGACCACGACCTCATCCACAGCCTCTCTAACCCTGATGACGATCACCACCACGGCCGCGCTCTACTCTCTGAGGACGGGGAGCGTCATGGGACTGTCCTTTACCTGTTCCATCTACCCTCTGGTGATCTAATGCTGGTGCAATCTGCTGTTGCTGCCTTGGCTGGAACTGCCTCAACGGAGGAACCTGGGGTGGAGCGCCTGGTGCACGATGACTGCTCTAAAAAGTCAGGCACTCCCGCTGCTGATGACCATGGCCACCACATGAAAAACAGGCGCCTGATCCCTTGGAATAGTCCTGAGAGTTGTTGCCTCTGTAGAAACGAGATGGGAAGGGCTGGGACCTACCCCCAGGTGAACGAAAACTCTTCTGTCCTGAAAACCGGGAACCCTGGACCACAACTCTACTTCATGAGGAATCATGACGATTACCCTCTCGTAATGATCCAGTCCTAGCCAAAGTCCTCTCAACAACCTCTACCCTCACCAGCACCTCAAGATATGTCTTCAGCATAAATGGGGTGACCTGGCACTGGATCTCTGGACGCAAAGCCTCCTCGAAATGCCTCGTCCTAGCCTCCTCATCTGGTAACAGGTCTGAAGCATATCGTAGAAGGTTCCTGAAACTAATTCCAAACTCTCGAACACTGGATATCCCCTGTCGAAGGGTAAGAAGCTCCTGGCGACTGGACGCCTTTGCAGTCGGAGAAAGAAACTCGACTCTAAACCTGTCTCGAAACTCCTCCCATGAGATCGCTGACTCCTCACGATCTACGAGGAACAAGAACCACCACTGCCTCACTGTTCCACGCAGCATCGTCACAACCAAGGACACCCAGTTTTCCTTCCGAGCACCAATCGAACTGAATCCTATCTCGATCTCCTCCAACCAGTCTTCTGTGACTGCATCTGAAAAGGATCCCTCGTACTTCTATAGACTCTGGCGCTGAAACTCTCGGAGTGTCTTCCTCCAAGTGTCATCGTCGTCAACCTCTACCCAGCGGCGATCTGCTGGAACAGCCTGCTGGGCACCTTCTGCGCAAACCTGATGAGGACGTCGACCTGGAGCCATACCTGTAAAATAACAACCGTTAGAGCTCCTAAGCCTGGAATATGGAAGACTCAACATTAATTAATTAATTGTTTTGTTTTATTAATTTTAGGTTACCTATCCCAAGGTCTACCCATTCAAACACAGGCACAAAGAATAATGATGCATGATCCTTTCCTATGTCTCTACCCTGCAACCAGTATCACTTTGTTTAGTAGCCATCGTAAACATAAAGGTCTGTGCAATAGATAATAGGGGGCCCTGAACGCCTATGTCTCTGCCGGTCTCCAGTGTTTACCCCACTTGCTAAACATGAATGACACCGTTGCCCTACCATCCCATGCATCCTCACCTATGCCTAACTCCAAACTCCATCCTATCCCTCAACCAGACCTTTGATACCACTCTGTCACGACCCCCTCCCCACAAAGTGTACCTCTCCTGGGCCGACAATGTGAAAAGGGAGATAATGACCCCCGAGTCCCGCCTCCAGTAGGCCCCGGGTTGGCGACTAGCACCGAGGGTATAATAACATACAAATGGGAGGCATTACCCTCTAATAGAACACATGCAGAAGAGAGAGATAGAATAGACTCCAATCAACTCCAACTTAGAACTGAGATATAAAAGGAAACCAAGTACATATATGAAATGTCATGAAAAATTACTACAACTGAAATGGAAAACTAAAAGTACCCAAAAGAAAGTAAAACGGCAGCGACCACAAGCCCGAACAACTCCTCCTCCAACCGCAAGCTAGTAGTAACCAGCTTGATCTCCAACCTGCTCCCAACGACCTGAAAAACAGTTTATATGTACATAGGGTGAGTATAACAGTATACTCAGTAGGATACTCCCCAGGCCTCTCGTGCAAAAGTAAAGAAAGCATGCTAAAGCCCAGTGAACAACAAGTGAAACTAACTCGTCACCTAAACAGATATACTATGTTCCCAACCTCACCATGGCTACTCTCACCAAGTAACGCATACAAAAATATAGCATATAGTAAAGAATATCAAGGGTACCCCGCTACTACTTCCCCACTGGTTTTCTGCTTTGCCCCAACGACATACGTCCTGTGCATCTCTCTCCAAAGGCTTGCCCGCAGACACCTGGGATAAGCTCCACAATCTGCACCCCGTGCACCACATAGGCTTGCCCGCAGACACCTGGGCGAAGCACCACAATTTGCACCCCGTGCACCACATAGGCTTGCCCGCAGACACCTGGGCGAAGCACCACACCGTCCTCACAACCGAAAGTAACCAGGTAGTCTCCGGGATCCACCACAGCTTGCATAACGTGTATCATACGTCGGGTATAATACCTCAAGCCATTACAGCCCATACTCCGAGTAAGGATCCTCAAGCCATCATAGCCTATACACGTTACACCTATAGTAGTCCATAGGATACTATATCCATAATATATGTGTGTGAATAACCACAAGCCATTACAGCCTTCTACACACATATATGGGGTAACTAACCACTGTGCCTCATGGCACAAGTATCTACCAAGAGAAGAGAGAAGAGCCAAAGGGGGTAGTCAGCCATTCAACCTCCCATCAGAATGTTGCGGAAAACACCCCCCCAGGGCTCAGAATCCCCGGGGTGTCAGTTGCCCTTACCGACAGGGTGGAGTAGCGTATAGAAACACAAAAAGTACAGAATATATAAGTAACTCACATCCACACTATGGGAATTACCTAGTCTTAGATACAACTGCAGCTAACGTCTCTCAGACTCCAGGCTGCTACTTCTAAGACTAGGTATCCTATAAGCACACAAAAATTTGAACAGATTTATTAGATTACTCCGTTCTCATTTTATTAGTTCCACTGTACATTAATTAATTCTTTAAACATTAATTAAGAATGAACAATTCCACATTAAACTGAATTGGCATCACATTCAAAAACAACTGCCCCTTTTTAAGATTCACATCACCTTTAAATTCCAGCATCTCCATCCCCGTGGATTTTCACCATTTAATCAAACATTCATTACAGAATTACTTTTCCACATTCCCAGGCATTCTAGAAAAACATCCTATGCTTCTAAACACAAAGGAGGCTCAACACGGTGAATAGATATACTACCCGTCGAGTCTTTGCTGCCTATAGAAAGAGCATATACCCATTCTCCCTCAAGAGGCTAAACACGGAAAGCACGTGGCATACCCCGCGTGTCTTCGCCTCCTTCAGAAGAAGGGTAGCAAGACCAGCTACCTTGAGCAGTGGGGAAAAGCAAAGAAGATTAACATTCAAGAAAACCGCAAGCAACCAGCAACCACATCCATCCCATTCCATCACCCCTGGTGTCCTCCCCGACACCCACATGCATAAACTGATGCATCTCGCCACTCTAGGCGTCATCTGCTGCCATAACCACAAGGCCTCCATGCCTCCACATATCACAACAACCATCTAGGCTCACATCACAGCACAAGCTGCAGGAAAAAAAACATCACATCATGGGATCTTGACCCTTTAACAAACAAGAGGGTAACTCAGAACCCTTTTAGAAATTCCCACATAATCTATTCTTTAAACTATATTGAATTGGCAGATTTGGTATTTGTAGGTTCCAATCATGGATACCTAATCCGCAAGCTATCACAATTAAATAACCATGCTTACTTCCCTAATTTGATTATCCTCAAATTAGAACAACTACAATAACGACAATAACCAGATTAATTTACATGCCTCTTTATCTTTAGCCAATAAATTAACAATTAATTCCTGATTTACGTTCATTATCAATTTCTATCATGAATGAACAACAAATCAAAGAAAACATAGATATCACTATATCTAGGAAAACATGAGGAAAACCGTTATCACGGTATAAAGCAACAACATACGATCAACCAATTCTTTTAATCCGGTTCAAGTTTTTAATTAGGTCAATTTCATTATGATCCAAAGGGATAAATCATGCTAATTCTATGATTTCACATATACAATTAGAGAAGCCATGAATCCCCTACCTCAAACAGTTCCTCACGTTCTTTATCCACACAACAGGTCACGATCCTCTCCTCGCGACAACTGCATCCACCGGAGGATGCTGCGGTACGACAGTACCAACCAACCCCAGGAAAACCCATTAGAATCTTGGAGAATACATGGTATAATTATGGAAAAGAGGATAGGAGAAGATGAAACCCAAATAACGACGATACAACATACCTTATATCGAAGATTGATCGACAGGGCTCAGTTGCATCCAAAACAGAGCAGAACCAATCCTAGGAGTAAAGATTGATTGTGCAACTCCTACGGAAAGAATTGAAAGGTTCTAGCGTCTCTTAGTTGAGAAAAAAAGGAAAGAACAAGGGAGAATGATATCTCGTCCCTTTTTAAGATTTAATGGGGCGATAGTTTAAGATCCAGTTAATTCTCCATTAAAAACGGATCGCATTAACCCACACGGTTTGACCAAGTAAAACATTCCAAGCCTTAGGAAAAATTAATATAGGATTTATGGCATTTTAAACGGCCTTAAGAGCCCTTAAAATAAGGCTTTAAATGTATTTTACGTCAAAGGAAACGTCAAAATGGGCAAAACTGTAGGAGTCTGGAAACACTGTTCACCCACTCTTACTGTACATGAAACCGATCTGTGAAACCGATCTGTCACACCGATCTGTGAAACTGATCTGTCAGACCGATCTGTGAAACCGATCTATCACACCGATCTGTGAAACTGATCTGTCACACCAATCTGTGAAACCGATCTGTCAGACCGATCTGTGAAACCGATCTGTCACACCGATTTGTGAAACCGATCTGTCAGACCGATCTGTGAAACCGATCTGTCAGACCGATATGTGAAACCGATATGTGAAACCGATCTGTCACACCGATATGTGAAACTGATCTGTCAGACCGATCTGTGAAACCGATCTGTCACACCGATATGTGAAACGGATCTGTCACACCGATATGTGAAACGGATCTGTCACACCGATCTGTGAAACCGATCTGTCAGACCGATCTATGAAACTGATCTCTCACACTGATCTGTGAAACCGATCTGTCAGACCGATCTGTGAAACCGATCTGTCACACCGATCTGTGAAACCGATCTGTCAGACTGATCTGTGAAACCGATCTGTCAGACCGATTTGTGAAACCGATCTGTGAGACCGATCTATGAGACCGATCGGTGAGACCGATCTGTTGCTGTTCATAAAACTGGAAACACTGTTCATAGAACTGGAAAATTGGCAAAGTGTTGGAGATATGTCCCCTTGACCTCCCAGAACACCTCCCACACCAACATTTCACAATGTAATGGACCGGAGAGGTCCGGGCCATTACACCATGTGTATTTTTCAGAATGATGTACTAAACAAGATGTGTAGTGAACTTGAAATGACCAACTTCTCTCATAAGTCTAAAACACCTCCATTATTTTTCAACTATTAAACTCTTTAATTAATTCATTTTAATTTTAAAACTATTTCCAAACCACCCCCACTTTTTAGTCTTGTTTATTGATAATACAGACTTTAAACCACCAACGCTCATTGAGAGATAACCTAGGGTTTTCCCTGTATAATAAATAAACTTTAAAAACATAATCATTTTTATGTTTCATGAAAACACATTTAGATTTATGTGAGATGTTGTGAATTTAGCGATGGAAATGAATGTAGGCAACATTGTGGGTTGATTGGTACCTTTTTTTTGAACCCATAGTTTTAGTTTGTGTGTGGATATATATGTATATACATTGTAATTATTTGTGATTTTCTATATTCACCCCACCTGCATCGATCACCATGTGAAGAATCCTATATATATATATGGGGTGTTTTTTCCAATATATCTAAAGTGAGGATGAATGGTTAAATTTCCCCTCTTTCATATTCTCTCTTCTTGGCGATGATTATATGCACATGCTGTGATGGCCAAAATTAAAAAGTGAACTATCAAGATATGGTTGTGGTGTGATAGACCATGTGTTTTTGAATGAGATGTGATGTGATGAGATAAATTAGGGTGGTTAAGAGATTTCCATCCTTTATGTTCATGACACCTACAACTCTAGATATGTGATGTGACCATGATGTGGGGAGGTGATGTGGTGTTTTGGCCCAGGTGTATTTAGGAGAGATTTGATACAACCGTGATGTGGGGAGGTGATGTACTGTTTTAGCCAAGGTGTATTTGAGAAATATGTGGTGTGACCGTTCAATGGGGTAGTGGTATGTGATATGTTATATAGAAGATATGGCAGTTCTAAGATGTATGGGGTTGGGGTGTGAGAGAATAGAATCAATGGGAAATAAGTGTTGGGTACCCATTATCGATATGATTCATATTATGTTATTATACTTGGATGCATTATTTGGTGAGTGATCTATGGTAAGGATAGCCTTGGTTAGTTGACATGTTTAGGTGTTGTTGTTTATGTTGTTTACTCTTTGGTTCATTAGTATTTTTCTTTCACATGTGCAAAAGAGACTTTGGTTTTCGTATTGGAAATACTTGTTTGCTCACCCTATGTATATAAAACTATTTTTAGGTTTCTAGGAGGACTAAGTGGATTGTGTTGGACACTAATATCTCAGATCTTTTGGACTATTACTATGCTTCTACCTTAGATTTATTTTTGGGTATTTAATTTTGGATACTTTTATCTATATCTGTTTTATATACATGTACTATGGGATGATTTTGGTTTCATTTATCTTATGGTATATCATAGAATTGATTGATCTACAATATTCTACCTAACAATCCTTCATATATTATAGAGGGTAATACCTCCTATATTGAGATTTTTATACCCTCGGTGCTAGTCGCCAACCCAGGGCCTACTTGATATGGGACTCAAGGGTCATTATCTCTCTTCCTTCATTATAGTATATTTAGAGAGAAGGGGTCATTATATCTCTTCCTTCATTATAATATATTTAGAATGAGGGGGTCATAACATAGTGGTATCATAGGTTGATAGTTGAGAGATTAGATGAATTTTGGAGTTAGGGATAATGAGGATTACATGGGTTGGTATTAAAGTAGTGTCAGTTGGTCTTGGTGCATGAAATAGGTCAAGGATACTGTCTTGAACACAATATTTTAGGGCCCCCATGATACATTGCATAATATCAGAGATTATTGAATGACCAAGTGAGGTGGACCTATTTGTAGGGTAAATACATGGGAGAGGCACTTGCATCATTTTTGATTTGAGTTATTTTTTGAATTGGGTGGTTTTGGAAAAGTTGAAATAATTTAATATAAATTGAATAAATATTAATCAAATTTCATACCACCAAGATTAGAAAATCCTTGTTTCCCTTTCAAATATGGATCCCAGATTTTTTCCATGCATGGTACAGTCAGTGGAGGTTCAACAGGCTAATCTAGTTGATCATTATAGGGTTGATCTGACAGAGGAAGATAAGGATTGGTAGATGGAATTGTGCACTTTTCAGCAGTAGAATTTGGGGATGTATGAGGGAAGTGTTTTTTATGTGGAGATATAAATATGAACAATATATCTTGATGTTTATTTCAAACTGATACATACCTCGGTGGGGTATTATGTCCTATTGGTAGTTAGTTAGATGTGTGAGTTGTGCATCAGTGGTGGACACTGTATCTGGGTGAGTGGAAGGAGACAATTGTTTTGTGGGTCAAATTTTATAAAGTGTATTGATTAGAGTTTCTTTTATTGACCATGAAGGAAAACAATATGTCGGAGATTATCTCTATTCATTAGGGAATCATGTTAGTATGCGAGTCAGGGATCAAGTTAAAGGACCTTCTTCATTTTTCCCCAAATCATTTTTCAGATGAGGAGTCTCATGCGAGACATCATGAGGAGGCACTCTATCCTTATATATACTATGCTATTTATCCCTTTATGTTGTCGATGTATTTTGTGGTCAGAAGGACTAAGTGATCAATCAGATGAAATCATGAAGATGTTTACTATGATAGGGGATACAAAAGGGTTCCTTGAGGATTATATTTGTTAGTGGAAGGTCTTAGGAACCCAATCCTTCGAGGTTTCAAACTGTGGGGAATCGAACTCAACAAATTCATTTCCAAATATCTAGGACCAGTGGTTTCTATGATCTTCCTAGGAAAATCAGGTTGTGTTTCTTTTTATATGGGTTATATGTCCATCTCTAGGACCAGTGTGTAGTAGTTCTTCCAGCTAAGTTTGGTGGATGTGGTTAGGTTCAGCACCAGCCTCAGTTTTAGTTTCTAGTGATCCTGTTTCAACAGTAGGGGTAGCATGATTTTTCTCCTATGAGACGGGATAAAGAAAGTATAGGATTACCTTAGGGTGTTACTCATCTTCAGGGACCTCTACCTAAGTATGATCATAGAGGTGGAAATAAACAGAGAGATATAGGATATGTGGGTGGTCATTTTCATACAGCGGAGGAATCTATGCCAGAGGGGATAAATATTGTTTGAGGTAAACTCATTTTTTTCATCTATCCTTGTTTGTTCCCTATTTTATTCATGATCTTTAAACTCCATTATTACAAACACTCTAGTATGTTCTTTGGGATTGTACATAGAGAGGTTTCCCATTCCCATGGTGTTGACTATGCCAGTTGGAGGCCAGAGCAGCTAGTTTGATGTGTGCTAGGGATTTAGACTGATGATGGGGCCACATCATTCCCATGAGGATATTTTATTTCTTCATATTTATCTGTATAATTTCATTCTCAGCATCGATTAGTTATATCAAGTGTGTTCCATTATCGATTGATTCGAGAGGAGATTTGTGTTCTCAGACGTAGATGGTTTGCATGCTGTTTTAATTGGAAATTAGAGTTATCAGGAGGGTAGTAGACAAGTGTAGAACCTTATTTATTTTATGGATCGCCTTTTTATAGAATCAGTAGACAGAAGGATGATATAGGTTCCCATGGTTGTTAGGGAGTTCCTATATTTTTCTCTAAGGTGGTTTTAACACTCCCCACTTAATGATATGCTGAGTTCAAGATAGTCTTGAAGCTCGATACTTCTCTAATATTGATGGATCCTTATAATATGGATCTTTTAAAGCTGTGAGATTTAAGGCTTTTTGTGGATGACCTGATGTTGAAGGGTTTTATTCAGCCTAGTGTATCTCCATGGGGTGCTCAAGTTTTGTTCTCCAAGTAGGAAGATGGTAGTATAAGGTTTTGTATAGACTACCAGATATTGAATCAGGTAACAATAAAACTTTTTTACCCTATTTTAAGTATAGATAAAATTTTTAACCAGCTGAGAGGGGAAATTTTGTTTTCTAAGATAGATGTTTGGTTTAGGTATCCCATGTTTAAGGTGAAGGAGGATGATATCCCAAATACTACCTTCATATGTAGGTATGGGATCTTCAGGTTCATGTTCATGTCATTTGGTGTTAGAAACTCACCATCTATGTTCATAGAGATTTTAAAATCCTTATTCTATGAATTATTAGACCATTTTTTATTCATGTTCATCGATGAAATATTAATCTACTCAAATTTAGAAGAGGAACATTCCAATCATCTCAGAACTGCCTTTTAGGTTCTTCGATGCCACCAGATCAATGAAAATATGTCCAAGTGTAAGTTATGGACACGATAGGTGAATTTTAGTTTGAAATTTGGTGTCCCAATAGGGTGTGTTCATGTAATCATTAATGTTCAATAATTTTGTTTCTTAGGTAGCACCCAAAAATGTGGTAGAGGATTGTATTTTACTTGGCCTTGAAAGCTATTATCGGAGGGTTGTACTTGATTTATCTCGAGTTGAAGCCCTAATAATAGTATTTAACAGGGAGGGATATGATTTTTTTTGTGGATTTATTAGTGTTATGAATCATTCAATTATCTAAAATAGAAGTCAGTCAGTGCTCCAGTGCTTTAGTTTCTTAAGGAGGGTGTGTTGTTTGATGTGTCTTGTGATTCTTCCCATCCAGGATTGGGATGTGTCTTGATGTATTATAGGGAAGTAATCTATTATGGGTCTCAGAAGTTACATCCCCATGAGAATAACCATTCCTCCAATGATATGGATTTAGAATATGTTGTGTTTGTGCTAAATATGTGATGAAATTACCTCATTGGGGAGTGTTTTGTAGTCTTCGCAGATGAAAATATCTTGAGGTACATCTCTTATTAGTATGATATGAATCATTGAAAATGAAGGTGGATTAAGATTCTATAATATTATGATTTATATATATACTACACCTCAGGAAAGGCTAATGTTGTGGATGATGCTTTGAGAAGGAACTCATGGGAGGATGTGGTTTAGGAGTCTGGTGATGTTTAAAGAGAGATGTAGGAGTTGGTATCCATACACTTAAGTGTGAGGGTGGTTGATAGTGGAGGATACCTATTTCAGATAATGGTGTAGCCATCTCCTATGTAACAGGTGGAGGAGTCATAGTGGGGAGATGAGGAGACTTGGAGGTAGAGGTGATGCATGATCATGTTGGCCATGGTGAGGTTCTGGAGGGATGATCGGAGGATTTTCTCAACTAGATGTTGTTCTAGGAGAGAAATAATTTTTTGGCAGTGATTCACAACAGAGTCCTTCATGAGTTTTATAGATCACCTTTGATGGTACACCTGGGAGTATCCAATATATACCACGGCTTGATAAGGTAGTTTTGGTGGCCTGATATAAAATGGGCGGTGGTGATGTTTTTGCCTCATTTTTTGGTTTTCCAGCAAGTAAAGGAAAAAATAATGTTCTTCATGGTTTTTTGTTGTCCTTGAATGTTATAGAGTTTAAATGGGGTGACATCTTGATGGATATCATCATAGGTTTACCCTGAGCTTAGGGAGGTTGTGATGTTATTTGGGTAATCATGGATCAATTGAAGAAATCAGCCCACTTCTTAATGATCAAGGAGTCAGGTGTTGTGGATGTTTTATTGAGGAGGTATATAGATTAGGTGGTGTGGTTTCATGAAGTTTTGTGGTCCATTATCTCAAATAAGGACACAAATTTTACTTCACAAGTGTTGATGCCTACCAAATGATCATTGGAAAATATGTAATGGAAGAAATAGATCAATATAGGAATTATTTTTCCCATAAATAAAAGGAAGAAGAAGGTGGACATAACTCACAGATCACATAATATTCCAAGAGGAACACAATCCTGAGACCTTTATAAGGTCATTAAAAGGATCCATGCATAGTGAATAAGCTACAGAAGATCCTGAAAATCCCCTTTGATGATCCCTTCTCTTGTGAAGGCATCCTAGACAATCGCTAACCACTAAACGACAACAATAAGAGAACCCTAGAGTCACACAACATGTGAAATAATAGACACTTGTAAATCCATACAAAAATCATTGTAAAATATGAAGGAAAATATTTGAAATATAGGAGCCTCTTTCAGTCTTAAATATCACGAGAAATGCCCTGGTGGTTTGTAAGACATCAAGGAAGCACCTGATGAGATGGAAACATTGTCACACAAGAACCCATAGACATGTCACCAACAACACGTGAAAGGCTTCAGAAATTTCCAGGTGGTCCTACACTCCATCACCGACTCCATAGACAAATAAAAACATTTTTCCATGAAATGATCATGGATAACCAGAAAACCCTTTGATGGTAGCACATTGCATCATCAATAGGGAGAGTGGTTATCTTTGAAAAATATCGAGAAAAATCATGATACCCCATACCCTTATAAAATAAATAAGGAAATAAAAATGGGAACAAGAGGGGGCATCTTGTGGTTGTAAAAATCATGTGACGTTCCCCATGTGGTTTGAAAGACACTGCAAGCCCATGGAGTCGAGTCTGCCTCACCGCACGAGAGTCCACTGGCATGTCACCCTCACCACACAAAGGGTTTTAAACATGTCCAAGAAATATTGCACTCCCCTTTATTCTCCATAAAGTAAATAGAAGGGTTATCTATGAAATGATTGTGCATCACTATAGAAAACTTTGCTGGTCACGTGATGCATAACTAATGGGGAGAGTTATTTTCTTCAACAATACTCATGCAAGTTCACTAGATCTCAAGTCCTTTTATGAATAAATGAAGAAAATAATATAGAAAAGGTGGGAGCCTTTTACATTCATAAATATATCAAAATTTTCCCATGTGGTATGAAAAACACTAAAAAATACCTAGTGAAATTTCTTTTATGTTGCAAAAGAGCACATGGACATGTCACCCACATCACACAAAGGCCCCCTGGAATGCCACGGTTGTATCACAAAATTTCCCAGACAAGGAATTTGAGGTCATGTGAAAGCCATTCAAAAGGCATCCGATCTCTTGAAGGCCTCTAGATGTGCCATCTTGAAAATGCAAAAGACCCTTGGAATGACCACATGATTAAGAAAAACCCCATTAATTGGATAAAATTAAATAAATGGGTCATTGAAGAGATGGTATCATGGTCATTGAAAATCATGAAATGCCCCCAAAATGACCTATAATAGGGTCTCATGAAATTAATGACATTAAAGACCTTCACCAAATCTATCTTGGATTTTCACGATACACATCGCACAAAGTAGTGAATAATCGGGGTGGAGGTTCCTATAAATCCTCCACCCTGGCATAAAAAAATTCATCCTTATATCCTTGCATTGATGTACCTAGGAATTAGAGTGGTTTTTTTGGTGTGTCAGATATCGTGATCAGAATGGTTTTCCATTAGGTAAAATCTGGGAAAAAACCTATGAAATTATGAGACATGCATTGGAACTTCACGTGATCACTCATATATCATGTGAAGGACTTATAATGGGTTATGCAAAGGACATCTAACATTGTAAAACCCCAAGAGTCCATGATACGATTCCTTTTTAAATAATTCAATAGCATGCGATGTACGCAACACCGAGTTCAAGCGCACCACAACCTATCAAACTAGCCATTTAAAATGAATTTATGAATAATATTAACCAAATTTTTAATTTTATATATCCCGTATAATTTTAATATTCATATTTTTTTGTTTATTAGACAGAATATAAGGACAAATTAAATTTTTTAGGTAAAAGATGTATTTTTCAAAAAATGCAGTTTTCCACCTTTTAATGGAGAACCATTTTTAAATAAAATATTTGACACTTTTATATATTAAATTTTGTTATATTAAATTATTATTTAGAATCGGGACATAAAAATTTAGTTTGGATAAATTTTTGGAACTTTTCTGATAAATTTCATATTTTGATGAATAATGAAAAATTGTAATTTTTTTAATCCAAATAATATATAGTGTTAAATTATAAATTTGAGTGGTTTTAATGTATAATAAGATAATATTTTTATCATTTAATATAGGTTTTTTCATTGGAGGTAATTTTACATTTAAACTGGATATAAACACATTTCAATCTTTTGATAGTTTTTACTTCTTAAAAACACGCCCTCTTATTTTGACAACAAGAATTAATTTTAAATTAATTTCTTCCAATTCTGTGTTTTGAATTTATAAGAATAGATTCCATATTTGGAATTATAAGGTCCAAATTATGTAAATAGGTACTTTTATTTTTTGACCTTATGAATAGTAACTTCAGTAATTATTTTTATTTACCATGTTTAAAGGGTAAATCAGCTAAATAAGGGTATAAAATAATATTATAATAATATTAAACTACCCTAAAACAAGCCCTAATACTATTTTATGAGATATTTCTGGCCATGGGCATCCTTATGATGATGTTATGACCCCATGAGACCACTTGGGTGTGATAATTACATGTTATAAGAATTAATTTAAAGGAAATACAATTATAACATAAACATCTCTAAGTGCATCCATGAGACCCAGGTTCAAAACTAGGCAGAGTCATAATTTCAGAGCACTGTAGAAGTACTATAGTAGGCACTGTAGTAGGTACTGTTCTGTACTGTAGTAGCCAGAACTATTCACCATGGGCCACCATTTTGGGTTTGGAGTCCTTAAGGCCTTCGAGGCACCCAAGCTTTTGGGTCAGTAAGGCTTTCGAGCCACCTCCTTGCCTTTGGGCCACCTCAAGGCCTTCAAGGCCACTTGATATGCACTTGCACAGACAGATTCTACAAGGAACCGCTCCAGAGGAGGAAAGATCAAGGGCACATTCACCAGGGAAGGGCTAAACAGATTTAGAATAATGAGACGGTATGGTATTTTCCATCAGTATTGTGCCAATGGACATGAAATATGGACATGCTAGCTGAACAACCATGCAAAGGTGGAGAGCTTATCACAGTGCAGATGATGGGGATGGGTGGTTTCAAGTAGACGTAGTTTGTATGATTTCCTCAAGACCTACAGCTCTTGAGATGTCTCTAGGCCTACGGGTAATGTAATTTCTAAGACTATGGTCCTTTTAAGGGTTCCCCCTCACCCCTTGAAAGGGGGGTTATCAGAAAATCAATAAAAAAATAAGGCATTCAGGCCATTCAATCAAGGGTTAATCCCAAAAGATAAAGTTGATTTCATGAACTAAACTTGTATACAAATCATTGGATGAGAGGATTTTGACCCATAATAATTTTATACTCTAAATAAATTACTTTTTATCTGTTAGAAACCGAAAATCAATTTATAATAAATTAATATTTACAGCTTTTCCTAAAGTGCCCCTCACCTCTCTTATAAAAGGGAACTTCCACTTCTATTTAATTCACACCACCAAATCCCTTTGGCTCGACCAAAACCGACCCATTTAATCTCCCAAAAAACCCTCATATCATTATAGAGGCTAAAATTTGGACCTAAATCCATCCTAAGGAGTCCTTTTGTGAAAATCAAAAGGATACACTGGAAAAGAGGAAATTGTTTTATCACCTCTTTCAAAGTACTTTTATTAATCTACTTCATCTTTCTATGTTTTTTAAATAATAAAAAAATAACTATAGTACATTAAAAAATATTATATGTCATTATAATTATGGTACAACCATATTCCTCCTTTTACCCATCCTATGAAAAACAATATCACCATGCGTGCGTACATACAACTTACCGTCTCCACGCTGTGGTATATTTTTTTTAATGTACACTTCATTTATATGGGTATAAAGATGAATATAATGGATGTAAATAATACATATAAAATGATATTTCGTATTTAATATTCATATTCCATCTAATTCCATACCATTTGACCATTAAGGAAATGATACTATTGCTCGTGCGTATGTACGACTTACCATCTCTACGATGCGATGAGACTCATATTAAATATTCACCATCAAAGAATGATTATTAGAATAAATATTATTAATAATTCTGAAATATATAAAATAATAATGATATTATATATATATATATGTCCTTCACTTATTTCCATTTAATATGATAAGAAAATGGAAACAACGTTCATGCGTACGTATGGACTACCGTCTCCATGAACAGTGTGTTCCATTTTATTTATCAATATATTATATATATTTATATAAAAAATTTATATGATATATAAATCATATTTTATATTCTATAAGTAAGTAAATTATGATCTAAGTAATATGATCAAAAATAACAAGTCAAAACACGTATGATAAAGAAAGCGATTATTACCCGAAATGTTGTTTTAACTTGGAAACTTATTAATAAACATGTAATATAAAGTCATAAAAGAATCATAATATTATCTAATAAATATTATTATGATTCTGATATAAGTTAATAATATTTTTAAAAACATTATACAGTAGTTTCAGACACGTACGAACCTAAGGTAAGGTTAATTCCTCAATCTCATTATTATCTGAGATTGTTTATGTGTAAGTATTTACTGGGACATATTTATCATCCATGAACATATTTCATAAAAATGTTTTCAAAAGGAATATTTTATGGTTTTATGTAAGGGAATATTTAACTAGATCATCATTTTAATTTTTTTAAAGATTTATTTTTTCTAAATCTATATAATTAATGTTCATGTTTTCAAAATGATTTTAAAGATTTATTTATATGGACACGATTGTTTTAAAATGATATTTTATTTTAAAAGTTTAAAAGTGGTATGGGACACTTTGATTCATAAATATAATTTAAATAAATACCATTATAAATTGTGTGACTTTTAAATCATTTCATGAAAAAGGGATATTTCTCTCAAAGAGTTTTGCTTATCATTTTCAACAATATCAACATCCTTTACTGGATAATTTTTTTTGATTGAGGTTGATTTATTAAAACACAATATTCCATATTGTATTTAATGTGTTATAATGTGTTTTACTGTGGATGTGCTATTTTCATACTATTCATGGTTTATGGTTAAAGTATTGGAATTTCGTATGCTAGTTTTAATACGAATGTTTATGTTATGCTTCACCCTTTTCATATGAGGAATACATTGGACTTAGTAAGTTATGGGTGGGACCTACTATATCCCGTCGATGCATTGGTAGGTCTCATGAGACAAACTATTGTCTTTGCACAAGGCCTTGATAGAATCTTTGTGAATGGTCTTGGTATAAGGCCTTGATGTGGTGGTTATGATGTTTGACATTTTTCATTACCTCGTTATGAGATTAGTTATTGATTTTACAAGTGATTATTAGACTAGTATAATATCCATGTGCATGTTTATATGGTAATATTTGATTTATTATTTTCATATTATGCTGAATATAATGTTTTAAAAGGAATGTGTTTCAATTTTGTACCTTACCTTAAAAGTTTATGATTATTTATGATAGCTTCCTCTATATTGTTTATCCTTACTTATCATATTAGCTCACCTATTTCTTATGTTTTATTTTCCTATGATTACAAGAAGTGTTTTATGATTGATATGAAGGGTTAATCTAGGTTAATAATGGAATTCTCAAAGTATTATCTATGATGTGTTTTATGTTAGAAATTATAATGTAAAGTTCATGTATGCAATCTATTTACCAAGAATTCTAAACTGATTGGTCCTTCAGGAAATGATTCATTGTATCATTCTAATGTATTAAAATAATGCACCGAATCCAGGCTTCTGGGGTTGGGACATAACAGTTGGTATCATATTAAGTTTATCAACAACCATGGAAATAGATTTAGAAAACGTAGATTAGGGATCATAACCCTAAGATAGAATTTGAGGACAAGTATAGAAGAAACCATTAAAACTTTGGAAATGATCATGGATAACCAAGTAATAAACTAAAGATGTTATAGTTTGAAAGCACCTTCCCTTGATTATGTGATTTTCTTCAATGAGTTTTGTTTTTAACCTTGTGCTTTCTGGTCATAGTTAATAGAGGAAACTAGAAGGAATTGTATTAACATTGACTTTGTTGGAAAATCTGGTGATTTTGAATAAAAAATTTGGATAATGACTAGAGATAAAGATATTGTGATTATGTAGAATCAGTTATCAAGATATGTGATTAACAATGTGATCTATGATGAAATTTCAAACACATTTCATAAGATGAAGATGAACGTTTATAAATGTTCAAATTTTAAGAAGCATAGAGGAAAGAATATTTAGTTTCCTACATGTTAAGAGAAAGGGAATAAGAACCTTAAGGAATACCTCAAATGGAGGCAAAGATGTTATCTTTTTGGGAAAAGGGGAAAAGAGTGACCATTTGTTATGGAGTTCAACGTCTCATCTGTGGAAATCATGGGAATTACATAACTCAATGTTCATACATAATAATGTACCTCTAAACCAAGGAAGGACCTTTTCCATGCCAACCATTAAATTGGAAGGATTGAAGTATTTATATATTTGAATACAAGAATTATGAATAGTGAATTATATAAGGAGTATTCAGTTTATGTTTTTCATTAAGGATTTTCAAGAATATATTGAATAGTTATATTGGACAAGAAAATTGATTTAAGGGTAACATTATATTTAGAGAACATACAATTAAGGTAAAGATAACCCTTGATATGTTCCTTACATTAAGATAATGATGTTTGGATAAAGATATGTTGGATTGGAATAATTGAATTGGATGATGCTAGTTTCTTGAGAACTAATTATGGATTTGTCGACATGAGGTTTATTCTATCATGGATGAAGTATAAAACTTTTGGGGACATAAGGAATAATTCACTATGTTTTGGAACAAGGAAACATGCATGTTTTCAATAAGGATATCTGATAACTTAGCTTGTTATCATGACTCAATAGAATACATGATAAAGGTGTTCACATGTTTGGAATGTGACAACCAATAACTTACCTATGAGATATGGGAGATAAATTCTAAGACGATTGGGATAACCTCTTTCTAAAGTTCTAGATTTTTAGTTTTTGGAAGGATTATAAGGTTATCCATTTATGGATAGTATAAGTTAGGCTCCAGTTGAAGTTTGTTTGATTAATGTATTATCTCACTATACGTGGACATATAAATATATGGTAACCTGTGATAACTTTTTTTGACGGATGGAATGACCTATCATTCTATTTAGGGATCACATGATCTTACAACACTTCATAAATGAAAAATTCAACTTCATTTCCATGAATAAGAGATGAAGTGGAAATTTTTCAAGGCATGAACAATATTGAGATAGTATTGAAATCAAGTAAGAATTTATTCTCATGTTCTTTAACTTTAGGGAAAGGATCTTGAAAACCAAAAATGTTTTCCTAGTAATTTATTTTGCGATGAATCAAATGGTCCCTTGGACCATCATAGATTTATGTCTTTAAGATTGTTAACTTTATTTTAATAATATTCTTTATCACTCTCCATAAGAAATTGATGGTTATTTTTCTCTTTCATATCCATGTTTTTTTACATGTAACCCTAGTATGTGTTATTTCTGATAACCTTCATACTTACCTTTCTTTATTTTAAAATACAGGCCTTATTAATCCATTTTTCAATATGGGATTTAAACTAAGATATTTTAAAATATCAAACCCATAATTTTCAATACCAAGTTTAAATTGTGAGGACACAATTTATTAAAGGAATAGATAATGTAACACCCCAATCTTCCACGGTATGCTTCCTTTATAAATAACTCAATAGCGTGCGATGTACGCAACACCAAGTTCAAGCGCACCACAACCTATCAAACTAGCTATTCAGAAAGTGGTTATGAATAGTATTAACCAAAATTTAAATTTTCTACATCCAATATAATTTTAACATTCCTATTTTTTGTTTCTTAGACATAATGTAAGTACAAATTCAATTTTTCAGAAAAAAGAAGTATTTTTCAAAAAATGCAGTTTTCCACTTTTTAATGGAGAACCTTTTTTAAATCCAATATTTGAAAATTTTATATATTAAATTTGATGAAATTAAATTCTTTTTTATATGTGGGTCATAAAAATTTTGTTTGGATAAATTTTTGGTACTTTTCTGAAAACATTTATATTTTGATGAATAATAAAAAATACTAAATTTTAATTGAAAACAGCTTTTTTAATTGAAATAATTTATAGTGTTAAATTAAAAATTTGTGTGGTTTTAAAGTATAATTATATTATATTTTTATAATTTAATATAATTTAGGTCATTGTATGTAACTTCACATTTAAATTGGACATAAAAATATGTCAATCTTTTGATATTTTTACTTCTTAAAAACACGTTCTCTTATTTTGACAACGAGAATTAATTTTAAATTAATTTATTCTAATTAGGTGTTTTGAATTTGGAAAAATTTATTCTATATTTGGAATCAAAAGTTCCAAATTATGTAAATAGGTACCTTTTATTTTTTGACATTATGAGTAATTATTTTTATTTACTATGGTTAAAGGGTAAATCAGGTAAATAAGGATAAAAAATAATATTATAATAATATTAAACTACCCTAACACATATCCTAATCATATTGTATGAGATATTTCCGACCATGGGAATCCTTAGGAAGATTTTATAATCCCATGGGACCTCTTTGGTTTGATAATGACATGTTATAAGAATTAATTTAAAGTAAAGATAATTATAACATAAACATGTATCTTTTACTAAAACAATTTTAATATAGGGTTATATGATAGATATCTTTGACTATAAATAATAATTTTAAAAATAAAATTATTTCCTACATCATGGTATTTTATTTATATTTTTTAGACATTATATAAATATATTTATTTATGACACAATGATGATGTAGTGATTTCCTTATTCATGAATGATTCAAATAAATGAAATTATAAATAATAAAAAAAATTTAATTTTAAAACTTTTATTCCATCAACAAATTTTATAGATGAAATTGACATATTAGAGTTAATTTGAGGCCTTTTGTTCTAATGAATAAAGTTTTTACGACTTTAACAAAAATCAACTACTAAATAGTGTCAAAATTGACATAAATGAGTTCTTAAAACAAATACTATTTTATTAAATGATATAAATATACTAAAAATATAATATTCAGAAAAATTACTTAGATAATATTACAAATTTCATTAATTATAAACTTTATCTTCTGTTGAAATTTTATAGTAACTAAATTAACCCTACAATATAAAAATACAAGAAGACACGATAAGTGGTAAACTATTTAACTAAGGGTTATCCTAAAATATAAGGTTAATTTAATGAACTATAAATATCTAAAAATAATTGTATGAGAGGATTTGGACTCATACTTATCTTAAAATCAAAATAAATTACTTTTTTTCTATTATAAACCGAAAATCAATTTATAATAAATTAATATTTTTAAGATTTTCCTAAAGTGGTCCTCACCTCTCTTATAAAAGGGAACTTCTCCTCCTCTTCAATTAAAACCTCCAAATCCCTTTGGATCAGCCAAAACCTGACCATTTACTCTAAAAATATCCCAAATATCATTATATAGGCTAAAAGTTTGGTATAAATCCATCCTAAGGATTCCTTTTGTGCAAATCAAAAGAAGACACCCGAAAAGAGGTAATTGTTTTATCACCTCTTTCAAAGTTACTTTATTATTCTACTTCCTATTTATAGATTGTTTCAAAAATAAAAAAATTACTCATGTACCTTTCACATTATGAGATTTTATTATAATTATGGGATAACCATATTCTTCTTTTTACCCATCCTATGAAAAACAATACCACCATGCGTGCGTACGTACTGCTTACCCTCTCCACACCTTGATGTAAATTGTTTTTCATGTACACTTTATTTATATGAGTATAAATATGAATATAATGGATGTAAATAATAAATATAACATTATATTTCTTTTTTAAAATTCATATTCCATCCAATTACATACCATTATACCATTAAGTAAATGATATAGTCGCTCCTGCGTACGTACGACTTACCATCTCCACGATGCGATGAGACTCATCTTCAATGTTCACCATCCAAGAATGATTATTAGAATAAATATTATTAATAATTATGAAATATATGACATAATAATTATACTATTCTGATATATATATATTTATATATGTCTTTCAATTACTTCCATTTAATACGATAAGAAAATGGAAACGACGTTCATGTGTACGTACGACCTACCATCTCCATGAACAGTGTGTTACATTTTATTTATCTATCTATTATATATATTTATATAAAGAATATATATGATATATAAATCATATTTTAAATTCTATAAGTAATAAAATTATGATCTAATTAACACAATAAAAATAACAACTCAAAACACGTACGATAAATAAAGTGATTATTACCCAAAATGGTGCTTTAACTTGGAAATTTATTAATAAACAGGTAATATAAATTCATAAAAGAATCATAATATGATATCATAAATATTATTATTATTCTTATATAAGTTAATAATATGTTTAAAAATATTATACAGTAGTCTCAGACACGCATGGACCTAAGGTAAGGGTTAATTCCTCAATCTCATTATTATCCAAGATTGATTATGTGTAAGTATTTACTGGGAAATATTTATCATCTATGTCCATATTTCATAAAAATGTTTTCAAATGGAATATTTTAAGGTTTTATGGAAGGGACTCTTTAACTAGATAATCATTTTAAATGTTTTGTAGATTTTTTTTCTAAATCTATTTAATTAATGTCCATATTTTCAAAATGATTTTAAATATTTATTTATATAAACATGATTGTTTTAAAATGATTATTTATTTAAACAGTTTCATGGTTGTATGGGAAAATTTTATTCAAAAATATATTTTAAATGAATTCCTTTATAAATTGTGTGACTTTTAAATTATTTCATGAAAAGGGATATTTCTCTCAAAGAGTTTTGCTAATCATTTTCAACAATATCAACATCCTTTACTGGATATTATTTTCAGTTGAGGTTGATTTATTATAATACAATATTCCATATTGTATTGAATTATTTATGATATGTTTGAATGTGGATATGATATTTTCATACCATTCATGGTTTATGGTTAAAGTATTGAAATTTCATATGCTAGTTTTAATACAAATGTTTAAGTTATGCTTTACCCTTTTTCATATGAGGAATGTATTGAACTTAGTAAGTGAAAGGTGGGGTTCGCTACAACCCCTCGATGCATTGATAGGTATCATGAGACAAACTAGTGTCTTGGGACAAGGTCTTGACAGAATATTTGTGAATGGTCTTGGCACAAGGCCTTAACGTAGTGGTTATGATGTCCGACATTATGCATTTCCTCGTTATGAGATTAGTTATTGATTTTACATGTGATTATTTGACTAGTAGAATATCCATGTGCATGTAAATATGGTAATTTTTGATTTATTATTGTCATATTATGCTGAAGATAATGTTTTAAAAGTCTTGTGTTTCAATTTTTAACCTTTCATTAAAAGTTTATGATTATTTATGATAGCTTTCGCTCTATTGTTTTTCCTTACTTAGCATTCGAGCTCACCACTTTCTTATGTTTTATTTTCCTAGGATTGAAAGAAGTGTTTTATGATTTATATGATGGGTTAATCTAGGGTAATAATGTAGTTCTTGAAGGATTATATATGCTATGTTTTATTTTAGAAATTGTAATGTAAAGTTCATGTATGTAATCAATTTTCCAAGACTGCTCAACTGATCAGTCCTTCGGGACATGATTCCTTATATCATGCCAATGTATTAAATTAATACGCCAACTTTGAGATTCTGGGGTTAGGGAGTTACACACATAATTGATGAATCACATTAGACTTAAACAAGCTAACACTAAAAACTGTAAGGCATGTGAAATAAAAATATGGAACCAAGACTAAAAAAATGGGAGAATTATGCAAAGAACAAATACACTGATCCTCATGAGCTTTGCATGAACCACCCAGGTCATGTTAAAACACCATGAAATATTGTCCAGATCATGTGATACTCCTTTTATATACTATTTTGATCACATAAAGTCCCCGAGACATGTCAGAGTGAGTCACATGGGGACCCTAGGCATGCCGCCTGAGTCTCGTGAAACCCTTCAGGATCGCCATATAGACTTTACGATGTCTTTTAGATGTGACACCTAGACCATAAGATGACACCAATACATATTACCTATGTATTTTGATGGAACCAGTGCATGTCAACTAGCTCTTGTGATGTCCATCAGACAAGATAACTAGATCTCACAATGCCTTCTAGGTATGTTAGCTAGCTCTTGTGACATCCCCCATACATGTAAGATAGATTTCATGATGACACCCAAACAAGTCATATAAGACATGAATCACCCATTAGACATGTCACATTGACTCTCATGAAAATCTCCAATAACTTTATATATCCTTAGCGATGACACCGGAGAAATCCAGATGGATCATGCGATTCCCTCCAAGCATGCCAACTGAGATCATGTGATGGATTCCAAGATTAACCATCTAGGTATTGCAATGTACTCTAGACAAGTCATCATGGTTCATGTTATGGACTTCATACATGCCATCTAGAATATTTGATGTCCCTCATAAAATTCAACTGGATCATGTGATTGTATTTGGACATTCCAGGCAGACATCCTCCATCATGTCAAGCAGACAATCAAGGCATGTCAAGAAGAAAATCAAAGCATGTTAGGAAAATAGTCAAAGATAAGAAAACCAATCTAATAAGGCATTCCAAGACATGAAAAACTTGTCTATCCCATATATAAGAGAATCCTCGGTGTTTAATCCCCAACTTATTGAAATATAATAGCTCTGATTCCTATCATAACTAGGATACATAGGATGCCTTCCTAAGGCTCGAGATCTATATCAAACCTACAAAGGTCTTTCCTAGAGCATAAGTCATGCATCCATAAGTAGTGATATTGATTATTTTCTATCCATTGTTTCTCACACCGAGCATAGATCATGTGAGATTATGGAGTTTCAATGATCATATCATTCTCATCATAATTCTCTATCAAGATAAGGGAAATCTCAGTGTGTAAACCTCAATCTATGGCATAATATGATATGTCTCACATATAAGGGAAGACTCAGTGTGTAATACATGACTTAATAGACTATGAGGACTCTAATTCCTTTCATAACTAGGATATATAGGACATATTACTAAGTCCTGAGCTCAAATGGGAATCTACTTTGGTGTATGCCTTGCCATGTCTCCGAAATTCTTACCATTGAGACTCAATCTCTCCCATGGTCCGATAATGCCTCCTCATCCACCAATATATTAAGAAATAAATGAACTATGATAAATATGATTGTTACAATAACCAGGATATGTAGGAATCCTCTCAGAGTATTGATCTCAACATCTAGTTCCCAAGTGACCACATATATATCCTTTCCATACAACATTAAACTACTTAAGTTTAGAAAAATATGTGGGTTTTTATTTCTATTATAAAATAGGGAATGTAGGATTCCTCATAATTTTTTAATTCAATCCTAAAAATATTAATTACATCCTTGGATAACAACACACTATGAAGTATCTAGTTATATGTAGTCAAAATATAAGTAGCTACCCACCAAATGGAAATGGATGAAGAACCTTAGATACATAAAGATGGATTCACAAACCATACCCCCTCTCTTTGCATATAAAGGGAATTAACCTATAATTGTTTTGTTAGGGTAATAGGTCCCACATAAAGATTAGGAATATATTCTCCAAAATATCTTAAATCTATAAGAGAGCCTAGAGTTGGAAACAATTTCCCCAAAAAATGGTGTGATGAGATCGTCTTCCCATCCTCTCGACCAATGTGAGTTCCTAAGCATCATTAGGTCTAAAACCCCAACTGTCTATGTACCTTTAGAAAGTAGGATCGAACGTAGTGATGGATGCGAGAACCAATGGGATTTTCTATTAAATATTAACAAATGGTGATCCAAACATGAATGATTTTGAATAACATTAACCACACCCCCCACAATCAAACAACTGGAAAAAAATACATCCACATCTTTCCGAAGAAACAAAAATGGTGAACCTGATGTGAATATCTCAAATAACAAAATGATTGGGTTATTATCTATCAAGATTTTTTTTTCATTTCCTATGAAAAAAATGGTGAACTTTATTTGAAAATCTCAAATAGTATGATGGTCAATTGAATGTGACCTGGATCTTACATACGATCCTCCATATCCATGTTTCTCATGAAATATTCCCATCCTAGCATTGAAAAATCCACACAAGTAAAATGGACATATCGAGAATAATAGGAAAATTGTGTTACCCATGTATATCTGATTGATCACATATAATGCCTATAATGATGCACTATTCGGTGAACATGTTCCTTTTTTATGCATAAATATATATACTTATCTCATCCACAACACCCCGATATGAGATAATGTCATCATCCAATGACTATTCTAGAAAATTAGCTGCAACTATAACCCTTGCGGGCTTCAAAATGACCTCACCTACCCAACATATTTAGTGTAGGGTGGAGAATGGAATGGTTAGGGAATACAATCAACATGGTATGATTCCCAACATTGAGGATTCTTAGAAGGATCCTCAATTAATAAAACTGATGAATCCACATCATCCAAATAAAGATGAAGTAAAGCCATTGGCCCTTGTTTCCACAAACAACTGCTTCAAAAGTTTATCCTTGGAATGTGATAATAACCACATATCTGATGATAGCGAATCAAGGAGAAAACTATGGATCCATTATGGTTCAGGGGATTATGTGGAGGTATCCACTCAACCACTCTTTACAGTTCTATCCCATCGGTACCCATCAGTTTCCTTTTGAAGGTACCACCCAAAACACTGCCACCTATGACACACATGTACAAGAAATAAGGATGAAACATTGGGTGTGGAAGGCTCTATATAATTGTGAGGGATATTATATCTCCACTCCCACCAATTATTTCTACTAAAATATTTCATAAATAGCCAGCAAGTATGATCATATCCCTACTCAATCGATAATGTCAACATCCAAAGGGTTCTGATTGACAATGGTTTTGAGATTAATATCACCCCGATTAGAAATGTCTTATGTTTTAGATATAGGAAAGTTGATTTTTATCCCACAAAGATGACCATTCAAGGGTACTATAAGTGTGAGAAAAGTCATATTGGGAAGATCAAACTCAAAGCTTAGTTTGGGGTTCTCACATCTGACACTAAGTTTATGGTTATCCAGAAAGACACTGCATACAATGTATTACTCAGAAGGCCCTGACTCCATAGTCACATGGTAGTACCTTCAACATTTCATAAATATATGAAATACCCCATCTATGGAAAGGTTTTAATATTACATGGTGACAGTTCCCCTTTTGATACTTATGAATCCATATATCCTGAAACAAGTTTCTACAAAATGGAAGGAAAACGACCAATGGTGAATGATGATATATAGGTTTCAACCCCCAATGGATTGGGGACCACCCTTTTATATCCCTGTATTATGCTCAATAGTGAATATGTGCTCCCCATAAATCTTGTTGAGCTAATAGACCTGGTCCTAGAGGCCCGATCCCCTTATATCCCCAGTGGAAGTGTAAAGGAAAATCAGCTCTGACATCTCTTTGTAAGGAATTTGGAAGTAGGGGATGATAATGATTTTTATCATGGGATCTCTCACCTTGATAGTGATATAGATGCCCCTAGATTTCCATCTCCTTAGGAGAATTACTCCATATACTTCGAGCTTTAAGAATAAGAGGACGATCATAGGAAGACCCCTCCTGTATTTGAGGAAGGTGTCTCCATCACCATCGATGAGCTCAGGTAGGTAAATCTAGAAACATAATAAGACCCATGAACTACACTAATTATAGACTCCATTACCCTCAAATATTAATATATGTAAATATAATTTATAAAGAAACATTGATATTTATTAACTTTAAACTATACAAAAATTCCCTGACTAAATCCAGATGTGGATACTCACCATCTTAGCTTACCCGATGACCATCAAGGATTCAAGAAGGTAGCAAGGAGGATGAAACTCTATCATGCTAACAATGTAGAGGTAGAAGTTGAAAAATTGATCTAAGAGTTATTTTTGAGAAGTGTAATACCCAAGATAGCTTTCCAATATTGACCCCATCAAGAAAAAGAACGGACCGATTAGGGTCTACATCGATTTTAGAGACCTTAATTGACATTTCCCAAAGGATGACTTCCCATTTCCAATAAAAAAACTCTTGATAGATGAAAATGATGGATTCCAAGATATTTACTTCATGGATAGTTATTCAGGGTATAATCAAATAATGATAACCCCTAAAGATGAAGAAGCCACTTCTTTTAGAGAACCCCAAGGTATCTTTTTCTATCGGGTAATGCCCTTTGTCTTAATGGATTCTAGTTCCCCCTATAAATACATCATAAATAATATATTTAATCCATTATTGGGAAGGATAAATGAATGTTATGTCGACGTCATGATTTTCAAATCCCGAAAGTGATGTGATCACATCATAGATCTTTAAAAAATCCTTCTTAGGCTGTGGCAGTATAGTCTAAAGATAAATCCTATAAAATACTCTTTTGGGGTAATATAAGTGAATTTCTTGGGGTTTTTGGTGCACCTCCATGACATCGAGGTTGAACTAGATAATACTAGTGATATTTAATCAATACCACCCGTAAAAAATATTAAATAACTAAGGTAACTTCAAGGGAAACTCACCTACATTTAGAATTTCATAGATAACTTGGCTAGAAAATATATCCCTTTCACTAGGCTAATAATGAAGGGAATCACCTACTAATGGGATGGGGAATTCCAAGAATCCTTTGAAATAATCAAGCAATATTTACTTCACCCACTAGTCCTGATGCCACCAGTGTAGAGGAATACACTCAACTTATATGTGGCAGCTATGGAATGCTCACTTGGTGCCCTCCTTGCACACAATAACAATGCGGGGATAGAGAACAATATATATTAACTCATCTGAATGATTCTAGGTACTATGACCCGATAACCAGATGTCGAGAAGAACTGGATAACACTCATATTTGTAGTATAAAAGTTGAGATATTACTTGCAGCACCAGAATTTCCATTTGGTCTCTCATATTGATCTGCTTAAGTACATCCTTGGAAGCCACATAATAACTGGGAGTCCATATTGATGGGCGGTCATTCTGAGACAATATAAAATCCATTCAATGTCACAAAAGGCAGTGAAAGGAAAATCCCTAGATGATTTTATTATGTCACATTCTTCCCTAAGAAGTACACCAGTTGACACAAAACTCCTAGATAAGGAGGTTTTCTAGGCCCATGACACTCTCCAGACATGAGAGATGTATTTTGTTAGAACCTCCCAAAGTCTTCTCAGAAAAATGATGGAAAATCCAAAGATCAATCAGGTTGGATTAGGGATTGTATTTGTTTCTATAGAAAAAGAAATTTTATCTACTCTTTCTCACTATCTGAAGGCTACACAAATAACAAGGAAAAATACCAATACCTCATTGCTAGCTTATAACTAGACCTAAAACTACATACACCCTACCTAAATATCAAAGGAGATTTGGAACTAGATATAAAACAGACCAATGAATAATATTCCATAAAAAAGGAATAGTTTTACCCTCTCACAGGCTATGTTAGGGGAATAGTGGAAGAATTCACTTTTGATCCCACATTGAATCATGTTCCCTGATCATACAATGCTCACACCGAAACATTGGATAATACATACACAACCCTATCTAACCCTGATCTAGAGGAATCAATCTTTCATATCACACAAAAAATAATGGTCTCACCAATCATCATCTATGATATAGAAGAAATAAATTAGTTAAACACCATCATTGAGCATGATGAACCAATATCCACCCCTAGATGGATGGATCCCATAATTAGTTATCTCCAAAGTAGGAATCTCTTAACCGAACAGGCTGGAAGGGAATAGATTCAGTGTCGTACATAGAACTTTACCTTGTAGAATGACCCAAATGAAAAAAAACCCTCTAAAAGTGAAGTTTTTATAAAATCATCCTTAGATGCATAGAATAAAGAGAGATTTATTCTGTCATGGAAGAATTCCATGTAGGCTACTATGGTGCTCATCAATCTGGGAATAGGCTCTCAAACCAAATCAGAAGGCTGTGTTATTACTGGTAAACCATGATACAAGACTGTGTGGAATTCACCAAGAAATTTCATGCATGATAGATCCATGAAAATATCATCCATAATACCCTATATTTTTACATATAGCTAAATATTCCTTTCCATTTTCTGTTTAGGGAATGGATGTTATGAGGATATATCCCCCAACCACAGTTTACTAGTTCAAGTACATCCTTACTGCTACCGACTTATTCTCCAAATGGTTTGAGGTAATACCACTGAAGGAATTTAGGAAGAAGAATATATTCAACTTCATGAAGTCTCATGTCATCAGCCAATTTGGGTTCCCTCACACAATATTGATGGACAACGACACCAACATATATTCTATAGAACTAGAAAAACTGTACCAGGAGTACAATATTGATTACAATCACTCATCTCAGTATCATGCAATGGAAAATGAAAAAATAGAGGCCTTAAACAAGACCTCATTAACCATATTCCATAAGATGGTGATTAAATAGAATTCCTTTACAAAAAAACTCTTCCATGCTTAATGGTCATAACGTACCACCACACGTACTACTACACAAGAAACTACATACTCATTGGTGTATAGGACTGAGGTAGTATTGACTATATAATTACAATTTCCCTTACTTTGAATATTCATTTAAAGAAAAATCTTGAATGATGAGCAATCAAAAAGGAAACTGGAAGAGATGTAATGGCTCGATGAGAACAGGTTGTGTACATTGAAAAACCTTGATGTCCATTATATTTAGATCTCATAGGACTTAAATAAAAAGGTATACCCATGTTCATTCCTCCAAGGATAATTGGTGTCAGCCCTCAAAACCCCAATGATACTAGGGAAGAAGCCTCCAAAGACGGAACCCAAATGGGAAGGGCCTTATATCATACATAAGGTCTATCACAATGTAGCCTACTCATTGGACACAATGTATGGGGAATGTGTCACAACCCACACCAATTTTAATTTTCTCAAGAAATACTTTTCATAGCTGTCATCAAACCCATGTCCTATAAGAAATACTTTAAACTAAACAACATCTCACGTCATGACTATATGACATTGAACTATACAGAGTTTTCCTAGTTGTATGATGCTAAACTGGAAAAGGATTCCTAATCGTATAAAATTAAAATGCACATGCATTTACAAACCCCATGAAGCTAAACTATATGGAGAACATCATTACCACATGGCATTGAACTACACGGGTCCACCAATGGTTCATCTTCATTCATATTGGGAGACCCAAATTCTACCAAAAAGACTTTAAAATACTCAACATCTCACGTCCTGGGCACATAATGTTAAAATGTATGAAGTTGACCTAGTTATATGACATTAAATTACACAAAGCCATCCCAATAGTAAGGAATTAAACTATAAAGGCAAGTCCTAACTAAACCGTGATAAACTACACAGATCACATCCTCACTGCATTATATTAAATTACATGGATCCCCCATTGGTAAATATTCATCAATATCGGGCAACCCAAGTCCTACCAGCAAGAATTTAAACTATAGAGTGTCTCATAACCTAACCACATGATGTTAAATAGTATGGAACAAGTCATTACCATATAAAGTTAAACTACATAGAAGATGCCCTTACTATATGACGTTAAACTACATGAGAAGCACCATATCACTAATGACTCACCACAGATAAGCTAGATATGTTCTAAAGAGGGATAAAATGCCCCTGTCCCTATATGAGAGTCATCTCCAAAAATAAATTCTCTCATTCTAAGAACTATGTATTGCTTGATTCCTACCAACAAAGAATATGTAGTGATGCCAAAACCTCTATTTTTAGGCCCAGACACGGTGTTACTTCCCTTTCATGTTAGGTGACCCTCATCCTCATCATAAGACATTAAAATTCATAACTGATGTCCTTGCTGGATGACATTAAAATGAAAAGGTTTCTAGAAATACATATGATTTTATTCTCATTTCAATGAGATATGTAGGGATTCCTCGATCATATATCTTGGTCCAACCACCACATGATAAAAATTGCTTCTATACTATCATTAATCACCTCTATATTGTGAGAGGAATCCTTTCCATTCCTTATTTCTCACATTGAGAATAACTAACATGTGATTTGAAATTTTAGTAAGGGATTCCCCACAAGAACGATGCATATCAGGTAATGATAAGGTTATCATGGTTCTGAATGCAAGACCATAAAAGGAATACTGTGTTTCTTTACCACATGATGTTAAATTTCACATTGGATTTCTTTTTCCAAACATAGAATTACTCATTATTGTGGTCCTCTAATGAGAGAACCATTATTTTTGGTGTTGGTCTCCTACCACATATCTATTCAATAACTATGTGTGACTTGATTTATGTCATCAAAGGATACATAGTGATGCCCAAATATTCATCCCTAGGTCCAGTCTCAACAAATAAAAATAAAAATTACCCCTCCTTGTGTATAGGTCAGACTTGTGCAGGAAGTGTTGAAATAGTGGGTTCCCTTGACCCAACTATGTGATGATTTTGGTAACCACATCATGTGTATAGTTATCTATACACGATGTTTTATTACCATTATTGTGTAGATATTTCTAAATCCACTATTTAAATTCTAATATCCATATATTAATTGTTGTATCGAAATATTATAGTAGATCCCATCCTATAATGAGAACCTTGAGATACTATGACATTAATTTTAAATAAATGTCATATAGTCTAGAAAAATCTTACTGAATGGACATAGTAGATGTTTGGATATCAGGTGTTGGGGAATCATAAGCATTTATACTTATTCTTATGAAGTTCACACTTGGTGATCTCAAGTAGTGAGATCATGAGGACAAACCCACCGATATGAACATCACATGTTTCAGGTTTTATTGGATGTTCCTATCTACAATCATGTGTAATGGTCTCCTGAATTGAGATCATTGCAAGTGTATTTTATTTGATCGCATACTTTGATACAAGATGAAAACCATGATATTAAAACTGTGTTGAGGTATTTTGTGTTGGCTGTGTCATTAGTGGCATGTCATTGGTTGAATGGTCAATAACGGATTTATCACTTCCGAGTGAAGGAAGTTTTATATCTTTTTCCATGTTGATAAGGATAGTAGTAACTTCATAAGACCACAACCATGTCAGTTGAGGGTAAATCCATCTATTTGGATCAAAAAACAAAAAATCAAGGAAAGGACGATGACACAAGTGTGCATCCTTCTTTATGAGATATTAAAGACAAAGACATTATATTACACAGTGCATGTTCGTAGGTTGGTTGTCACTACGGTGAAAATACTTATCTCTTTAGGGTCCATGATGGGTTTCTATATCCCGCTATTGGTCTATGAATATTATTCACTACTTTCAATATAAGGGTCAAGAGGGTCACACACAATAACATATTTTAGAATCTTTCCTATTCAGTTGAATAGGAGTTTTGGACATGGTGGGCCTCACCATTGGGTTATGGGATTTTTCCAAAGAGATACGATCACCAATAAAATAAATAAATTCATATTATTAAAGTTAAGAATAATAAGAATTAAATTAATTTATTAAATTTATTTACATGTTTTAATTAAATACATGAAAAATATTATTTTAATAAATATTAAAAAATATTCAAGGTTCAATTAATATTTGTGGGAACAAATAATTGAGTTAATGACTCAATTATTGTCACATAATTTATTTAATATATTACTAGAAAGTAATAATAATATTTATGACATAGTTTAGTAGTCATAAAAAGTCATTTATGGTGTGTTATTTATTCAGGAGGCTGGGTGGCAATACCGAATATTTTCTTACCAGTGTATAAATAGAGTAGGAGAGGAGTTTTATATATACTATTCAAAACCTCTCTATCTCCTCTTCTCTCCCCCATATACTAGAGAGAGAGGGGATATGGATCCAAGGATATTGGATTGATCTCTCTCTCTCTTAGGCATCATGACCAAGGCGATGCCATGATCATCAAAGCATTGAAGGACTCATCATATCTCTGTGCTAGCACCCATATTTTGATGACCGGTGCACTCAAAGTTTCTTGAAGAATGTGAGGAAAATCTAGAGGAATTTGTCTTAGTATTCTTCAATAAATGATATTTAATGATGATAAGACGTTGTACATGGATAAAAAACTAAACCAGGTATTTTATGGTTTTAATTTCGTGCTTAAAAGTCTTCACATGAGATCCTTGGATTAAACCGAGCAGTGATTTGCCGACATCGACAAGTTCATGTTGAACATCAGTGAAATTTTTAAAAAACCCCTTTTCAGGGATTCTGTTGCATTTTTAGCACCTTCAATTGGTATCAAAGTGATGCATGTATGTTTTAACAAAAAAATTAAATTTGAAATAAACCTTATAGAGGGCGTCGTTATGGTCCCATCACTGCAGATGGATCTTAAATGCGACATCAGATAGCCCAGTAGTAGTCATATAAATTTTTAATATGGATTGAAATTTCAAATTACAGGTATTGAAATGATGACCACATATTTATTTATATGTTAATTTTATACCCAAATAGTAGTGGTGACATTAAAACTTGTTCACCGATGTTTTTTTCGATAACCAGAATAGTTAATTTTGGCCACCATATTTTTCCATTGGTGAGTGCAATAATATTTATTTTATTATAATAATAATATTATTATTATGACAATATTATTATTTTTATAAATCCTATATAGGATTTATAAAAATAAGTAATGGAGGCTCGACTCACCTTTTTATAAAAAAATGTTGTGTGGGTGGGTTATCATATAATAAAAAGGAAAAAGGGGGAAGGGAAACCCAAAAAGTGGGTCTACTTTTCATGAAACTACATCCCCACCTGGGCCACATCCTCCCTACAATAGACAGCACCGGACGCCATGCCGAGCCCCACCAGCTGTCGGTTCGGCCTCAACCGGACAACGTGCTCTAGGCCGCCTCCCACCCTAGCTGACCAAAGCTAGCCCCAACAAGCCATAACTCCTTCCCAACCGCAACTTTGGCCACTTCGTCCCTTTCCCAAACCAGTCCATCCAACTTCCTCTGCTCCGCAGCAAGATGGCCCTCTTGTGTGTTTGACCACCCATCTCCAGCGGTAGCCACCACCCTATTTGGTTGCGCCTCAGCTGACTGTTGATCCACCTCAGTCTAGCTCCCCTACACCGCCTTGGTCCAAAACCTTGCTTCGGTTTCCTGGTAAAACACCCCACAACCATGGATTGGCCAACCTCCATTAGATCTACTGACTGTCTGCCACCACCTGAGCTTCCTCTTCTCTAGATGGCTTGCCTCCCGATTGCAGTGGCTGAGTCCGACACCACCCTTGACTAGATCTAGCATTCCACAGGTTAACGCCTCACCAGAGCTACCTTATAAAATTACCATGAGTCGTCTCACGTAGCGGTCACGAGTCACATCCCTGATCATTCCCCTCTTGGATGTAGTGACCCCTCTGGCGAGGTACATCCTTGCTGCTTTTCACGGACCAGATCGACCACGAAGTGGGCATCAGCGGGTTTGGATATCCTAGAATGGGATTGAGGGGACCTTCCTAGCCCAGAACTCCCCTAGACGGGGTCATCAATGCCCGGGATGGGCCTACGAGGGTTCACCTCGACCCGTACAAGCCCTTCCCGGGGGTTTTGGGACCCAAATAAAATTTAATTTAATCCAAAGTTAATTAAATTAATTAATTTAATTTAATTTACAAATTAAATTTATTAAATATTAATTTTTTGGTTTAAAAATTATGATGGAGTAAATTAATTTAATTTTATGTTTAATTAAATTAATTAATTAATTCAATTTTTAGTTTTAAAATTAAATTAGTTAATTGGGTCTGAATGAAGTAAATATTGAATTAAAAATATTAGTTAATTTTTAATTCAATTAAATTCCCTCATGTTTATTTTAATGAATGTTTAATTTAATTCTGCATTAATTTTTATAAACATGCAAGTTAATGCGTATTCGTCTGGTCATGAGCCTCGGACTGACCAATGCATGTTTGGTGCATTTTTTATTTAATTATAGGATTATTGAATGGTTTTATAATAAGTTGTTAAATAAAAGAGGATCTGTGAGTCATCTCAAGTGTCATTATATGTATAAGGACCCACACATCAACTTCAGAGTTGTATGGTTACTCCTAAGTTCCCCTCTCCTGTGTGCAAGTATTTTTTTATAATGAAAATACAACAAGTGACGCTTTTCATGCCGAGTGACGGCGACACACCAGAAAAGAGGTGGATGTATTGGATGGGCATGTGCTATATTTTAAGTCATAAGGGATGTGACTCAAGGTATTACCCCTAGGGTCTAGGTTGGTCCGTTATTCATTCAACAGATCAACCAATAGTACTGGATCATGACCAGGTCATCATTTTATTTGTGCATGGTTTATTATTTTTTATGTGTTTTTAATGTATGAACACATAGAGTAACAATAAACAAGAATACAAGATAAAATGAACATGTGAAACAATAAATTTTTCTATTACTTTCATGGCCAATTGTGAGTGAGATAACATAGTACATGATAAAAAGATAAAAAAAATATTTCTTTCTTCACATTAAAAAATATAAAACCCTTAATTTAATATTAAGTCTAAACCACCTTTCATCATTCACATTTGAATAAAATTGGGTATTTTGGGTGTCGATCAGGCCATAAATGAGGGTGCCTCTTACTAATGAGGAGTTCTTATGAGTGTGGTTGGTTGACTTAACTAAAGTGGTACTAAGGATTATCCATAGCTAACAAGATACCATTTTAGATGCAAGAGTTGTGTAAATCACTTAATGATTTTAGAAGCTCATAATTCACTCAACAGATTAAGGAATGACAAGTTCATGAGGTTGTCCATCCAAGAACCTACCTTGAACCCTACAAGTAGTGGTGTAACCATAGCTTGTAGACTATGAGGGGAGGTTCAAGGATTATTGTCATTAGAGTAATCTAATGACAGATTATTCTGATTCCAACACTAAGGGTTCCTATAATCTGATAAAATACTGAGAGACATTTAATTATTTAATTAATTAATAAAAATCTCAAATTGGTAATCTAGGTAAAAAGTACTAATCTACTAAAATGTATTTTTGTAGAAAAAATGGAAAGTTATACCACAAGTTTAAATACTGCATTAAATAATGGACAATGTAAATGTCCTTATTGGTACGAGTATCCAAGAATAGTATAGGTGCTTTCCCACAATACTATTAGAGACTCAGGGTGCTAGTGTCCCTATACCTATTAAACTACCTTAGGAAGAGAGGGTGAAATTGCTTATAGGAGACTAATGTAAAAATCATATGATAGTTATGTCATTATGATTTCATCAATGTCCTATGTTAGTTGCAGTTGTTACATCACAACATAGATTTGATAATATGAAGTCTCATCTCTGAGTGGTTTGTATGGAGAAAGCAAAGCAATGATATGAATAGGTAATGGTTACACTGGATCTGTGTAAATTGAAAGGCAGGTTATGATCTTTCAATATATACTATTATAATAACATTTTCACCCCTTTTATCAATTCACATTTTATGTTAAAAAATGAACAAGTATTCAGTAAATGCTTCATTACCTTTTAGGTAAGGTTATCCAAGTGAATAATAATATCAAAGAAAATTTCATCTTTAACTCTTATGGAGAATAAATTGAAAGACAAGGAGAAAAGGCCAAAGGCATGTAATGCTAAGGGAAAATTTTCAAATACCATCAATGAAAGAGGTATTAATAGAGGATATTTGTTTTTCATATCATAAAATAAAACAATGTAAATTTAAATGCAATAAACTAAATTAAAGAAGAAAGTTACTACTTATTCTTCAGGAATATTCATCAATGTAATGTTTCGGTTTTACTACATGGGTATTACATAAAATATACCAATTACATATGCATATTATAATATTTTAACAAATTAAGTATCACTACAACATAAATCACATTTAGCGGTGGTCTTTTAGAAACTGTTTACAAAACCACCACGAAACCTTTTCTTTAAAGGGTTTCATGGCGGTTTATTAAAAACCGTCGCTAAACCCATTTTTTTTTTAGTCGCGACACTCCCCCCAACACCCAAGATAACCACCTTCTCCCCCCCGACATGACTTCTCCCCCCGACCTCGTCGAGCCCCAACCCTAGGTCCGCTCTCCTCCCATGTCGTTGGTGACCACGCCGCCTGTCGCTGCTGACCCCCACTCTCCCCCCCGACACCCGTGACGCCACCTTCTCCCCCCAACCCCGTCGAGTTCCTACCCTAGGTCGGATCCCATCCCCTACCACCGGTGGTTTTCATAGTGGTAGGTATGGTTTTTCATTTTTTTTATTCTTTGGATGTTTGTGTATTAGCCTTTTTATCTAGGATATTATTTCTGATTTATATTTTATATGGGATATTGTTTTTCATTTTATGTTCTGATTATGTGATGGTTTGGTTTATGAGTTTTTTTGATTAATTTTATTGTGTTATACTCTTCTTGGTTCTTTCACTATTTAAAAAACTGTTTATTTTTGTGCATGGATGTCTGAATGTGACATTGGATGAGTGGAACTTAGTGCGGGAGGGAGATAGTTAAACTAATGTTGGTGCAAGTTAGTTCATATGTTTATTCATTTAGGCATTACTATTCTAATTTCACATTTTCATGAGAGGTTTTTGGGATTATCCTATCAAGTATACTTATATAATCACTCCCACATATATAAATATGTTTTAAAGGTTTCTGAGGGAGATTTAGTGGTTGATGTACACATTTCTAGTGTGAGGATTGTAGTTTATTTTAGATTAATTTTCATAGGAGTTTACTTTTGATATTTATTTTTCATACTTTTGTTATGCATGAAAATTAAATGAATTATGGATTGGGTTTTATTTTATATCTTTTCAATTTTATTGGTGGTTTATTTTATATTGCTAAAATTATGGGGGTAATGAAAGATTTCTAGGGCAGTTTAACACTTAAATAAGTAGTGATAGTAAATAAGAAACAAAAAAACCCATGATCACCATGTATGAAACCCAAAGATAAAAAATAAATAAACTGAAGAAACAATTATATACCTTACACTGAAGAGTTTCAACCTTTATCTTTATTCATTATGTGTAATAAATATCACTCAAGGGTATCCATAAAATTCCCCTCTAAATTATGTATCCATGGTTTGAACAAAGTCGCCTAATATTCAGGTGGTACTCTCCATCCATCCAAGATATGCTAGTATCTCTTGAGTTTTAGGATAAAAGATGAAACAAAGCACCGAATCATATGAGATATTCATCCAAGATCTTTCACAAGAATCATACACACAATTTTTTTGACCCTATGCCTTTATATAATCTATTAGATATTTCCCCCCAGCCCCTCACATTTACTCATTTGTTACATAACACATGAGTAAATAACATATGGTTACTTCTATTTTCAACCCATTGATCAAATGTGTACTGATAATTATCATATAAAAACAACATTTAATCTCCCTTTATTTAATGATATCTTCTGTGGTGGTAGAAATATATAATCATAAACATGATTTAGGACTATCCCTTAATAAGGAATATAATATTCCTTGTTTTTATTATACCAAACAATATGATATAACCATGAATTCGTCATATGTGTATGGATTTATTGAATATCTCCTTCAATCTCCTACTTTACCTAAAGCCTCATAGACATAGTTTTGTTTCCCCTTATATTGTATCATGTATAATAATATGTGAAACCATATCCAAAAATAATTTTTGATATCTTCTAAAACACTTTTATAAATATATCATTAACTTCCATTTATATCACATCATATATAATACCTTGTGAATGTCCATCCCAAAATCTTTTAAGATAAACTGTAAAACACTTTTAATGAATATCTATGTGCTAAAAAAATAATCATTCATTCAACTATAATGTTTTACCCCACGATACTTTATAACATTATTAAAAAATATGAATTCCCAAATTTATAAATGTAATCAAAGAACAACCTCTAGAGAAGAACCAATGAAACTCAATTTGCAAAGGGATCTAGCATGATCTCCATCAAATACTTGTACATCTATACAAATATTTACCATCTACATCATATACAATCATGCATCTTATATGGTCCTTTTTTCTAAACATTGAGTTCCCATGATAAAAGAACCAATACAATCATTTATTCCCTTAGTTAAGTCTTGGAAACCTCTTTTTATTCTAGAACAATCTCTTTTTTATGTAATTCTATATTCAACAAGTGACTTTACATCAGAATGAAACTTCTAGATCAATTTTTGAAGAAACAAAGTGGTTTCTTAACACCACTTTCTGAGTCAGGATCATCCATGACACATTCTGATCATATTCTATATCAAATGAGACTTGAAATAATTATTACATAACTTATTTCATGCATTTTTTGGATTTAATTAGATCTTCCTTTAGCTGAATTACATTTACTTTATTATCACATCCACCCCATGGATCATATCTCCCCATAAATACTAGGACACTTCAAACAATGGTTAGAAATATTTAATTTAATGGGAGAGGGGAACCTCTAACTTTCTTAAGTTGAGTAATGTGGTTGGACTTTGTTCACTCACCCTAATATCCTAATTTAGTTCTAATCCTTTTTGGTGGTACTACTTTAGATGACACCACTAGTAAAACTTTCTTTCACCAATGTTAAATTTAAAATCATCTATGTCCTAGTCATTGGGCTTCAACCTAGTTGTGATATTAATCTTAATTTTTTATATTTCCTCCATTTATGAACTATGCACCATCCATGAACTCTTTGTTATGCTTATTTTTCTATTCAAGGCTAATTCCACCAATCTTATTCTCATGATTTGTAGTTTTGTAAATGAGTCCACTTAAGAATTTTTCTTAAAATCCTTCCTTAAATTCCATCAAGAAGACTTTTTACATTTCAATATAGTGTGAATCCAATAAATTAATGCTCATTTATTTCATAGATGAGATAGATTCCCCCATTTTCTTCATACTCCAAATTTAATGCTCCTTTAGTTTACATTTTATTTTTCATAGGGTTTAGATTCATATTTTCATTGCTCGTTTATTAAGTTTCATACTACAATGTTATAAAGGGTACTCAAAGTCCCTATAACTACATCATCAATGATAGGGAGAGAAAATTTTTCATTTACTTTCGACTATCTTAAATATATAGAAACCATCAATTCTTTCCAAATTCCCTCAGGGGTACATTTCTTGTATAAGAGTTATGAAAATTTAGGCCATACATATTCAATATTGGGTGTCCCAATTTAACATCATGTATTGTGGGGATTCAAAATTACAAGACCGAAATTGTGTATGTGAATTAAAGTATTGATTAAATAGGATTCAATATGTTGAACCATCACTGATCATGAAAAAAACTCGTGAAAATGTATATTTCCTAAGAAAATACTCACTATCTTCTTGTTTCTTCAATTGATTTTGTAATCACATGTGTATAATCATACACATGCATGCACATATGTTCTTTGGTTTTCTAGTGGGTGATTTACCATATGTATTTTTATAGGATAACCTTATGTAACATATTTATATATTTTTTCAACTAGTATATATGAATCTCTTTGCCTATTTAGTAATAGTTATGTGTTTTATTTTTTTTAATATTGTTTAGGAAAATTGTGATATACATGGATAAAAGCTAGATCACATTACCAAGGAACACACCTCAGTATATTAAGGGTTTGAATGAGTTTTTAGATTTTTCAATTTCCAATCGATCTGTTGAAGGGAGAATAATATGTACATGTCCTAAATGTAAATTTAGATGATGGTTGAAGAGAGATGAAGTTTACGAACATTTAATATTGAAGAAATTCCCTAGTCAATATTTATTTTGGATTTGGCACGAAGAATCGAACGTTACTAAAAGGTTGAACACTGATGTCAATCCACAGAATGACCTCCCAACTTCGTCTACAATGGAAAATGAAATGAAAAACCTTATAAATGATTCATTAAGCATTGTAAGAGACCACCATAAACATCAAAATATATCAGAATAATCAAATGAGGGTGCTACAAATAGCAACGAGAAAAGTGATGTTTTTAAGATAGTAGGACAACCATATCAAGATTGTAACATAACAGTGGATCGTCCTCTTGATTCTGTAGATACTAATGAAAGAGAAAACTTCACTGAGGAAAATACGTTTCATGATTTAGTTGATGATGGAAATCAGGAGTTGTATAGTGGATGTTTGAAATATTCAAGACTTTATTTTATATTGAAGTTGTACCATATCAAATGTCTATGTGGAATTAAAAATAAGGAAATGTCTATGATATGGGAATTATTGCATGATGCATTTCCTAAAGAAAACATCCCCGAGTCTTTTTATGATATGAAAAAAGTTAATAACAGGGTTTTTCTGAATTATATAAAAATACATGCATGTCCCAATGATTGTATTCTTTATTGGAGAGAGGATTCAAGTAGATAAGATTATAAAAAATGTTCTTCTTCTAGATGGAAGTCAAAGGGTGATGTTGGAAGTCCGAATCAATATAATTTCATGAAGAAGAAGAAAAGGAACAAACCTTCAAAGTTTTTTCATTACTTTTTTTTAAAGCCTCGATTGAAAAGATTATTCATGTAATCGAAAACCGCCGAACACATGAAGTGACATTCTGTTGATAATAATACTAATGGGTTAATGAGACATCCATGAGATTCAAAATAGTAGAAGAAATTTGATTCATTACATCAAAATTTTTCAGATGATCCTGGGAATGTTTGATTGGGATTGGCTATCAATGTATTCAACCCATTTGGGACTTTGAGTATAAGTTATAGCATTTAGCCAGTTGTTTTGATCCCTTACAATCTGCCTCCATGGAAATGTATGCAACAAACTCCTTTTATCATTTTGATGATTATTTCTGAAAAAATATGCCTGGAATTGATATTGATGTATACTTTAAGCCTTTAATTGAAGAATTATAGGAGTTGTGGAGAAACGGTGTTGACACATTTGATGCTTCTTCTAATACAATATTCAAAATGCATGTTAATTTAATGTGGACAATTAGTGACTTACCTGGGCTTGGTAATTTATCTGGTTGGATCACTTACATGGGTTTGTCTTGTCCTATTTGGAACTTTGATTTTGAGCCCAAATTACTACCTCATTGTAGAAAATGGTTCTTCTTGTTCCATCAAATATTTCTCTATGCATCTCATAGATTTCAGCTGAACAGATCAAAATTTAATGGTTTCATAGATCGTAGACCACCTCCAAAGTTGTTAACTGGTTCTGAAATATTGACACAACTTGGAAATGTTGAAACATAATTTGGGAAGGTTTTTCATTTGAATGATTGTGGGAAATGGGTTGGAAGTGCAACGTCAAGAGAAATTGGAACGCAACAATGGAAGAAAATAAGTATATTCTTCAAACATCCGTATTGGGAATTTAATTTATTGCGGCATAATCTTGATGTGATGTATATTGAGAAGAATGTATATGACAATTTGATTTTCACATTTCTTAATGATCATGGAAAGTCAAAGGATCATCTCAATGATCACAAAGACTTACAAGTAATGAACATAAAACGTGATCTATGGAAAAATAAGAATGAAAAGTATCCTCTGAAAAAGTTTTCAATGAAAAATAGGGATAAAGATACATTCCTTCAAATTTTAAATAATGTTAAGGTATCTGAAGGTTATTCGAGTAACATATCGAGGTGTGTTGACTTGAATAATTGTAAGTTACATGGATTGAAAAGTCACAATTCACATATTTTGTTACAACAGTTATTACCATTGGCATTGCATACATTATTACCTAAAAAATTAATGTTGTTGTACTCCAATTCTGCACATTTTACAGACAACTATGTGTGAAATCTATACATCCATTTTAGCTTGACAACCTCTAGGAGAGATTTGTATTGACCCTTTGTGCAATGGAGATGATCTTTCCTTCGTTGTTTTTTACTGTAATGATGCATTTAACTGTGCATTTGGTTAAGGAAGCTAAATTAGGAGGGCCCGTTCATTATCGATGGATGTATCCAATTGAGAGGTACTTTATTTATATGTTTTTCAGTTAAGTAAATAATTTTTGGCGCATAATTAAATTCATAATCATGTTTATTATATTTCACAGATATCATGGGATTTTGAAATCATACGTGAGAAATAAACCTCAACCATAAGGCTCTATTACTGAAGTCTATTTGGATGAGGACTGTATTAAATTTTCTTCTAGATACTTTTATGATATTGAGACAATATTTAATCGAGTTGGATGTGTTGATGAAACATCGAATCAATCTAAAATACATCAGAAATAAAAAATATTTCCAGCTATTGGCAGATCAGTTGGGAGGACCCCAAATGTGACACTGACAGAATTGGAATTATTATAGGCACATAGATATGTGATACTGAATAGTGAAAATTAAAATTCATTTATTGTAGAGTTGAGGATACAAAAAAAGAGATAAATGAGAGTCTGAACATGAAATGAGAAAGATATAATGAAAGCTGTTAATAATAAGCTTGTAGATTGGTTTGCACGACGTGTAAGTTCATAAATATTGCAATAAATATGAATATTAGTTTGACACACATATTTTTTAAATATACTAGATCATGAATACTGATACTCGAGCAGAGGTGTCAGAAGATTTGAGGTTTCTTGCTCGAGGTCCTCTAAAACAAGTTAGAAAGTTAGACACTTACAATGTGAATGGATTTAGATTTCATACAGTCGATCGAGAAGAGGGTTTGAAAATGCATAATAGTGGTATATTTAAATTTTATGAAGTGGAATACTATGTAAAGATGACTAATATTATTGAATTAAACTACCATGGAAATTTTTCAGTTGTTTTATTCATTTGAAATTGGGTCGATATTATCAGAGGTGTTAAAAGAGATTCCTTGGAATTTACTTCTGTGAACTTCTCTTGCTTGATGGATGTTGGTGATCATGAACTGCATGATGCATATATCATATCATCACAAGAAAAAAATGGTATATTATGTGAATGATTTTTTTATGAATAGTGGAGTGTAGTTGATCACATAATACAAATATATTTGTATGATATGGGTGATGAAGTGGAAGATTTGACCTCTGAAATTGAATCTCATCAACAACAAGAAGAAAAATTATTTGTCCATCATGATATTGAAAATATTATTCTAGAAAGGATAAAGGAAGTGGATGAAGTAATGGAGTAGGAAACAAACATGATTAAAGGGGAAAATGATTGTATGTACAGTTATTTATTCATTCAGCAACCACTTATTTCATTTGTGCAGTCATTCATTATCATTGTTATGTATATTTTGATTGTTAGTACTGATCATCTATTATTTTTTTTAATTTTTTTATGCATAATTTTGTTTGAAATATATGTTCTGAACTTAATTTTATTTGATTAAATGATAGGAATGCCAAGGAGGAAGTGATACATTGTTTCATCCACTACTGTAATAGATGACGATCCATCTGTCTCCCTCCCTATGGCATTTGACCACCAGATGCCTTACCCCTTGCACCATATCCCCCTACGACATCTCTCACACCCTCTATGAGTATCCCTTTAGAAGATGAGTCATCAACTCCCCCTTCAGCAGCCTCATCAGTCGGGTGACGACGCACCACTTCTAGTTCATCACAGACATACTGGAGGGTCACTGTTATAGGTACAAATTTTAATATAAATAAATTTATTTCACTTTTTTAATACTAACTATTTGTTCCTTAAACATAAAAAAATGAAACTGTGGAGAAAAATATAAAAAGTTAAGATTTGTGGAATATGAATGGAGAGAATATAGTTGTCCCATTTGATTCATATGGGGTCCCCATGGTTGACACTGTGGGATTACTTGTCCAAATTCTAGGCCAGTGGGCAGTGGAGCCAACTTCCCTTCCTATTTCTTATGATTATTAGAGAAATATGCCTCCATGTTGGAAAAATGATGTTTTTGATTCCCAAATAAAGGTAATTTAATACATTATGGTGTAATTGAATGTCATGTTTTTAATATGTTCAAAATAAATTTCTGTATATAGATGTTGTTCCACATTACAGTTACTGATGTGATAGCACGAAAGTGGACGTTAAAAAATCTTGGTAATAAATGGAAAGAATTAAAATAGAGATTGTGGAGAGATGTCAACGATACTTCATTGACCATCTAACAAATGTATGAGAAGCTAACTAATGGGATACCCAAAGAACAGTGGAATGTTTTTTTTGACAGACATCATGATGAGAAGAAGATGTTATTTAGATATATATTATTATATTAACATAATTTTACATTTATAAATGTATATGACAAGGAGATGAAATTGAATAAATTACTATTAAATTCAATTTTATTTATTTTAGGATCTCTCAAGAAAGAATGCATCAAGCCGGGCTAAGCAAGTCATCCCTCATAATGTAGGGTCAAAAATATTTTCTAGAATCCGATTGACTATGGTAATCTTTTCATTAGTTTAAATATTTATAATACAATATTATCTATTTAATATATTAAATTGTTGGTTTATCTTTGTTTAATGCAGTCACAGAGTTTAGGGCACAAAGCATCCCAAAATGAAGTGTGGTTGGATATTCACAAAAAAATTTGATGGATGTTTTGTTAATGAGCCTACCAAAGAAGTTGGGTTATGAACTCATTTTTTCATTATAATAACTTATTATCAATTTTTAATATGTTAATATATATTGATATTTTATTTATAGGTAAAAATTAAAGAACTATGGGATGCCAATCATGGGAAGTCCTACTCAGTCTCCCAGGATGACCCATTTGCTAAAGTCCTTGGGAAGGAGTATCCTAGTAGAGTGCGCAGGATAGGTTTGGGACCCGTACCATCTGAGGTTTTTGGCAGGACACTGGGGATTATAACTACATCTACTCATGGTGGTAGTCAGTCCATACTTGGATATGCTCTGAGAGAGATTGTTTCTCTACAAAACACAGTTCACGAGCAGGGGGATCTGATATCCATTTTGCAGAAAGCGTTTACTGATATATGTCAGCAGATGAGCAGATATGCCCCCGGTGGTACTGTATTGACTGGTGGTGAGCAGGTAAATCACAAAAATTCAAAATAATTTTGTATGAAAACTTTTATTGGTTTTAAATTTAAATATAAATATGGAACACTATTTTATTTTCTATATAATGTTCTTATAGGTGGTAGAAGAAATTGGAGATGGAGGTAGAGAGGGTGACGATATGTGTTCATCATCAGAAAATGATTATTTGTATTGTTTATACGTTTAAGGTGGAGAGGGTGACAATATGTGTTCATCGTCGGTTTGTATATGTATTATGTGTGGCACATAGTTTCCACCAAACATTTTCATGACCAAACATTTTCTTGATTTGGCATGTTTCCTTTTATGTATTTTATTGATTTTTGATGTTTCCTTTTATGTCTTGATTTTGTGAGTGTGGTATGGACCATATATGTCGATTCTTTATTGTGATGATTCATTTTTATGATTTGTTTTTCCTAAATTTATTAGGTTTGTCGGCCTTGTGTGAACATCCCACTTTAAAGAATTATAGACTGGTTATGGGGATGTCAGTCCTATAATGTGGATATATAAAAGGAATTTCATAGATTATAGGGAGATAAGTAAATTTTTTAGATATAATGAGAGGAATTGTAACCAACCTTCCATACCAAAACTCTCTCAATACTCAATGTGGGAAATTGATGCTGAATTGATTGTGTGAGGAATCATGAAGCCCATTTGATATTTAGGACACAACAACCTACATCAGTCCCCTACCAAATCATTAATAGAACCAACCATTCTCTTTCCAACAACATTACCATAGTGAAGACTAGGGAAAAAACTAGGATATGGGAAGAGGGAAACTCACCTAAAACTGTTAAAAATTGGTCTCCCAAGATCGAGGTTAAAATCTAATGAAAAGGGTCCATAATTCCTCTTAGGGATATACTTGGGTTATTTAAGAACTGATAGAAAAGACGAAAAAATGTGGGGGATTAAGGGTATTTTAGAATATATAGGTGGTCTAGAAAACAGAAGACCTTGGTTCAGCCCCATACACAATTCCAGATAATTACTGAAAAGGGAGGGGTCTATGGAATAATGGGAAAGACCTTTCCATAATGATGCTGGTCAAGGAATACTATGAGAATTGCAGTTATATTTTTGATGAAGATCTGATAAAATAATAGAAGGGGCCATGATATATTCTAGAGATCTAATTCATAGAGCAAAATTAGGAAGGTGGTCTTATGACACAATCCAAATCCATGATTCCACTACCCCAAATTTGATAAAAACCCCTACCCCCCAAAAAAACTCACCCTTATACACCATAAAACAACCAAGGTGACAATTCCTAAGCCATGACCAAAATGGAAGAATAACCCAAATACTCCCACGAGCCCTAATGTCGTATCCTACCAATCCACACCATAGAACTCCAAGGTCCATGTTGTGACCCTTCTCCACAATGTATCCATGGAAAAAATGGATGTATCACCAAAATCCTCTCTATGCACCCCCCACACACACCACAACCGACCTATCCAACCTTAGTGGAACCCTTTATGTTGAAAATGATCATCTCTACAGTTCAATCCCTAAAAAAACATAGTGATTGCCTTAAAATTTCCCTGAAACTGAAGTAACAACTCTCAAACATTAAAAAAATATAAAAATAGTAACAATGATGTTACAATTCTCCTCACTATATGACTTTTTATCTTTGGGAAGTCATGTGGGAGAAAGATGCTCTAGAATGTCTGAAGGTACTCTACCCACCACCTCTATATGAGATTCATGTACTTCTAAGAAAAGATATTTCTCATAATATTATGATAAAAAATAATCATGAAAATCTCTCCAAAAGATTATGTCTCCAATACTTAAGCAGATGAATATATGAAAAAATGATCAAACTCATTATAGGGGTAATTCTTATCTTCTGGATAATGTTAAAGAGATTCATAGGCCACAAAAAGAAGTTTGACATTTTATAAAAAGATATTTCTCACATCACTTGGAATGTTTTTATTAAATATGAATCAAAATTCTCTTGGTTGTGGTTAGTTAAGCATATATTTTCATATTAGATGTAGTTTGTATTCTTTTAGTCTTTTGGTATTATTGGAATGGTTTTTTTTCAGGGCACTGGTACAGAGGCTGTAAAAACTGTTGTTTTTTTTGTAAATCTGTTTTTAATGGCGGTTTTAACCACCGCTAACCATAACTAGAATAATTCGTGGTGGAAAAAACCACCGCTAAATTTCGGTATTTTTCTATTAGCGGTGGTTCTAACCACATCTAAATATAACATGAATACTTAGCGGCAGTTTTAATCTCCACTAAATGTCAGCATTTTTCTATTAGAGACAGTTATAACCACCGCTACGGTATTAAATTCCGTGGCGGTTATAACCACAGCTAAAAATTTCCATCTTCCAAGTGCAGTTCGTGACTGTTATGATTTTTTTAGTGGTGGTTTTACCAGCCAGTGACTGACTTTTTTAGCAGCGGTTTTAACCGCCATGAAAAAATTTAGCCTTTTACATGGGAAAACTGCCGCTAAGAAACATCATAATCGCCGTGAACTGCGCAAAATACGACGGTTCCTATAAACCGCTGCTAAATGTCTATAACCACCAGCAACAGTGTCTTGACACAATATTTAGCAACGGTTTTTGGAAACCACTATAAAAGAATATAGCGGCGTTTAAAACCGCCACCATACCCAAAAATAACCTCCGTGAACAGTCAATTTTCTTGTAGTGTATAGAAACCATTTTAGAAGTCAGGTGTGTTCTCCAAGTGGATAAGAAAGGGTGATACCTAGGCTAGTGGTGATAAGTACTTGAATTTTTTATTACCAAGTGAAAGTTTCATGTAGAAATATTATTGAGTATAACCAAAACATTAATCTCATGTGTATTTGGACACAAGGAGGCATTATTATAGGTTTCAGAATGAATGGTTTTTTGGTATTTAACACTCAATCACTAGTTCAGTGATATATGAATCATGGTCAATGAGTGATGAATATGAAAATCTAAGACTTATACCCAGTTGTGTAAAGATAATTATTTTATAAGAGAAACTAAAAGTTGACATCAAGTATATACCCAGTACAGTAATTAGTCTTTGTAAAACTAAAAAATATATGGTATTATTTATTTCTTTAGTTTGGAAAAAGAATCCTTTAGAAATAAATGTATAGTACAAAGCTTTTGGAAATAGTGAAATAGTTAAATAAGTGAATGTAAACTATTACAAGTGTAATCGAGAAGTATATATATACTTCAGAAGATTACTTTATGATCTTAAGGAATATTAAAGTGAAGTATATTCATGGTCAAAAGATATGAGTTGCTTCAGGTTGGAATACCGATGAAAATATTGACCAAGCATTCATAAATCGTGAAAATGCAGTGTTGGGTAATTCCTAAATGCACATAACCTTATCTACATCATGACATTGATTTTAATGAGGAGGATCGATGATGAAGTCATACATGTTACAATTTATAAACAAAATGTAGTGTGGAGTAATTCTTAAACACACATTTTATACATCATAGTAATGATGTTAGTAGTATCAATTTTACAATTTACAGAAACATCCATTTTATTTCAGGACGTGATTTGAAAATAACAGTGATATCCCACAACCATATGCCAACTATAATGATAGATGGATATCAGATGAGACATAGTATGATGGAAATCCATTATGTCATAAGGAAATGTGTTTGAATACAGAGATTTTGTTAGGACATAAACAAAATTTCACTAGGGAAAAACAAAATGTGGATCTATTATAATCATCAAAATAGTTTCTTAGGATATTACATAAATCCCTAAGATAGAAATTTTTTAGTCAAGTGGTATTTTTTAGTTCAATAAGAGGGTCCACATCTCTTTTGAGATAGTGGGAGCTAGATTGACTCAGTTTTAGTCAATTCTCTAGATTCACAAGTAGTTGGAATAGGAACTAGTTCCAAAAGTTCATGTGGAACAAGTATATTCTAGAGAAACATACTGTGTAGGAAGGATAAAACCATGGTGATGGTTTTTTTCAATCACTGTGGTCGGTGATACATTATTCATTGAGAATAATAATTCCTACAAGTAAACAATATGTGGAAATTAGATAAGGGAGATAATATCAATTAAAATTCAATAATTTATTACATGTATAAAATTATAAATGGGCTTATAAATTGAATATTTCAATGGGTATTCAAGTGAATTGATACATGGATGGTACAATCATAGTACCAATAAGGACTGATTGGTTATACCAAGTCGTTCTCACTAAATCCATTAGAATTTTACCTATCATAGCTAATTTCTATGATCATATTATTAGGAATTGGATTTCACAACCATCAATCATGGAAGCTGTCTATATGATGTAATCAGAAAGGGTTGGTCATGACACATAATGATAATAAAGGTTCAAAGTTACTAAAATATGGTTTATGATTGAAGTAAGAAATGAGATCATAAAATATACAATTGTAATAAATGTTTTTCCATGTTTCTACCAAATGTTAGTGGGGGCACCAAAGTTTTCTAAGTAAAATATGTTCATCATCATATGTAAAACAAATTGGTCTTTAAAATTAGGTAAGACCAAGATGAAATTTATTCTCTAGTGATTGAATTAAAGTAGAAACCTAAGTTCTAGAAAACATGATCTACTAAGGTAGATCTAACAGTTACTTAGACCTATTTAATCATATATATAGTGACATAGTATTGAAAAATACAAGTTGAAACAATTCAAGAGATGAATTTTTTGAAGTTTCACATGGAATTATCTCTCCATGTTCACATGTCCGAGACATGGGAGGAGATAAATGTGGTGAGTTGAAATCCATACACTTATGTGATGGGTCTATCATGTATGCCATGATATGTAAAAAAAATTATATTTCCAAGATATGATTTATAGTTTAAAAATATAAATTATATATAGGATCACTATAAGTTAAGATGTCATAACTATCTAATTGTACTTTAGTAAGTAAAAAAGATAAGTACATGGAAAGTGGATAAGAAATAATACTAGTTTTCATGGGAAACAAACTAGTCTCCATTAGATCAATGAGATCTATTATCACAGTTAGGATAATGTGATGAGTGAGAAAAGATCATAAAATCTAGTGTTATCCATACCTAAAAATACTGAGTATGTTGCAGCTTCTAAGGAACCTAAAGAGACGATAACTGCAACTCTTTGGTCTAGTTCTTGAAATCACACCTTGTTAGAAATGTATTATCACAATGCGAATTATGAAATTCTTACTAGACAAGATGTAATGTTTTAATAGTGGAAAAAAGTAATATACTCAAGGATACCATCTCTTGAGAAGTTTTACTATAGGATATGGGGTCACTATAGCAGAATTGCCACATGGAGGAATCATGGAAGGCCCAACAACTAAAGAAGTTACTCAGAAGAAAAATGATCTTTATCATGTGAGTGGATAACAAGTTTGGTTAGAAAGTTATATGTAGTGAAAGTGGGAGTGTCGAAATAGTGGGTACCCTAGACCCAACTATGCAGTGCTTTTTGTTACCATATCATGTGTACAATTAACTATACATGATGTTTGATTACTATTATAGTGTAGATATTTCTGAATCCACTATTTAAATGGTAATGTCGATATATTAATTATTGTATTTAAAGGTTAGGTCCCAGGCTATAATGAGAACTTTGAGATACTATGACATTAAACTTAAACAAAGGTCCTATGATCTAGAAACACATTAATGACTGAACGCAATAGATGTATGACTATCAGGTGCTGGGGGATCATAAGTTTTGAGACTTCTTCTCATGAAGTTCACTCTTGGTGATCTCGAGTAGGGAGATCATGATGACAGACCCTGAAATAGGAACACCACATGTTTCGGGTGTCATTGGATGTTCCTATATATGATCATGTGTAATGGTCTCCTAACTTGATATCATTACAAGTGTATGAAATTTGATCGCTTACTTTTATGCAAGATGAAAACCATGATATTGAAATTGTGGAAATGTAGTTTGTGTTGGGCGAAACATTAGTGGAATGACAGTGGTAGAATTTTCAAGAAAGGATTTGTTTCTTTCGAGTGAAGGAAGTAATATATCTTGAGCCATGTTGATAAGGATGGAACTAACTTTATAAGACCATGTACATGGAAGTCAAGGGTAAATCCATCCAGTTGGATCAAAAAACAATAAAGAAAGAAAAGGAAGATGACATAGGTGTGCATCCTACTTTATGAGATATTAAAGATAAAGTAATTATTTTACATAGTGCGTGTTCGTAGGTTGGTTGTCGCTGCTATGACAATCCTTATCTCTTTAGGGTCCATGATAGGTTGCTAAATCCCACTCTTGGTTTGTGAATACTATCAACAGCTATCATAATAAGGGCCAAGACGTTCACACATAATAGTGTATTTTGGAATCTTCTCTATTCAGTTGAATATGAATTTTGGACATGGTGTGCCCCACCAATGGGGTCTGGGATTTTCCAAAGAGATATGATAAAAAACGAAATAAATAAATTTATATTATTCAAGTTAAAAATAACGAGCATTAAATTTATTTATCAAATGTATTTACAAGTTTTATGTATATACATGAAAAATATTATATGAATGAATATGAATAAATATTCAAGTTTCAATTAATATTGTGGGAATGATGAGTGGAGTTAATAACTTATTTATTATCACAAAATATATTTAATATATTAAAATATAGTGATAATAATATTTATGACTCCGTTTATAGTCATAAAAAGTCATTTATATCAAGTTATTTATTCGGAAGGCTGGGTGGAAATACAAGATATTTTCTTACCACTCTATAAGTAGAGGAGGAGAGAAGTTTTCCACGTAATATTCACATCATCTCTCTATAATTTTCTCTATACCACATCCTAAGAAGAAGATGTTCTAGATCGAAGGATCTCAGATCGATCTCCCTCTCAAGCATCATGAGCAGGGTGATGCAGTGATCATCAGAACTTTGAAGGAGTTGTTGTATCTCTACACTAGCACCCAGACTTCAATGATCGGATCTCCCATAGTTTCTTGAAGCATGTGTGGAAGATCAAGATGAATTTGGATTTGGATTATTTAATCAGTGATCCCCAAAGATGAGAATACATCATGCATGACTTCAGATCTAAAATAGGTATTTAACAGTTTTAAGTTTGTGCTTAAAAATATTCATGTGATATCCTCATATTAAACTGGGTAGTGATTCACTGATGTCGATAAGTTCATTTCAAACTTCAGTGAAAAATTTTAAAACCCATTTTTGGGGATTCCACTATGTGCCCAGTACCTTTTGGAAGCTCCTTCCTTAAGAACTGCATGTTTCTTGATTCTTATTATCATAGGATATGTAGTGACGCCCATGTTTCTATCATTGGGTCCATCTGCAATACCCATTTTCACATCAAGAAGCCTACATCATTGCCACATGATGTTAAAATACATGGTTCCTCGAAAACTACATATGTCTTGGTTTCTGTATCCAAAGGATACATAGTTACACATGTATCTTTAATCCTAGGCCTAAATAGAACAATTAATAGAAACAATTCCCACCTCTGTGTACGGGTCAAAAATATGTTGAGAGTTTCCCATTTAAGAATTATTTGTGTCTTGATTCTTATTATCATAGGATAAGTAGTGACACACAGATCTCCAATAATGGTACCAGCTACAAAAACTAATAAAAAAGTCACCCTAACTACCTAGGGGATGAACCATAAAATACCATTTTTTCTATGTATGAATCAAATCTATGCACATCCTTCTTGTGCATGTACTATATCTTGCAGAATTTTTCACATCAGTTCCAACATCCTTACTGTATAAAATTAAACTGAAAGGTAAATGTACTTAATACATGACATTAAAATACACAGAAGAAATTATATCCCTACAATATAATGTTAAACTTTTTAGACCATCATCCATTATCATCGCTTATCATACGACCAAAAGAGTGTTACCATGGTCATCCAATGTACAATGTGCTTCCTCCATCTTTTAAGAACCTAAATTCATAAATAATACTTCATGTATTGAGCACCTCAATTTAGAAAAATCATTTCATAGACCTTGTAAAATAAAAGGGATCTCTCTATTTGACCATTATATCAATGATAAGGGCTCAGACCTACCAACCAGAGAAATATTGGCTCTGTAAGCAGGGATTTATAATCCTTGTGAGCTTGATGTCATTGTAGTGGAACTCATCACCTGAGGGTGTTTTGGGAAATACAAAATATGATGGTATCATATCATTACTCATGACTTTACAACCTAGAGCTGTGGTTTACAACATTTTCATCTTCCACTCAGAAATATGTTAGAGTGATCTTTACCCTAGGCATCCTAATTGAGCTCTTTTGTAACACCCCCTATATTAGGTCTATGTGAATCATGACCTTAAACTTCCTAAAAAAATTTCAAATCTGTAAGAACATAAAATATATCCTATAATGGTCTAAATATCAATAAAATAATCATCTATTTAAAGAGATGCAAAACTTTTGTGGTTGAAAACTCGGAAAGGGTGACCTGAGAAAAATTCAAGTCTTTTCTCTCTAGACTCTTCATCTCCACAGTTTAGGAAAATATTAGGGAACAAATAAATAAGGTATAAATATCATAGGGTATACACAGTATCCATAGTAAAATACTTTCTATGCTTTCAGGACCCTCTAGTTAGGGAAAAGTTAGAATAATGATTTTTCACATCTCCTTGCTGTAAGAATATGTTTTCTTGGTGGTGAAAAAAATTTAGGGTGATCGAACCCTTTTTGGATATTACACTTTAAAAAAATCACACTTTATGATTTGAGAACCTCTAATCACCATAAAACTTCCATGTACCATGGAAAAGTATACCTTTCCTCAAGGGACCCTTTGTTTGACTATGAATGTATGCCTATGGCTCCTGTATATGTGCCTATGATCGTCAACTGAATGTGCCACTTTGCAAAAATGGATTTCTGATCCTTATGATCTTTGCAATCACTTTGACATAACTTAGAACATCAATGTGTTCTGGTCCATTCTCAGTATGATTTTACCATATCATCCTCCTAACTTGAGCACTTCAGACCATGATTTACAATTCATGTACCAGACTATCCAAATATATTAAACATCCTCGATGTTATGTCACCATGTTTTGTACCCTTTATAAAAGTAGGAATGCGGCACTCCATTCCAAAATATTTTATAGAACACACCTCATTATTTGGAACCACATGGTGTAGGTATCAAGATCCAAAATTAAGAGATGAAAATACCTAGGGTTCCAGAACCCTTCCCAGATAGCTTTCCTCCATACCCAAACTCATAATCTCAATGTTTGAGTCATCATGAATCTTTCATGGCCCTTGAAAAATAGTGGAGATAATATTTTCTTGACCATGTTATTGACACATAGGGGCTTATACCTACCAATAAGAGGCATTTCCTCCTTAAAAGAAAGGATCTCAAATCCTTGTGAGACCTAGAAACACATTGGTGGAATATAACACCTCAAGATGTTATGGATCATCCCCATCATGTCTTCCCCATCCCATATTCATCAACTTAAACTTTTTGGTTATGATTTACATCACCCACATTCTAAATATCTAGGTGAACCTATAATCCCTAGATTTTCACCCTCAAGACAATATCAAACCCATAAATATTCCTTGACCCTTGGAAAAGAGTGGTGAAATATCTATTTGACAATGATACCAATGCATAAGGGCATTGAACTACCAATTAGAGGAACATTCTCCTTATAGTGAAGGTACTCTAATCCTCACGAGTCTTGGAAAAATCATGATAGAACTCAACATCATAGCATGTTTTGGTCATTTCTGGAAGGTATGAACCATATTACATGACCTTAGATCAAGTCTTGGTAGAATAATGTTAATATTCATCGAATCTCAAGGTCTGAGCTAAAATACCCTAAACTACAGCGATGGAAGGTCTGACCTAAAAGAACCAAAACTAAAACAATAAAAGATCTGAGCTAAAAGACACTAAACTATAGTGATAGAAGGTCTGAGATGAAAGATCCTAAAATATAACACAAAAATATTTTATCTTGAAATAATTAAAAGAACTTATGAGGCCCCCCATATAGCTTCAAAAAAAGTAAAATTATGCTCACCAAGTCCATTGACTTTGGTAAAATAAAGATCACTCTCACTCTAAGACATATATTCTACACAATAGTCCTTTTTTGAATTAAGTAATATCAAGATAGATGGAAAATATGTATCAGTCAATGCAACACCCTGAGCCCAGTTTCCCAGAGTTGGTGCATTATTACGTATCGTTGGCATGATAAAAAAATATCAAGTCTCGAAAGATCGATTAGTTTAGTAGCCTTCTAAGTACTAGATACATTAATAAGGTTTATATTACATCATAAGATGAAAAACTAAAACAACATTGTTTCCGTAGACCACACTCATATACCCTCAGACTATCCCTATAGGTCAGTTATAAAACACTTCTCCACATCCTGGGAAAAATAAAACATAGAAAGGGGTGAGATCAGATGGTCAGTAAGGATAAAACTATTGTGGAAACTTCATAAATAAGAATAAACATTTAAGGAAATTTATATGACTAAAACAAAAGCCTTTTAAACTTGAACTTCAGAATAATATGGCAAAGATAAAATTAAATAATTACATTTACTTACTCTAATGGATATTCTACTCGTTGAATAATAACATGAAATATCAATATCCACTTTCATAATGATGGAATGCATAATGCCAGACTTTCATAACCACATAGTCAAGGCATTGTGCCAAGACTACAAATAATATTTTTCAAGGCCTTGTTCCAAGACACTAGTTTGTCTAATGATACCTACTGATGCATCGAGGAGCTATAGCGGGATCCACCCGTCACTTTCTAAGTCTAATACATTCCTCATATGAGAAGGTTTAAACAATAATAAACATTCGTATTAAAAATGGCATACGAAATGTCAATACTTTATCCATAAACCATGAATGGTATGAAATAACACATCCACAATCAAACATATCACAAGACCATAAATAGAATTTGTAATTTTTGTATCATAATAAATAATCTTCAAATAAGATTAAAATCCATCAAAGGATGTTGACATAGATGAAATCAAAAAATTTTTTTAAGAGAAATATCTCTTTCTATTTTGAAATCATTTAAAATTCATATAATTATAAAATAAAAAATTTATTTTGGAAATATTTTAATAATCTTGAAAGGGAAGCTTTGATGATGTTATAACGGTAGAAAATAGCCGCACCCTCCGTATAAAAAAAGACATTCTTACCTTAATTTTGTCGAAAAGGTTATAAAGGACCTTGTTTGGAAAACAATAGAAAGATTCCTTTATAATAATCTAATAGAAATTTAAACAAGGATATAATTGACTTTAAACCATAGTATATAAAATAGTAAAAATGTTTTGGATTACATTTTTAGGAAACATGTATGTGGATGATAAGGAGGTCCCAGTAGATACTTACGTAAAAACAACCTCGGATAATAAAAAGATTGTGAAATTAACCCTTACCTCATACTTTTCCTTGGTCGAGGGTAGGCTATCCTCCTGTATAATGGTGAAATAATTGTTATTAAATTATACAAGAATCATATAAATTAATATGATATCATATATGATCTTTTATCATTTCTTTTTTAATAATATCTTAGTATTATCGTTCTTTCGGGTGTTAACAGATTCGTTTTCCTTTATATTATTTTTTATGTGAGTAATATTTGTTATGGATGGGATGTATATTATTAATATCCAGAATTATATCAAGTCTTTAAACATTATTTTTAATCATATAATTAATGTCAGTCTTGAATGGATATGAAGGGGAATGAATCTCATCACGTTCGTGGAGACGGTAATCCGTACATACGCACGAGCGACAATATCATTATTTTGATATTAAAATAATATATAATTGGATGGTCAATCATATATAAATAATAATTATCATGTTATATTTATTATTTACATCAATTAAACATCATTATTATAACCATCCAAATAATAATGTATTGAATAACAATTACATCACGAGGTGGAGATGATAAGCCGTACGTATGAATGTATGGTGACATGTCATTCAAAGGATGGATAGAATAATGATTATGGTTGTACCATATTTATAATAACATTACATTATATATAATACAATGGAGTTATTATTTTATAATGGAAACAACAATGAAATAGGAAGTAGAAGAAGAAAGGAATTTTAAAGAGGTGATGAAATATTTACCTCTTCTTCGGGTTCTTCATTTTGATTTGATCAAAAGGGCCCCATAGGATGGATTTATGACTAAAGGAAGGAATATAGAATGAAGTTAGGACAATTGAGAGGGTATATATTTTGGCTGATCCAAAAGGCTTTGAATGTGTTAATTTGAGAGAAGGGGGAGTGCCCTTTTATAAGAGGGGTGAGGGGCACCTTAGGAAAAGCTAGAAATATTATTTTATAATAAAATCATTTTCGGTTTATAATGGATAAAAAATTGATTATTTAAAGTATAAGGTGGGTATGGGTAGAAAACCATGAAACCAATAGGTTTTAGATAGGTTTGGGTCACTATATTAACTTTATCTTTTAGATTTAACTCTTAGTTAAATAGTTTGATATTTACCATGTCTCTTTGTATTTTTATATTATAGGGTTAATAAAATTACTATATACTTCAATGAGAACCCCAAGTGGTTCATTAATGACACAAATATCATTATATAATTATTTTGGCCGAACCTTAGATTTTTAGGAATAGAATATCAATTAATAATATAATATTTGTTTTAAAAACTATTTTATGCCAATTTTGACACTATTTGGTATTTTGTTTTTCCTAAATTCATAATAGAATTATTACTTTGAAAATAATTAATATAACAAACCCTAACATGTCATATTAACATATAAAATTAGTTTAATTCATAAAAAGTCTCAAATTACATATATTTGGATATTTTTAATATCAATTATTTTAATATTTCATTAATTTGGTAATTACTGCATCATCATTGTGTTATAATGAAATTAAATTATTTAATGTCTAAAAAAAATATAAATAAAATACCATTATGTAGGAAATATTTATATATTTCTAATGAATATTTATAGTCGAATTTATCTTATATATAAACCTATATTAAAAATCTTTTAGTTATTAAACTTTGATTTTAATTCTTTTAACTCTTCTTTGAATTAAATAATTATAAATGTACTAATCTAATCCAAGTGGACCAAAAGGATCATACTTTTTTTCCTAAGGTTGTTTTTGGTCAAATTAAACTTATCCAATAGAATTTGGACATGTGTTATGGTAATAATAATATCATTTTTACCTTTAATTACCCTATTTACTTCTAACCGTGGTAAATAAAAGTCAAAAGTCACTATTTACCAAAAATTATTTTCATCACATTGAACCAAATTTTACTCCTTGATATTAACCGTGTCTCTCGTATTTTTGAAATTCAACTCACAGAAGTGGTAAAATTAAGTTTTATGTAAATTTGCAAATACTCCTAGGAGGTAGGTAAAAGACGATAAAAAGTTCAATAAATTTTTTATATATCTAAAATTATTATAAAATGACTCCAATGAATTACATTGAACATATATATGTATTATGTATCTATTTTCACATAAAATAAATTTAAATAAAATAAATAATTATTTAAATAAAAAGTCGGTTTTAAACAATAACTCAGTGTTTTTCACTATTCATCAAAAAATGAAAGTCTTCAAAAAAATACAACAAATTCACCCTAAACTAATTTTGATATTCCGAATCCAAAAATGATATCCATTTTGAAAGATAAAATTTATAAAATTTTAAAAAGTGGGTATTACTATTCATAATGGATAGTTTGCTTGGTTATGGTGTGTTAGAACTCGAAGTTGCATACAACACACTGTTGTATTATTCAAAGGGAAACTTTCCATGGAAGCTTGGGGTGTTACATTCTCCTCCCCTTCAAATAATTTTGTCCTCAAAATTTCTAGAATATTACTGCATAAAAAGACTCAGGTGGTTCTTCATCATAAGTTCATCAGGTTCCCACGTTGCCTCTTCCATCTTATGGTTTCTCCATAGAACCTTTACTAGACGAGTCGTTCGGTTTCTCAGCACTTGTTCTCTTGTATCAAGAACCTTGATAGGCTCTTAGTAATAAGATAGACCGGGTCCTCGTCCTAATTCCTCATAGGTAAGTACATGCGTTGGGTCAGGCATGTATTTTCTTAACAGTGATACGTGGAATACAACCTGAACTTTGGAGAGACTTGGCAGCATTTCCAAATGGTAAGCTACAACCCCAATTCGTTCTAGAATTTCGAAAGGTCTGATGTACTTGGGACTCAATTATAACTTCTTAACAAAACATATAACACCATTCCATGGAGATACCTTCAAGAAAAAATGATCTCCTACTGAAAATTCTAAATCCTTCCTTTGGTTGTCAGCATAGCTCTTCTGCCAACTTTGAGATGCCTTGATGTGGTTTTGGATTACATTCACCTTATTCATCATTTCCTCCACAAATTATGGTCCTATGAGTTTTATTTCACCAACATCATCCCAATAGGTTGGTGTGCGACATCTCTTTCCCTATAACGCTTTATATGGTGCCATCTGAATACTTTAATGGAAGATATTGTTGTAGGAAAATTCTACCGATGGTAAATATTTATCCCACATACATTCAAAGTCAAGTGAGAATGATCTAAACATGTCTTATAAGGTTTTAATAGTCTGTTCTAATTGTCCATCTGTTTGGGGGTGGTAGGCAGTGTTTAAACGAAGTTCAGTATCCATGGATTTCAGAAGACTTTTCCAGAATCTTGATGTAAAATGGGGATCACAATCAGAAACAATCGATAGTAGTACTCCATGAAGTATTACAAATTCATTAATATATAATCTTGCTAAAAGTTCAAGTGGTAAATATTCTCTTATAGTAAGAAAATGTGCAAACTTGGTAAGACGATCAACAATGACCCATATTGCATCATTCCTTCTAGGAGCCTTTGGTAGTCCCATGACAATGTCCATCATAATATTATCCCATTTCCACTCAGGTATGGGAAGAGGTTGCAAGACTCTTCCAGGATATTTCCTTCCAACCTTCACTTGTTGAAAAACCATACATCTTGTCACAAAATCAACAATCTCCCTCTTCCTGTTGTCCCAGAAATAATGTTCCTTCAAATCTCTATACATTTTGGTGATCCTAAGGTGTATAGAGAAATTGGAAGTATGAGCATCATCCAACAATTCTATTTTTAGATCAGGTATATCATAAAGACAATGTCACTTCCCAAATTTTAATTTTCTATCTTCATACACAAAGTCACTCAATCTCCAATCATTCACAGCTTTAATCTTCTTTTGAAACTCTTCATCACTGGTCTGAGAACTCTTTATTCTTTCTAGTAAAGATGGTTTGGAAACCATTTGAAAAATAATTGATGTTTCACCTTCCATGGTTATTCCCATATCCATATTCACTAGATCTATGAAAATGGGACCCCTTTAAACTCTCATCTTGTTCAAAACACCATGATCCTTTCAACTCAAAGCATCATCCACCTTATTTTCCTTCCCCGGGTGGTAGTGTATTGTGAAATCATAATCCTTGAGTAGTTTAATCCATCTTATTTTCCTCATGTTGAGTTCTTTTTGTGATAAAATATACTTCAAACTCTTGTGATCAGTATAAATCTCACATTTTAACCATAGAGATAATGTCTCCATATATTCAATGCAAATAATACAGCTGCTAACTCAAGATCACGAGAAGGATAGTTTTTCTCATGAATTTTTAGCTATCGTGATGCATAGGCAATAACCATATCATTCTGCATAAATACACAACCAAGTCCTTTCTTCGATGCATCACCATAAATAACAAACCCATCATTCCCTGATGGTAGAGTGAAGATAAGAGCATTGGCCAATCTTTTCTTCAATTCTTTAAAACATTCTTCACACTCTTTTGTCCAAACAAATTTAACCACTTTTTGTGTGATCTTGGTTAATGGGTTAGCCAATCAGGCAAAATTATGGACTAAATGCCAATAATAACCTTATAAACCAATAAAACTTTGTACCTCAGTTATACCCATCGGTGCTGGCCATTATTGGATTGCCTTGGTCTTTGAAGGATCAACGAATATTCCATCCTTAGAGACAATATTTCCATCAAAATAAATCTCATGAATCCAAAATTCACCCTTTCTAAACTTCCCATATAATTCATGTCTTCTCAGGGTCTTCAGGATAATGCGCAAGTGATGTTCATGATCTTCGTAGATTTTGGAGTATACCAGGATATAATTAATAAATACCACTACAAAGTCATCACGATATTCTTTGAATACTCTATTCATTAGATCCATGAAGATAGAGGGTGCATTAGTCAATCCAAAAGGCATTACTGTAAACTCGTAAGGCCTGTACCTAGTTTGAAATTCTGTCTTCGGAATGTCTTCCTTCTTCATGCACAACTAATTGTATCCAGATCGAAGTTCAATCTTTGAAAATTATTGAGCTCCATGCAGTCGGTCAAATAAATCATCAATGCAAGGTAGGTGATACTTTTTCATTATTGTTATAGCATTGATCTCCCTATAGTCAATTCACAACCTCATAGATCCATCTTTCTTCTTAACAAAAATCACACTGGCTCCCCATGGAGAAACACTAAGGAAAATAAATCCTTTATTACTCAATTCCTTTAGTTGTTTCTTTAGTTACACTAATTCCCAAGTGTCCATTCCATAAGGGGTCTTTGAGATTGGCCTTGATCCAGGAATTAAATCAATGGAAAACTCAATTTATCATTCTGGAGGATTTCTAGGTAAATCTTCTGGAAACACATCAACATATTCCTTCACAATAGATACATACTCTATTTTAACATTATTTTCCTCACCCAAAGTTATTTCATTCTATTCCTCCAAAATAATCAAATTTAGTTGAGCTACTGGGGGTGGATCTAGATAAGAATTAGGTGGTGACAATTCTGCCCTAAAGATAAGGTGTTCTTTATCGTCATCATAATCAATAGTAACCTCCTTCTTCTTACAATAAATATTTGCATCATGGTCTGAAATCCAATCTATACCGAGGATTATATCAAATTCAATCATAGGTATGATGATGAGATCAGCAGATAATAAACATTTATATTCTCTAATGGGAACTGATTCAAAAAACTTTGTTGCGATGATACTTCCCTTGGGAGTTTTGATTGAAAATTCCCTTGTTAATTCAAATTGAAAATATCTAATTTCCTTATCAAACTGGGAAGATATGAAACAATGCGATGATCCAAAATCAAATAAAGCATTTTCTAAACTCGGGGAAACCATTAAATTACCTTCCACCATGTCTTTCGGAGCTTCAACCTCAGTAGTAGTGATATCATAAGCTTGGCCTTGATACCTTGGCCTTTTCTGAGGTAAGTTCTCCTGACGCTTAGGAAATTCATTTGCATAATTCCCCCTTTATCTATAATTGTATCATTCAATATCAACAACCTCTTTCTTCCCCTTACAATCACGAGCTTGGTGGACTTTTTCACCACACTTGTAACAGACTCCCATTCCCTTCAGGCAAGTACCAGGGTGTTTCTTCCCATATTTACTATAGGATGGATATTCAAATTTTCCCTTATTTCCCTTATTTCCATTTCCAGAGTGTTCAACAGATCTCTTCTTACCTTGCTTTGATTTAAAGTTGTAAGACTTAGAGAATTCATTTTCTATCTTGATAGCACACGAGACAATATCTTCATATGATGAGAAAGATTGTGATACAAATGCTTGATGGAGAAATCGTTTTAACCCATTAAAGAAATAATCAATCTTACTTCTTGGGTTATGTATATAATCTGCAACATGTCTCGCTAACCTTGTAAAGTTAGCATCATACTTTGCAACATTCTCATCCTCCTTTTGCCTCAGACTTAGAAATTTCCTTTCCATATCTGCTCAATGGTCATGAGGAAAGTATTTTTCTAAGAAAATATCTTTAAACTCCCTCTATTATATATTTTATACTTTATCATCTTCATTTGCGTTTTGAATCAATGACCACCATTGATCAGCATCTCCAGTGAGGCGGTAAATTTCCATGACTACTTTTTCCCTTTCATTACTCCCCAAGGCATGGAATATTTTTTCTAAGAAATTTATCCATTTCTCGGCTACTAGTGGATTTTTACTCCCATTGAATGTTGGTGGTTGTTTCCTCATGAAGCTATCTAACATTGATCCTCCACGTTGTGGATCAGGGTGCTCCATACGGTTAAGGTTATTATTAATAACCTAAGTGAGTTGTCCCAATATAGTGATAATCTGATCAACACCAGTTGTATCACCAGGTCTACTATAATTATCTTGAGTAGGAGGGGAATCCCTACATGGAGTGCATGCATTGATACATTTTCCATTCCTTCTACTAGGCACCATTTCTAAACAATGGCATAAGATTGATTAGTTTATGAATCGAAATACATAATTTCAAACTTGTAAAACACTTAACATAAATTGAACAATTTATGGATATAATCCATAATCATAAAAAATGTTTTATTTGTGGAAGTATATACTCATAAAAACTTCATAATTTTTTGTAATAAAAATGAGAATTATCCTAAGCATATCCCTCAGGAGTATCGTAACCAAGAGTGCAACAAGGCCCATTGTCGTGCACCAGTTCTCATTCGAGTCTAGCTCAAAGTAGTGTTTTCGGGTTTTACCCATAGGTACATCTGTGCCAGATCTGCCTCTACCTACTCGTATCTAGATAGGGATGTATTTCTTGGAAAACTCACAAAATCTATACAATACCAAAATTCTAGGAAGTTCTTCTATACTAATCCTCAAAGTCTATCTTTGGGTAATGTGCTCTAATCAGAGTTTATCTAAATATAGATTCCAAGGTTTGTACTAAACTTACTCTGACACCAACTGCAATGCCCCGACCCCAATTACCCAAATTCGGTGCATTATTACATATCATAGGCTTGATCAAAAAAGAACAAGTCTTAAAAGATCGATTATTTTAGTAGCCTTGGAAGTACTAGATACATTCATAAGGTTTACATTACCACATAAAATGAAAAACTACAACAACATTGTTTCCACAGACCACACTTATATTCCCTGAGACTATCCCTGTAGGTTAGTCATAAAATACTTCTTTACATCCTGGGAAAAATAAAACATTGAAAGGGGTGAGCTCTGATGCTCAGTAAGGACAATAATATAGCGGAAACTTCATAAATAAGCAAAAACATTTAAGGCATTGTATATGACTAAAACAAAAGCCTTTTAAACTTGAAATTAAGCATAATATGGAAAATATAAAATCAAATAAATCCATTTACTTACTCATATTGATATTCTACAAGTCGAATAATCACATGCTATATCAATATCCACTTTCATAATGATGGAATGCATAATGCCAGAATTTCATAACCACATAGTCAAAGCCTTGTGCCAAGACTACAAATAAGATTTTTTCAAGGCCTTGTGCCAAGAAACTAGTTTGTCTCATGAGACCTACCGATGCATCTAGAAGCTATAGCGGGATCCACCCATCACTTACTATGTCCAACGCATTCCTCATATGAAAAGGTTTAAACATAACATAAACATTCGTATTAAAACTGGAATATGAAATGTCAACACTTTATCCATAAACCATGAATGGTATGAAATAACACATCCACAGTCAGACATATCAAAAAACCTTCAATACAATATGGATTTTTGGTTTCATAATAATCATCTTCAAATAAGCTTAAAATCCATCAAAGGATGTTGAAATAGATGAAAAAAACTTTTTTTAGAGAAATATCTCTTTTTATTTTGAAATCATTTATAATTAATATAATTATAAAAGAAAAAATTTATTTTGGAAATATTATTATAATCTTGTAAGGGAAGATTTGATGATGTTATAACAGTAGAAAGTAGCCACACCCGTTGTATAAAAAAAGACATTCTTACCTTAATTTTGTTGAAAAGGTTATAAAGGACCTTGTTTTGAAAACAACGGAAATATTCCTTTATAATCATCTTATAAAAAGTCAAACAAGGTTATAAATTTATTTAACCCATATTATATAAAATAATAAAAATGTTTTGGAATACATTTTTAAGAAACATGGATGTTGATGATAAAGAGGTCTCAGTAGATACTTACGTAAAAACAACCTCGGATAATAAAGACAATGTGAAATTAACACTTACCTTGTATTTTTCTTTGGTCGAGGGTAGGTTATCCTATTGTATAATGGTGAAATAATTGTTATTAAATTTTAAAATAATCATATACATTAATATGATATCATATATGATCTTTTAACATTGATTTGTTAATAATATCTTTGTATTACCGTTGTTTCAGGTGTTAACGGATTCATTTTACTTTATATTATTTGTTATGTGAGTCATATTTGTTATGGATGGGATTTATCTTATTCATATCCATAATTATATAAAGTATTTAAACATTATTTTTATTAATCTAATGAAAGTTAGTATTGAATGGATATGATGGGCAATGAATCTCATTGGGTTCATGGAGACGGTAATCCGTACGTACGCACGAGCGATAATATCATTATTTTAATATTAAAATAACATATAATTGGATGGTATATCATATATAGAGAATAAATATCATGTTATATTTATTATTTACATCAATTACACATCATTATTATACCCATCCAAATAATAATGTATTGAATAATAATTACACCACGAGGTGGAGACAGTAAGCAGTACGTACGCACGTATGGTAACATGTCATTCAAAGGATGTATAGAATAATGAATATGGTTGTACCATATTTATAATAACATCACAATATATATAAGATACTTGAGTTATCATTTTAGGATGTAAACAACAAATAAATATGAAATAGAATAAGAAAGGAACTTGAAAGAGGTGATGAAATATTTACCTCTTCTTCAGGTTTTTCCTTTTGATTTGATCAAAAGGAATCCTTATGATGGATTTATTACTAAAGGAAGGACTCTAGGATGAAGGTAGTATAGTTTAGAGGGTATTTCTTCAGAGTTTGGCCAAGCCAAAAGTCTTTGAAAATGTGAATTTGAGAGAAGGGGGAGTGCCCTTTTATAAGAGGGGTGAGGGGCACCTTAGGAAAAGCTAGAAATATTATTTTATAATAAAATCATTTTCGGTTTATAATGGCTCAAAAATGGATTATTTAAAGGATAAGGTGGGTATGGGTAGAAAACCACTCAACCAACTGGTTTTAGATAGGTTTGGGTCTCTATATTAAATTTATTTTTAGATTTAACTCTTAGTTAATAGTTTGATATTTACCATGTCTCTTTGTATTTTTATATTATATGGTTAATAAACTTACTATATACTTCCAAGAGACCCCCAAGTAGTTCATTAATGATAAAACTATCATTATATAAGTCCTTTAGTTGAAAATTATATTTTTAGGAATAGAATATCAGTTAATATTATAATATTTGTTTTAAAAACTATTTTATGTCAATTTTGATGCTATTTGGTATTTTGTTTTTTCTAAATTCATAACAACATTATTGCTTAAAATAAAATTCATCTAACCAACCCTAACATGTCATATTAACCAATAAAATTAGTATAATTCATAAAAAGTCTCAAATTAAATTTATTTGGATATTTTTAATATCAATTATTTTTATATTTCATTAATTAGGTAATTACTGCATCATCATTGTGTCATAACTAAATTATATTATTTAATGTATAAAAAAATAACTAAAATACCATTATGTAAGAAATATTTTTTATCTTTATAATTAATATGTATAGTTTAATTTATCTTATGCATAACCCTATATTAAAAATGTTTTAGTTATTAAACTTTGATTTTATTTCTTTTAACTCTTCTTTGAATTAAATAATAATAAATGTCCTAATCTAATCCAAGTGGACCAAAAGGATAATTTTTTATTAATAAGGTTGTTTTTGGTCTAATTAAACTTATCCAATATAATTAGGACATGTTTTAGGGTAATAATAATATCATTTTTACCTTTAATTACCCTATTTACTTTTAATCATGGTAAATAAAAGTCCAAAGTTACTATTCAACAAAAATTATTTTCATCGTATTGAACCAAATTTTACTCCTTGATATTAACCATGTCTCTAAGATTTTTGAAATTAAACTCACATAAGCGGTAAAATTAAGTTTTATGTAAATTTTCAAATACTCTTAGGAGGTAGGTAAAAGACGGTAAAAAGTTCAATAAAATTTTTATATATCTAAAATTATTATAAACTGACTCCAATGAATTAAATTGAACATATATAGGTATTATGTATCTATTTTTAACTAAAATTAATTTAAATAAAATAAATAATTATTTAAATAAAAGGTCGGTTTTAAACAATGACTCAATGTTTTTCACTATTCCTCAAAAATTGAAAGTTTTCAAAAAAATACCAAAAATTCACCCTAAGATAATTTAGATATTACGAATCCAAAAAAGAAGTCCATTTTGAATAATAAAATTTATAAAATTTTAAAAAGTGGGTATTACTATTCATAATGGCTAGTTTAATTGGTTGTGGTGTGTTAAAACTCGAAGTTGCGTACAACACATGCTATTGTATTATTCAATGGGAAACGTATCGTGGAAGCTTGGGGTGTTATAGTAAACAATCTCATATTGGTGGGAATTTATGAGAATTTCTCAATGATAATCTATTATGATTTAAATATTCAGATCTAGGCATTCAGGCTTACATGTTATTTTGGAAAGGATGGGTATCATCGATGATTCATACAACATCATACCAGTGAAATTTCATGAATATGAAGAATTAAAGAGAAGTGGAAAAAAATATAAAAAGTTCAAAAAATATATCCATTGATAGTATGAAATAGAAGTAATATTCATATTTCAGAGTCTCCAAGAATTTTATAAAAGATATAAATGTCAATGATCGAACTGCAATAAAATTGAATCAGTTAGGCTAGCCAAGTCAGTAATATCCTGGTGAGAAGTGTTGATTGAATGCTGAAGTTCCACTCACCCTACCTCTTTTACTTCTTCCATAGGATGAAGGGTCTTGTTTAAATAAGTTATCTCCTCAAATCTTTTTTGAGCGGGTTCTAATGAGGATGATGATGTTGAGAGATCAGACCTCAAGTGATCTATTATTTCTTCATATATCCATATTTGTATGGTCCAAAATCCATATAGGATTGAAAACCATACAAAAACTAGAGAGTCTTCTCCAATGCCTCCAAATACTCATTCAACTGTTCAGCTATGAGAGCCTCGTCTTCAATTTCGTGCAAACTTCTCTCATTAGTGGCCAAATTATGATGAGTTAGGATAATTTATCTCATGATTTTATACAATAGTTTGTGATCAAAGACACCAACCACCAAGTCCTGAAATAAATGACAAAGACATTCCTCTTGGTCAGGAACGTTTTTTAGAGGATTCTTAGGAATCAAGTCATGAATATGCTCTCAGATCATTTTGTGCTATGTTTGAGCTTCCTTGTCTGCTGAAATGGGTATGTCAAAAGAAGGAATCATTAGTTAAGCTAATAAGGAATAAGGAGAGGAAGTCCCATATATTTTTACCTCAATAATAGGGAATTTATTTCCTTAGAACTAATCCCTTATCCCCATGGATGTTGCTCATGAAAGGGGAATTTGTTGATTCCGTCCAAATGATCATAGAAAAATCTACAAATAAACAAATAATTAAATATTGTTATTATTTTCCCTATAAATAAAAGGAAGAATAAGGTGACCAAAACTCATGGATTTTATAATTTTATAAGAGGCACATGATCATGAGACCTTTTGAAGGTCACGCGAAGGAGAAACGTATAGTGAATAACATTAGTAAGATCCCACAAATCCCCTTTAGTGAGTCATTTTTCTCTTGTGAAGGAGTCACAGACAATCAATGATCACATAAAGGTAGATAGAAGAGCACCATAGAGTAAAAAAACTCAAAAAATAGAAGTCATATAACAATCCATCCAAAATACTCATTCAATAAGCAGGAAAATATCTGAAAGGTGGGAGCCTCTTACGGTCAACAATATCACGCGATGCACCAAGGCAGTTCACAAGACAACATAAAAGATTCTTGAAGAGATAAAAAAAATCATGAAAGATCCCACATACATGTCACCCTAACCAAAATAAAGGATTTATACATTTCTAGGCTGTCCTACAGTCCCCCACTGGATCCATAGGAAAATAAAAGGGTTTTCCCATGACATTATCAGGCATCATTGTAATAACCTTTTTTGGTCACATGATGCATCATTTATAGGGAGAGTGATTGTCTTCAAAAACACTAGAGAAAACTAACAATAACCCAGACCCTTATAAAATAAAAAAGGAAATAAAAAGGGGACAAGTGGGAGCTTCTTATGGTCATAAAAATTATGTGACACACCCCATGTGGTTTGCGAGACACCACAAACCCATGACATCATGTCCTCCTCACAACATGAGAGTATTATGGCATGTCAACCACACCACGTTAATGGATTTGGACATGTCCAAGTGGTAATGCACTTCCTTTTTGGATCCTTAAGGAAAAGCGAAGGGTTTTCCATGAAATTATTACAAATCACCACATGACCCATTTTGGTCATGAGACGCATCACTGATGGAGAGAGTGATTGTCCTCAAAAAAACTCATGCAAGCTCGCAAGATCCCCAAGCCTTTGATGAATAAAATAAGAAAATAAAAAGGAAAATTTGGGAGGATATTGTGGTCATAAATATCTCACGACACACCCATGTAGTTTGTGAAACACTAAAAAACCCCTGGAGAAATTGTTTCCTTGTTATAAAAGATCCCATGGAAATGTCACCCACATCATACGAAGCCCCCTAGAAATCCACCCTTGTCTCACAAAATGTCATGGAAAAGGAATTTTAGGTCAAATGAAAGCCTTTCATTAGGAATATTGATCTTGTGAAGGCCTCTAGAAATGTCTTTCAGATAGTGTGAAAGACCCTTGGCATTCCCACATGATTAGGAAAGACCCCAGTAATTGGATATAATCCAATAAATGAGGAATTTATGGAATGGTCTCATAGTAATGAAAATCATGTGATGCCCCTAGAATGAAATATAATAGGATCTTGTGAAACAAATGACATCATATCCCTCCACCGACTCTAGCCTAGATTTGTGTGATACGCGCCACACAAAGTAGTAGATAATTGGTGTGGTGAGGTCTATAAATCCCCCACACCAGCATAAAAATACACATCCTTGGATCCTTTCACCAGAATACCAAGGAATCATAGTGGGATTTTTTTGGAGTAGTTGATATCATGATAGGAAAATTTTTCCATCAGGAAAAATCTAGGGAACAACCTAAGTGATCATGCGACATGTATAGACACTTTTCATGATCACTTATAGATCACGTGAATGACTTCAAGTGGGCTATGAAAAAGATATCCTACATATTTACTGAATCACACGAGAGTTAAGCAAGCTAACACTGAACAAATATATGGCATATGCAGTGAAAATCTAGAAAGAAGACTAAAAATATGAGAGACTTATACAAATAATACGTACGTTTATCCTCATGTGCTTTAAATGAACTTCCTAGGTCATGAAAAAGTACTACGACATGTTGCATAGATCACATGATATTCCTTTGGTATACTATTTGGATCATCTGAAGTCCCCTTTACAAGTTAGAGTGAGTCACATGGTTTCACCAGGCATGCTACCCGAGTCTCAAGAAACCCTCCTAGACTGCTATCCAATCCTTGGGATGTCCTTCAGATGTGTCGCCCAGACCATACAGCAACACCATTACATGTCATCTAAATATCATGACGGCACCAAGGAATTCCAATTAGCTCTTGTGACGTCCTCCAAACAAGCCATCCAGATCTCATTATTCCTTCCAAGTATGTCAACTGTCTCTTGCGATGTACCCTAGACATTTCATCTGGCTTTTGTGATGACAACAAGAAAAGTAAGCTAGGAAATGTACCACCCTCCAGAAATTTCACATTGAATCTTGCTACACCATCCAAGCATGTCATCCATTTTCATTATGACACTAGTTCAAGTTAGTTGGATCATGGAACACCATCCAAGCATATTATCCAAGATCACGTGACAACTTACAGAATCATCTATCTAGGCATTTCAATGTCCTTTGGACAAGTCATCCTTGGTCATGCAATGACCTTTAGACATTCCATCTATATTATACAATGTCCCTCAGAAAATTAAATTGGATCATGTGATATTCATTGGACATGAAGGAACACATCCTTCAACATGTCAAGAATAAAATCAGGGAATGTCAAGTAGACAATCAAGGCATGTCACGAGGAAAATTAATGCATATCAGGAAGACAAGAAAACCAAGATAAGAAGGCATTCTAAGAAATGATAACCTTTTCCATCCTATATATAAGGGAAGCCTCATTGTGTAATCCCAGACATATTGAACTATGAGAACTCTTATTCTTACCATAACCAGGATATGTAGGATTCCTTCCTAAGGATCTATATCCACATGAAACCTCTAAAGGGTTTTCCCAGTGCATAACTACCACATTTATAAGTAGTGAGTAAAATTATTTTCTATCCCTTATTTCTCACACTGGGCATAACTCATGTGGGATTAGGGAGTTTCAGTGATCATATCATTTGTGTCATAATCCTTTATAGAGACAAGGTAAACCTCACTATATGAGCCTCGATTAGCGGTATAATATTATGTGTACAATATATAAAGGAAGCCTCAGTGTGTAAGACCTAAATTATTTAATAATGAGGACTATGATTACTTCCATAAATAGGATATGTAGGACATATTCATAAGGCCTGAGCTCCAATGGGAATCCAATTTGGAGTAATCCTCACCATGTATCTGACATTCCGACCATCAAGAGTCAATATCTCCCATAGGCTGATGATCATTACTCATCCACAAACGGATTGAGAAATCAATGAACTAAAAAAAATTTGATTCTTTTCATAATCATGATACATAGGAAACCTCCCCGAGGCTCGATCTCAACATCTAGTTCCCAAGTTCCCACATATATGTCCTTTTCATATGATGTTAAACTATATAGGTTTAGAGAACTATGTGGGTTTTTATTTCTATTATAAAACATGATACATAGGATTCCTCATAATGGTTCAATCCCATCCTTGAAATGTTAACTACCTCCCTGGATAACAACAGCCTACAGAGTGTCTGGTTATACAACATTAACTTGTAAGCAGCTTCCCACAAAAGGGAAATGGATGAATAACCTAAGATATATTTAGAGGGATTCACTAATAATAGCCCCCTTTATTTTCATATAAAGAGACTTAAATTATGATCATTTTGTTAGGGTAACTAGTCCTTTATTGGGATTATGAAAAGATTCTTAAACATATCTTAAATCTATAAGAGTGTATCAGAGTAAGTAACAATCCCCCCTAAAATGGCGTGATGAACTCGAACTCCTATCCTCTCAACCAATACATGTTCTTAAGATTTATTTGGTTTGAAACCCCAACTGACAACCTACCATTAGAAACCAGGCCCATACCCAACTATTGATGTGGGAACCATTAGGAGTTTATATGAAATATTAACAAATAGTGATCCCAACACGCATGATTGTGCAGAACATTGAACCCCCCACAATCAAAAAACCTAACAAAACCCATCCACATATTTATGAAGAAATAGTTAGATTGGAGGGGATTTCAACATGATTTTTAAACTAAGTGATTCCTCATCATTTTCTTCCACACTCAGATGGATAGAAAAACATAGTGTACTATCCAAACACTAGAGTATATGTTGTAGACATTCATCTTAGACTTTGGCGGATCTTGGGAACAATATTTTCCTTTGGTTTATTTTTCCTTTAAAAAAATATCACTCATCCATTATAATGGCCCCATTTGTGGATTTTTATAAGATTCCAAGACATTAAACATTGTTAAGGGAAGAGGTTGTAGATTAATCAGTTCTTAGTCCTGATTTGGTGTAGAGAACAACAAAGAAGATTCATCTTTTTCATGAGAGGATGAAGGTAGAGTAGGATTGAAAAAATTATTATATAGATCATAGGAGGATTCCCTTGGATTTTATGGTAAGGCACCATGTGCTCTTGAAGGTTTCCCCTCAACATGAGTAATAGAGGTTTTATAGGGGGGGGGGGGGGTAAGCTATCGCTCTGATTTGTTTGACCTTTTGAGTTGTTGGGGAGTGTTGGTGATGTGGATTATCGATTTACAGTTCCACCATAACTGAACCATATCCATAATGTATTCCATATATCTCATATCTATTGGTATCTTCATAATTATTCCCATTTCATTGAATGGGATGCATTTTATATCAAGGGTGACACAACATTCATGGAGAGGCCAGTGAATATTCATGATAATTGGTAGAAAGTGCTATAAGGATGGATTATTCCTTTGGTTCATATATTGTGGAGGAATGGTGGGATAGAAAAGAGTAATTGGGAGCATGAGATGCAGATTCATTCATAATACCCTAATTTGTTTTGAGCTTATTTTGTTTTAACTTGTTTGTTTTGTATTGATGATATAAAGTTTGAAATATTTTTGATTTTTGAGATGTGATGATCCCTTGTTATGTGATGTGTGAAAAAACTTAATACATATAGATATGAGAGCAATAAAATACTAATCAGGATGACTTATACATTAACAAAATTATAAACTATGTGAGTAAGTTAGTGCTACACAAAGAGGATAATATCTTGATATGGTGGATATAATTCATTGATTTTTATGATTGGGGCCCTATTTCATGATGGTTGTAGTGGTTTTTGTTTTGGTATGTTCAAAAGGTTGAGATGGTTGTGCAGATGAATGTGTGTGGAAATGTGGTACCATATGTTTAGTATTTTTACTTATAAGAGGTGGTAATGTGATTGAGTGGAGATGTGGTTGTATGAGTTGTTTTATGGGTATTTTAGTTGGCTTGTTGTTTATTAGTTTTGTTTAAGTGTAATAATAGACTTGATAGGTATATCGAGGGATAGTTGTTTGGAACTTTTTTCAAGATTTACTTATGAGTTGGTTTTTATTCTTGAAGGAAAGAATAGTTTGAGAGGTGTCTGATTTAATTTCCTAGACTTTCTAACATGTTACTTTTCAATAAATATAGTGATGAAGGTTTCTGTGGGAGATCCTAAGGTTTTAGGAGGTGTTAATTAGGAGAAGGGAGGTTCCACTACTTATTTTGGTAGGGATGTATCATGGAGCCTAGAGGCTACACCGTAATGGGGTGGATTCAGTGTAAAGTGGTAGGATGTAGTATAGGAGAAGCTCATAGTGGTGTTTTTTTTACTTTCATTTAATATAGGGTTGTGATGTGGAGATTGATTTCAATATGGAGGCGAGTGTTGGTCTAGGAGGTTGTGGCATGGAGACCCCGACTATGGAGTAGTGTATTGGGGGTTGGTCTTAGTGGTTCTACCAATTTTAGCAGTGATACATCATGGAGTAGGGGTTGTGTCATATCACTTCCTAATTAATATGTCTTGCAGTATAGACAACTGAGATGCGACATGGTGTCCTTCCCCCATTTATAGGATCTACCCCATAGCGGTAGCCTTGTTTTTCAAAGGGACATTTGACCAACCATGTTGTGACATTGTGGGGAGCACTATTCCATGGTCTTTCCCAATCATAATCTGGTTGTGGTGTAGTCTGGGTGGCTGCACCGTGGTCCTATTTATTTTTAGCATGGGTATAAAAACCCAAATACACTCAAACTACCTCAATTATCCTTTGTTTATATCATTTATTAAGTGACCCAAGTTCATCCCAAGGAGTAATTTCATCCCCTAACAAGTTTATTTAGACCTCGACTTCTGTATATCGATCATTGGTGGTTTTGGTGAGTTTCTCACTCATCCCCTCATGTTTTCTTCCATTTATTGTCTAGAGAGGTCTAATTCTAGGGAAAATCATGTGGTTTTATCTTTTTTTGATAAGAGGACATTGTGGAAATTGTGTTATAGGATGGTGATGTGTTCCCCTTTATCAAGGTTCTTGGTGGTTGTTCAATTCTTGATCCAAACTTGCACACCCAATCAGAAAACCTTTTTTTGAGGTAGGGATCCTTTTCTTTATCACCTAGTGTATCATGCAGGATGGTTTTTCTCTTGTTGATCTATGGGGGGATGGTTTATGCTAACAAAATAAATATAATTAAATGGTTAATTGAAATTTAAAAGGTAAGGGCTTTTGTTTTTCATTTCTTTATAGATTTGATTTATCTTGGTATTATGATTGCATGGGCTTAAAGCCCCTATGAAAATGTGGATATCAAGGAAGTTTTTTGAATTGGTTTGATATGTGATTTAGAGCCTTTTTTGTGTGATTGTTGTGATTTAACCATAAATGGAATTAAATAATTACTTATATATGGCTAATAAATTGGTTTCACTTAAAAAAAATAGCTCAAGTGAGAATACCCCTAAAATCAAAGTGAAATGTGATAACCCTCCTGAACAAATTTAAAAAATGTAATGTGATGTGATGTGTGACATTATAACCATACTGCGAGGTTGTGAGATGTAGTTGTGATATGGGGATGATGGTTTTGAGTGTTTGTGCCATGGGTCAATAATGTGATGTGTTAGAGTGGCCATGATATGGGGTGATATTGTGATGAAAAGTAGAATGTGTTGTGGCTGTGAGATAGTGGTGTCATGGGTATTGTTGGATCGACAAGATTGATTTATTGTTCATTTGTGTGGTCAGTTGTGTTGTGGTAGTTTCCCAAGTAGATTTGGAATTAAATGATAAATTTTTAATTTAAATGATATGGAATGGTTAATGAATTATTTAAAATGGGCTACATGGTTAAATTTGGGTAATGGGAAAATGAATAATAATAGGCCATTCATTTGGTTTGAGTTTGTAATGTGAAATCTGGAAATTTATCTTAAGATGATGAAGAAAATCAAATGTGAAATATGTATTATGGATTGTTGTGTTTTGTTATACATTTAGTGGTGGCATCAAATGTGGGAAACATTGTGGGTTGGCTGGTACTTTTGTTGTGAAGCCATAGGTTGGGCTTGTGTGTGGTTATATACGTATATACATTTTACTTGTGAATTTCTATAAGCACCCCAATAGTGTCGAGCACTATCTTTCGACAACCACACATATATATATATATATATATATGTGAGTTGTTTTTCAGAACACCATAGTAGTGAGGATGAATAGTTGAATACCCCCTCTCTTTCTCTCTCTTCCAGGTGATGATGGCATACACGAGTTGTGATGACATAATGTCAAAAGTGCACTATTAATATATGGTTGTGGTGTGATGGACCAAGTGTCTTTGAGTGAGATGTGATGTTATGAGATGACTTATATTGGGGTTCATGCAGAGTAGGAGGTGGACATGAGGTTTATGGCCTTCATCTTCATGATACCATTCTACTCTAGATATGTGATGTGACTATGCTGTGGGGTGGTGATGTGGTGTTTTTTCCTAGGTGTCTTCGGACGATATGTGATGTGACCGTGCTGTGGGGTGGTGATGTGGTGTTTTGGAATGGGTGTCTTTGGGTGAGATGTAGTGTGACCATGATATGGGGAGGTGGTATGTGATATGTTATATGAAATAGATGAGAGTGGCAGGACGTATGATATTGGGATGTGAGAGTGGTGAATCAATGGGAAAGCGGTGCGGGGTACACTTTATCTATATGATTCATATTATGTTTTTATACTTGGATGTGTTATTTAATGAGTGATCCACGATTAATTGAGTTTAAAGGGGAAGGATTCCCCCCCCCCCTCTCTCACTTCTCCCCCTCTCTCCGCTTTGCCTAGGGTTTCCTCTTAAAGACCTTCACTGCAGATCAATGATGCATCCACCTCTCATCTTTATTTACCCCATTTTAGCTCTTCCTACCTTCTACTTACAGTAAAAACTACTCCTCCATGGGATCTTCCCCCAGTTCTTCTTTCATGGATATTCTATTTGGTGGAGATGGTGCTTCTCACTTCAATTTTCTATATTTTACCTCCCTCTCTATGTTCTTACTTCCCTACTTTATTAGTGCAACTTGCTAGTGGGATTGCATTTTCCTCCCACCTCCCCTCTTTATACCATTTTTTTCACATCATACCTCCATGTTGGGTCTATGTGTGGATGTTTCATGAGGTTTGGGTCAGCACTGGTGGTGGTGTTCGATGTCCTTTCCTCTCCTCTTACATTATTATCTGACCATCAGGCTCGACCCCATCTTGGTTGGGCTCGATGTTTGTTTTAGGACCTCTTGGGATGATGTTAGAGGGGGCTAGCAATGGTCCTATTTTTTTCTTCATCAATGTTGGTTTTGTATCCTTTTGGTTCCTTTACTTTCCTTATCTTCTTTGGTTTTATTTCTGGTGTTGCATCTATTATTTTTTATTCCTTTTTGATTGGTTTGATTTTGTTTGGTTGTTTTCATTGTTGTTTTTGTTTATATTCTCTATGTTATGTGTTCAGTGTTGGTTACATTTGATGATGATGTCGATACTGCTCGTAGTGGCATCAATAAAGACGACGATGAGGTTCTAGTTAATATTTTTGGTTTGATTCAAATTTGATGGCATAATTATGATGTTATACGGTGTCCTGATGGACTCTGGTGGTCTTTGATATACTAGTATGGTGTTTAGTTGGTGATGACATTGGTGGTGATTGGATGACGACAACAACAGTGGTGGTTCATGATAATGTTGAAAGGTTACACAACTTGATAAACATAATGAATCTTGGAATCTGATCTCCTTAGCTTATGTATTACCATAATATTATTTTTTTCTGTTTTAATTTAAAACATGGTATCTTATCATTTTTTATCCTACCAGGTGTGATTACTATTGCTAAACCATCAAAGAATATTTTTTAAAATAAAATAAAAATGAATTTTTAGTCAGTCATGGTGAAGATGGGATTGTTTAGTTAACATATTGATATGCATTTGGTTCTAATATTTTCTCATTGGTGCATTATTATTCTTTTTCTACATCTTCATGAGAGACTTTGGTTTTCCTAATAAGTATATTTATATGTACACCCTTTGTATATAAAACAGTTTTTAGGTTTCTAGGGGGATTATGTGGACCGTGCTGGATATTACTAGCTCAGACCTTTTGGATTTTTTCTATGTCACTTCCATATCTTTATTTTTGGGTATTTTCTTTTGGAGAGTTTAATCTAAATAAATTTTATATACATTCATTTTGGGTTGTTTTTGGTTTATTTTGTCTTATAGTATTTAAAAAAGTTTATTGATAACTAATATCCCACCTCATGATCCTACACATATTATTGAGGGTAATGGCTCCCATATTGAGATTTATATACCCTCAGTTCCAATCACTAACCTAGGGTATACTAGAGGTGAGACTCATGGGTTATTATATCTCTTCCTTCATTGTGGTATCTTTGGAGGGAGTGGGTCATGATAGGGGAGCCCCTATTTATTTTTTTTAAAAAACATACTGTAATGATTCATGGTGTGTCATAATTCATCACATTGTGATTTTTTTATATCTCTCCCTCGAGTACCTTTTCCACATACCAAACCTCTCGGGTTAACCCCATTAATTCAATTCACATCTTGAGACACTATTCATGGAATGAATGGTTTGATACAACTATTTTTAGCATCTTAGGTTTCCTGTTCCTCATCCACTGCTTTCTCAAACCCCTGAGTCTTATATTGAAGCTTAAAACACATCCAAAAACATCATTTATAGATTCTAAAATCCTCAAAACCTTTTTATGATTCTTGGTTCTCAAAATTACTCATCCTATAAATTTAAAATTCAAATTCCCTCAGGAATTTTCATACCCATATTGAAACGATGTTTTACAGGTTCCAAAGAAAATCTCCTAGATTTAGGGGGGGGGGGGTCTGACATAACAAGTGGTTTCATAGATTTGTAATAAAGTTTAATAATCTCAGACCCTGATATGGTATTTAAATCTTGGGGAAGAGAAACATTATAACCTTGATCTTGTAGAATAATTCTATTTAGTAGTTCATAATATCTTTTACATTTCATAGATTTATTGGTAGTAAATTATTTAGAGAAGGATGGAATTAGAAGTGGTTATGGTATGGATTGATAAATTCATTGGGTCAAATTATAGAATCTGGAGGTTGTATATTGAAGAATATTTTTTCTAGAGAGATCTATAGGTTCTATTGAAGGGTGTAAAATTGAAAGTGACTAAAAAGGAATAATGGGAAAGGCTTGATCAGAAAACACCAGGGGTAATTTGGATGATGCTATCCCAAAATATTGACTTCAATATTTGAGAGCTGAAAACTTCTATTGAGGTGATTTTTACCCCCACCAACATGTACGAGAATCCAACCTCTATGAACAAAGTGTCTATTATACAATGAATTTTCAACATGAAAATTTTATAGGGAAGGTTGGTCGGATCATGTGAAAACCTTTGATGGGATTTAGAGTCAACTCAAGTTATTTGGGCTGAATTTTTTGGACTAGAGTGGAAATTTATCCTCCTATCATTTATACTATATTCATGGGATGTGATGGTCATCATGATGAGTAATTCCAGCTACTGTCTGACTTAGAGTTTGAGGATGTTCATGATATTATTCCAAATGAAGATACTTAGAGGAAGAAGACCCATGATTCTTCTATAATTTTATATATTTCACAAGGTATTGGGAGTTTTAATTTATGAAAGAGTTAGAAGAAGGGAAAGAAGAGAAAGTATTTGAAGTAATTTGGATGTGATTGGACCCATATTCTAGAATTACAAGAAAAAAATAAGCATTTTAAGAAAGGATTCAAGGACCTAAGGGTAAATTTTAAAAGGCATGTTTTTGAAAGTTCATCTAAAAATCTTGTTTTGTATAAAATGAATAACATATTGGTAAGTGTTTCTAGTCCTCTTGAGTCATGAATAATTCAATATGAAGATTTATTCAATCTATATTTGAGAGGGGGAACATGATAATTTTTTTATGAATATTTATCATTGTTAATCTTGTGTACGGTGAAACTCTCAAGATAGTTGTAAAGGGTGATGTTACCATTTAGATATATAATGAAAGGTTTATGGATTTTGAAAGGGTAAAACACATACCAGAGTTATGAAAGAACCTAATCTTGGAAGGTTAGATGAAAGACATGGGTTTATATAATATAATTGTGGATTATGTGTGGAAAGTCACATAAATATTCATGGTGGTATCCAAAAGTGTGAAGGAAAAAACATTGCATATAATTAGAAATTTGGAATAAGCAATGCATGCCAGAGAAACATATTCCAAATCTTCAAGGTTGTTACATGATCATCTTAATCATATGGGTGAGAAGGGGAGGAAAGTAATAACTTAAAAGGGAATACTGAAACTTGAATGCATGGAGTTTGGAACTTTTGAGGATTATATCCTTGTAAAGAGGTGGAAGGTGTCCTTTAATACAGAAGGTCAGACACCAGAGAACTGAAATTTTTGTCTTGTTCATATTGATCTATGAGGGATTTCCCTAGTTATGTAAAGACCCGTAAAATTCAAGGAAAATTTTTTCTTAATTTTCTTTAGAATTTTACAAGAGCGCGGTTTCAGACGGCACCTGATTCCGAGGCCCGGAGTGCCCGGAATTAATTTCCGAAGTTTGGCTCGGGTACGTTCAGTGAACGAACGAGCGGGAATTCCTAACTTTTGATCCGGTGCTCGGAATTGAAATCCGAGGGCACCGATGAACTCGCAGCGCCGATTTTCGCTTAAAGAGACCTTTTCGGGAGTTGCGTTTGTTGCGAGTTGAAAGTTAATTTTGGGGTTTTTCAGTTAAGTTAAATAAAATTGAGTAAGGCAAATTTTATTATAACTTCTTAAAACCTATCAATGGAGGTTGGAAGTGGGACCCACACCCACTTAACCTCCCTTGGGAGGATTAAGTGTGGTGGGGCCCACACGAACCCCCCCCCCCCCCACCTTTTCAACTCCCCACTCTCCCTCTTAATGTCTTGACAAGTTAACTTCTATTTAATTATACAATTCATGTATATTAAATAAGTGAGTTAATTAAGGGAGTTAAACCCTTTTTGAATTTCAAACCTTTGAAATTCTTTTTGTGAATAAAATAAGACTTTGTCTTATTTTGTTGGGTTAGAACTCTTAGTCACCTTGGGAGGATTTCTTGAGAGCTTTGGAAGCTTTTCTTCTTCTTCTTCAACTTGACGAAGAACCTTCGAAGAACGAAGAACGCGAAGAACGTCGTTCTTCAACGAAGAATTTCTTCGCCGAAGAACACGGACTTTCCGCGACGCCTTATCCGCGACGTGACGTTCTTCTTCCGTATCATCTTTTCCGCGACGAACGCCATCGACAACGAATCTTCCTCCGACGTCAAAGGAATCGACACCGATATTCCACGACTCCGTCAACGTGCGACTATCGAGGTAAGGGTTCTTGAGTTCGTTGTTTCCTTTTAATTTGACTTTCCTCAAGACTTGACGAGGAACGCTCTCTTTTCCGACGAAGAACGCCACAACTCCTTTCTTCGTTCACCGTGACAACGAAGGGGACGCCATCTCTTCTTCGGACAACCTTCGTCGGCAAACGAAGATCCGCCAACGTCGTGTCTCTTCGGGCATAGCACTTCGTCAACGGATTTGACGAACGACGACCGCGACACCCGACCTCCGCGACGCCGTCTTCCGCGGAGCATAGCAGAACCTTTGAAACCTAAACCCGATGTAGGGGATTGTTGTTTCATTCTTAAATTATTTCCATTTCTTGAACATGGATCTGGCATGTCTAACATGAGGCTTAAAATGTTCATGTTTAGTTTTTATTTAACGTGAGGGGGGCCGGACCGCATGAACACGGCCGAACCCCCCCTCCAACGTTTATGTTGATTTTATCTTGCGGGAGGAAGCAAGTGGCGTGGTGCCGTCGCACCACGCGGATGAACGTGCAAATATCTACGCGATGCCGTCGCACGCACCATGGTAGAAACAACAGAAACGCGATGCCGTCGCGCCGCGTTGGATGATTATCAAAGCACGACAAAGGGGCGCGGTACCGTCGCACCGCGCCAGACGACGAACGCCGCGGCCGGTTCCGGGCCGCGGCGGGACGAAGAGACCGCGGCCGGTTCCGGGCCGCGGCGGAAGATAAGACCGGCGGCCGGGCCGCCGGCGTCGGAAGCCGAAGTGGACCGGAAATTTCCGGTCCCGTTGGAGAAAACCGGCCGGCTGGCCGGCCGGAACCGGGGAATTAATTCCCCGGCCAACTGGCAAAACCCCCCTCTTAAAGAGGGGGGCGGTTTAAATTTAAAGGGAGGGGGCCGGCTGCCCCCTCGGTTCCGCTCAAGGAGGCCCCCTCATGTGAGGGGGCGGTTTGCTTAGAAAATCGGCGCGGCTAAGCCGCGCCGCCAGAAGACAGCGGGGGCAATCAAGCCCCCCGCGTGCTGCCACCCCGTGCGGCACCCGCCGCCGCCAGCGCGGCCCGCCGCGGCCGCCAGCGCGGCCCGCCGCCGCCGCCGCCCGCGCGGCCCGCCGCCGCCGCCGCCGCCGCGCCGCCCGCCGCCGCCGCCGCCGCGCCGCCCGCCGCCGCCGGCCCGCCGCCGCCGTCCGCCGCCGCCGCCGCCGCCGGCCGCCGCGCCGCCGCCGCACCGCCCCGGGGTGGGGGGTCGGGCCGGGTCGGCCCGGACCCGGACCCCCCGTTTCGAACCTGATTTGGTTTTTGGCTCATAACTTGAGCCTCGGACCTCCGAATGACGAACCGTCTGCGGCAACGCGATCCTTGGATCGAGACGGTCGTTTTGATATATCGCACTCAAGGTTTCGGGTTACTTTGAGTTCGGCCGGGTTGGTTCGTTCACGAAACCAACCGGGCCTTCGGAGCGGAAACGCTCATATCTTGAGCCACGAACGTCCGATTGACGCGCCGTCAGTCGCGTTGTGTTCCTCTTAGTGAATCGGATCTTTTGGCATACTCCGCCCGAGGTTTGGACGTAGGTGGAGTACGGTCGAGTTGGTTTTTCCTTAAAAACCAACCGGGCCCCGGAGACGAAAATGCCAATAACTCACAGACCGGGCATCCGATTGACGCGCCGTCTGTTTCGTTGACTTCCTCTTGATGAGACGGAACTTTTGACATACTCCGACCGAGTTTTGGATGCAGTCGGAGTATGGCCGGGTTGGATTGTTCCCGAAATCCAACCGGGCCCCTGGAACGGGAAAGCTGATATCTTTCAGACAGGACGTCCGTTTGACGAGCCGTCAGCGGCGTTGGTGGTTACGTTGAGTAATGGTCCCTTTGAGTATACCCTATGGGAGTTCGGGGTACAGTTGAGATACGGCCGGATTGGTTCGCACTCAGAACCAACCGGGCCCCTGGGACGAAAAGACTATTAACTCACAGACCGGGCGTCCGATCGACGCGCCGTCTGTTGCGTTGAGACCCCTGTGACGAGACGGACCTTTGAGGCACTTCTTCGTGGGACTTTGTGATACTTGGAGTATCGACCAGTAGCTCGTGGAGCGGACCCTCCCGGAGACGAGCGTGCAGAGTACGGAGACCGTGTAGCCGGCTGAGACCTGACGACTGCTTGACCGACTCGACTTGGAGTGAGTCGACTAGCCCAGTGGACGGAGCGCCCGGTACTTGGCGGCAGACCCACGGCGGACGGAGCGCCTGGTAGTTGGCAGCAGACCCGCGGTACTCGACAGGAGGAGTACCTCAGTAGGCTATCTGGGTAGCACCCGGTATTTGGCAGCAGACCCTCAGCGGACGGAGCGCCTGGTAGTTGGCAGCAGACCCGCAGTACTCGACAGGAGGAGTACTTCAGCAGTCCTAGGTTAGTGAGCGGCAGCCTCGGAGTCGTGACAGGACCACTGTACACTCTAGAGACGGAGCTCTTCAGCAGTTACGGTTTCGATAATGAAAATCCTGGTTTGAGCTTAGACTTTTGACCTTGTGTTTACTTCATGATTGAGATGGGTCACTTGCTAACTTTGGTATATGTATGGGCATATACCCGGGTAGTGGTTATCCGTCGATTTCACAATCCTTGTGTTTCCTCATGATTGAGATGGGTTACTTAATAACTTAGGTATATGTATGGGCATATACCTAAGTAGGGTTTATCTGTTGAGATCTTCTTGTGTTTATCCTTGTTGGTTTTAGTGAGACCTTGAGGGTCTCGGGGTCCCTACTGAGTATCGTTATACTCACCCCTGCACGGGCTATGCCCGCACCTCGTTGTGTTGGTTGCAGACGACGGCCAGTACTGGCAGAGGCCGAGTGTTCGAGGACTGGACGGTACCTGGAGGTGGACTATACAACGAGGCGGTACCCAGAGGCAGACCACTGGGCGGGTCATACTTGGAGCAGACGGTGGGACCCGAGGAGCAGAAGAGCTATCTGTACCCACCCTTCAGGTGGGATTTCCAGTGGACATCTCAGCGTAGCAGCTTTACTTTTCAGTCGCTGTTTTCCCTTTCGAGTTGTACTTTACAGTTGGTCTTGTATTTCCGGCCCCTTTTACTTTTCAGCTCTTCTTTTTGTACTTAGTGTTTTACTTCCGCTTGTACTCTGTGGTGCTTGTTTTCTTTATAAAGGCAATGCCTTCCCAGTTAACGGGATTTTACACCTTTGGTGCTAGTCGCCAACCCCTGGCCTATGGAAGGCGGGCTTGGGGTAGTCACGGCACGAGCCCCGAGGACGGGTCGTGACAAATTGGTATCAGAGGAGTTCGGTTCTACCGCAGAACTTATAACTCTGATCTTTCTTTCTGTGAAGCGATAGTGTTAAGGGTACCGAGTGTGGTTTTCAGTTCAGGGAGTCCAGTGTTGGTGCGGGCGGCCGACGTATCCATACACCAGGACCCTGACAACTGATTTCCGACTTTGTGCACGAAAACACTGATTGCGTGTGTGTTTTCAAAGGTTTTTCCCCTTAAAACAGCTCAAACCAGGTCAGCTCACCAGGTATAATTGTTAATCGTGTTACGTTGTTTCTTCAGGATGGCCCCACGACGGCAGCCAGTTAGGGTTCCGAGAATCGAACGTGACGACAGCCCACCGAGCGACGAGGCCTCGGTGCAGGGCCCTTTGTCAGCAGTGGCACCGGCGGTAGCTCTACCCGCCGAGCCCCCGATGCTTCCAGCAGCAGCCGCTGACGATGCACGTCGCCTCAGCGCACTGCATGAGTTTCAGCGCCAGCGACCGCCCAGGTTTCGCGGGGAGACGGATCCCCAGGCTGCAGAGGACTGGCTGGAGGCAGTGGTACGAGTGTTTAGGCTAGTGAGGACACCAGCAGACCTCATGGTGATCCTCGCTGCGAGCCTACTACACGCAGCATCAGGTAGGTGGTGGAGCCACTTGTTTCAGTTTTGCGATGAGATGGACTTCGCATGGGAAGACTTCGAGACCTTCTTCAGGGTGGAGTTTGTGCCAGTATCTCTACACCCCGAGCGTGTACAGGAGATTCTGCCTTTGCCGCGTGTTTTTCGATCAGAAGCCGAGTCATCTGTGGGCAGTAGACAGATGATGCAGAGGTCCAGGAGGACTAGACCAGCAGTTGGGCGATCTCGGGTTTTAGGACCAGTGGTGCAGGGCACCCGGAGTGGGAACAGAGCTAGCCGTGCAAGGAGCAGGTTGTGTTACTCATGCCGCGGAAAGGGTCACCTGGCACGTGACTGTCCGACTCCTCGATCCGCAGGCTTGGAGGGAGCCACCGAGGTTGAGGTAGCGACAAATGCTTGAGCAACCGTAAAGCAGGTGGACAGGGAGGAACTAGTGGATACGTCTTTTGTACTTCTAGTTCCATGTTGATGTTGCTTTTGTGTAGCGTCTTGTAATATGAGCTGCAATAATAAAAGACGCATCCTTTGTGATGTTTTCATTCCTGTCCTCTTTTGTGATGTTACTAAGAGGTTCCAGTTGACTGTTGACTTGACCCTCACTTGTGAGACATCTACTGGAGGAGACCAGTTACCACACACTGATGCCGACAGTGTGACTCAACCCTTGGAGGCGAGAGTAACGGTTGGATCTCTTAGTAGAAGCGTCGAGGCCTTACGACGTCATCCTTGGTATGGATTAGTATCATCCATGTTAGGATTGACTGTTTTAGGCAAAGAATGTGGTTCATCCAGGGGATGAGACCAGGTTTCTCTTATCGGCAAAGAAGAAATCTTGCAGCTCTTGTGGGACCAGAGATGGTCTGTGCCATGTCAGAAGAGGTCCATGTCATCCAGGAGCGGATGAGGACAGCACAGAGCCGACAGAAGTCATACGCTGACAGGAGGCGGAGGCCACTAGAGTTCGAGGATGGTAACCTCGTCTTCTTGCGGGTCTCACCTCGACGTGGTATTCGGAGATTTGGCCGAGGCGACAAGTTATCTCCGCGCTTCATCGGACCCTTCCAAGTCCTCAGCAGGGTTGGCGAGGTGGCTTATCGCCTGGCTCTACCACCTCAGATACACCGGGTGCACGACGTCTTCCACGTGTCTCAGCTGAGGAGATACGTGCACGACCCGACGCACATCCTTGACGATGGGGCGACTTTTACGGAGGTCCCGGTGGAGATAGAGGACTGACAGGAGCGGGTCCTACATGGGCGATCGATTCCTATTGTGCGCAACAGATGGCGGCACGGGAATCTCCAGGAGAGCACATGGGAGCGGAAGGCTCAGATGCGTGCTCAGTACCCTCTTTTGTTTCCCTAGTTTTTGATGTAGCTTTACGGGGACGTAAAGCCCTGAGGTGGGAGTAATGTAAAGACCCGTAAAATTCAAGGAAAATTTTTTCTTAATTTTTTTTAGAATTTTACAAGAGCGCGGTTTCAGACGGCACCTGATTCCGAGGCCCGGAGTGCCCGGAATTAATTTCCGAAGTTTGGCTCGGGTACGTTCAGTGAACGAACGAGCGGGAATTCCTAACTTTTGATCCGGTGCTCGGAATTGAAATCCGAGGGCACCGATGAACTCGCAGCGCCGATTTTCGCTTAAAGAGACCTTTTCGGGAGTTGCGTTTGTTGCGAGTTGAAAGTTAATTTTGGGGTTTTTCAGTTAAGTTAAATAAAATTGAGTAAGGCAAATTTTATTATAACTTCTTAAAACCTATCAATGGAGGTTGGAAGTGGGACCCACACCCACTTAACCTCCCTTGGGAGGATTAAGTGTGGTGGGGCCCACACGAACCCCCCCCCCCCACCTTTTCAACTCCCCACTCTCCCTCTTAATGTCTTGACAAGTTAACTTCTATTTAATTATACAATTCATGTATATTAAATAAGTGAGTTAATTAAGGGAGTTAAACCCTTTTTGAATTTCAAACCTTTGAAATTCTTTTTGTGAATAAAATAAGACTTTGTCTTATTTTGTTGGGTTAGAACTCTTAGTCACCTTGGGAGGATTTCTTGAGAGCTTTGGAAGCTTTTCTTCTTCTTCTTCAACTTGACGAAGAACCTTCGAAGAACGAAGAACGCGAAGAACGTCGTTCTTCAACGAAGAATTTCTTCGCCGAAGAACACGGACTTTCCGCGACGCCTTATCCGCGACGTGACGTTCTTCTTCCGTATCATCTTTTCCGCGACGAACGCCATCGACAACGAATCTTCCCCCGACGTCAAAGGAATCGACACCGATATTCCACGACTCCGTCAACGTGCGACTATCGAGGTAAGGGTTCTTGAGTTCGTTGTTTCCTTTTAATTTGACTTTCCTCAAGACTTGACGAGGAACGCTCTCTTTTCCGACGAAGAACGCCGCAACTCCTTTCTTCGTTCACCGTGACAACGAAGGGGACGCCATCTCTTCTTCGGACAACCTTCGTCGGCAAACGAAGATCCGCCAACGTCGTGTCTCTTCGGGCATAGCACTTCGTCAACGGATTTGACGAACGACGACCGCGACACCCGACCTCCGCGACGCCGTCTTCCGCGGAGCGTAGCAGAACCTTTGAAACCTAAACCCGATGTAGGGGATTGTTGTTTCATTCTTAAATTATTTCCATTTCTTGAACATGGATCTGGCATGTCTAACATGAGGCTTAAAATGTTCATGTTTAGTTTTTATTTAACGTGAGGGGGGCCGGACCGCATGAACACGGCCGAACCCCCCCTCCAACGTTTATGTTGATTTTATCTTGCGGGAGGAAGCAAGTGGCGTGGTGCCGTCGCACCACGCGGATGAACGTGCAAATATCTACGCGATGTCGTCGCACGCACCATGGTAGAAACAACAGAAACGCGACGCCGTCGCGCCGCGTTGGATGATTATCAAAGCACGACAAAGGGGCGCGGTACCGTCGCACCGCGCCAGACGACGAACGCCGCGGCCGGTTCCGGGCCGCGGCGGGACGAAGAGACCGCGGCCGGTTCCGGGCCGCGGCGGAAGATAAGACCGGCGGCCGGGCCGCCGGCGTCGGAAGCCGAAGGGGACCGGAAATTTCCGGTCCCGTTGGAGAAAACCGGCCGGCTGGCCGGCCGGAACCGGGGAATTAATTCCCCGGCCAACTGGCAAAACCCCCCTCTTAAAGAGGGGGGCGGTTTAAATTTAAAGGGAGGGGGCCGGCTGCCCCCTCGGTTCCGCTCAAGGAGGCCCCCTCATGTGAGGGGGCGGTTTGCTTAGAAAATCGGCGCGGCTAAGCCGCGCCGCCAGAAGACAGCGGGGGCAATCAAGCCCCCCGCGTGCTGCCACCCCGTGCGGCACCCGCCGCCGCCAGCGCGGCCCGCCGCCGCCGCCAGCGCGGCCCGCCACCGCCGCCAGCGCGGCCCGCCGCCGCCGCCGCCGCGCGGCCCGCCGCCGCCGCCGCCGCGCGGCCCGCCGCCGCCCGCCGCCGCGCCGCCCGCCGCCGCGCCGCCGCCGCACCGCCCCGGGGGGGGGGGGGGGGTCGGGCCGGGTCGGCCCGGACCCGGACCCCCCGTTTCGAACCTGATTTGGTTTTTGGCTCATAACTTGAGCCTCGGACCTCCGAATGACGAACCGTCTGCGGCAACGCGATCCTTGGATCGAGACGGTCGTTTCGATATATCGCACTCAAGGTTTCGGGTTACTTTGAGTTCGGCCGGGTTGGTTCGTTCACGAAACCAACCGGGCCTTCGGAGCGGAAACGCTCATATCTTGAGCCACGAACGTCCGATTGACGCGCCGTCAGTCGCGTTGTGTTCCTCTTAGTGAATCGGATCTTTTGGCATACTCCGCCCGAGGTTTGGACGCAGGTGGAGTACGGTCGAGTTGGTTTTTCCTTAAAAACCAACCGGGCCCCGGAGACGAAAATGCCAATAACTCACAGACCGGGCGTCCGATTGACGCGCCGTCTGTTTCGTTGACTTCCTCTTGATGAGACGGAACTTTTGACATACTCCGCCCGAGTTTTGGATGCAGTCGGAGTATGGCCGGGTTGGATTGTTCCCGAAATCCAACCGGGCCCCTGGAACGGGAAAGCTGATATCTTTCAGACAGGACGTCCGCTTGACGAGCCGTCAGCGGCGTTGGTGGTTACGTTGAGTAACGGTCCCTTTGAGTATACCCTATGGGAGTTCGGGGTACAGTTGAGATACGGCCGGGATTGGTTCGCACTCGAAACCAACCGGGCCCTTGGGACGAAAAGACTATTAACTCACAGACCGGGCGTCCGATCGACGCGCCGTCTGTTGCGTTGAGACCCCTGTGACGAGACGGACCTTTGAGGCACTTCTTCGTGGGACTTTGTGATACTTGGAGTATCGACCAGTAGCTCGTGGAGCGGACCCTCCCGGAGACGAGCGTGCAGAGTACGGAGACCGTGTAGCCGGCTGAGACCTGACGACTGCTTGACCGACTCGACTTGGAGTGAGTCGACTAGCCCAGTGGACGGAGCGCCCGGTACTTGGCGGCAGACCCACGGCGGACGGAGCGCCTGGTAGTTGGCAGCAGACCCGCGGTACTCGACAGGAGGAGTACCTCAGTAGGCTATCTGGGTAGCGCCCGGTATTTGGCAGCAGACCCTCAGCGGACGGAGCGCCTGGTAGTTGGCAGCAGACCCGCAGTACTCGACAGGAGGAGTACTTCAGCAGTCCTAGGTTAGTGAGCGGCAGCCTCGGAGTCGTGACAGGACCACTGTACACTCTAGAGACGGAGCTCTTCAACAGTTACGGTTTCGATAATGAAAATCCTGGTTTGAGCTGAGACTTTTGACCTTGTGTTTACTTCATGATTGAGATGGGTCACTTGCTAACTTTGGTATATGTATGGGCATATACCCGGGTAGTGGTTATCCGTCGATTTCACAATCCTTGTGTTTCCTCATGATTGAGATGGGTTACTTGATAACTTAGGTATATGTATGGGCATATACCTAAGTAGGGTTTATCTGTTGAGATCTTCTTGTGTTTATCCTTGTTGGTTTTAGTGAGACCTTGAGGGTCTCGGGGTCCCTACTGAGTATCGTTATACTCACCCCTGCACGGGCTATGCCCGCACCTCGTTGTGTTGGTTGCAGACGACGGCCAGTACTGGCAGAGGCTGAGTGTTCGAGGACTGGACGGTACCTGGAGGTGGACTATACGACGAGGCGGTACCCAGAGGCAGACCACTGGGCGGGTCATACTTGGAGCAGACGGTGGGACCCGAGGAGCAGAAGAGCTATCTGTACCCACCCTTCAGGTGGGATTTCCAGTGGACATCTCAGCGTAGCAGCTTTACTTTTCAGTCGCTGTTTTCCCTTTCGAGTTGTACTTTACAGTTGGGCTTGTATTTCCGGCCCCTTTTACTTTTCAGCTCTTCTTTTTGTACTTAGTGTTTTACTTCCGCTTGTACTCTGTGGTGCTTGTTTTCTTTATAAAGGCAATGCCTTCCCAGTTAACGGGATTTTACGCCTTTGGTGCTAGTCGCCAACCCCTGGCCTATGGAAGGCGGGCTTGGGGTAGTCACGACACGAGCCCCGAGGACGGGTCGTGACAAGTTAATTTTCACAAAATATTACTATAATATTGTAAATTCATCAATTATGTGACATAGAAAGTTTGGGTGTTATTTCTCAATAAAAAGTTTTAGATTTTTAGAATCTTCTTCAGATGGTGTGCTATGGTGGAAAAATATATTGGAAGTAAGATAGATTTATTGAGGTCTAATAGCGGATGAGAATATTAAACCATGGTGTTTCAATAGTTCTAATAGTAGAAAGTCATATTATGTTATAAGAGATTACCAATAACACTGAAACATAATGGTGTTGTGAAGTGTATGAATCTGACTCTGAATGAGAGGGAAAAACACAAGATTACATGATGATTTTCCAATGCATTTTTGGTAGAGGCTATAAATTGTACGACCAAACTTGTGAATTGAAGTCCATACACTTTGATGTGGAAAGAATATAATGACCCATAATTTACATACATTTTTAATAATTCAAAATTGAAGCATTATTATTACAACATATAAAAAAACCATGAAAGGACCGTATAGTTATAGAGTCTTTAGAAAATGGGAAACATAAACAACTGATTCATAAATCATTGACATTGTCTCCCTTTTATTTTATCATATCTAGAGTCACTTTTGGCATATATTACTTAATATCCTTCTTATTGACCTAGGGAAATGAAAACATACAAAAGGGTGAGCTCAAATTTTCAGTAAGGGTAAACAAAATAAATATCAATCACATCATATTCATAAGAACATATCATTTTGGAAATATTAACCTGCAAAAGAGATAATAATTTCATAACATGGGATAAATCATAGTAGTGAAATGTAATCCCAATAATCATAACTTAAAACATGAATATTTTTGGCATATACACATAATCATAGAAAATAATTTCTTAGTATTCAAGACTCATTTCCAAGACTATCTTAGCGAACAAATTCCATTTCTGAACCGAGTTTACTCCTCATTTCAGTCCTGTTTCACTAAATCGGTTTAACCTGCCGTTCCAGCCATGTCTATCTCATGAGATTTAAATCTTTACACAATTAATTGGAGGGATATATAGTTACCACCCATCTCATAATGATACCATTCTTATGTGTGCCACAAAATCATAAATCATACATCATAGCATAACCCATGTAATAAAAAATGGGATTCTTAAACATCATGCCATCATAACATAATCCATATAAAATAAAAGGACATCATAAAATTAATTTCATCATAACATAATTAAATCAATGTACACAATAGAGATAGAAACAGAACCCTATATTATCTTAGATGGAAAATAATTTTGATAAAACACTTGAACTTTATTCTTGAGGAAAATATCCTTTCTACTTCAAAATTTTTTTTACCTTTCTTAACATGTCATACAACTAAAATAAGTTTATTAAGAATAAACTTGAAAACTTTTAAAGGATGATTCGTGGAAATAAAGTTCTAAAAATCCACTCAGACCGTATAAGTTAAAAAAAACATTCTTCTTGTACTTTGGCTGAAAAAGTCAAAAAGTACCTCGTATGAAAAACAACAAAAGATTCCTTTCATATCTTTTACTAAAAACTCACCGAAGGGTAAAATTGTATTTAAAAAATTGTAGTAGGATAGAAATAATATTATATATTGAGAAAACATGGATGTGGATGATAAATATTCCCCAGTAAATTTTGAAGTATAAACAATCTCGGATAAAAATGAGATTGCGAGGTTTTCCCTTACCTTAGGTCCGATTTGCTTCGTAAGTGTCCGAACCTCATGTATAACGATTTAAATAATGTAATTGACTTATTCTAGAATCATAATTATTTTTATGATATCATATATGGCCATATTATTATCTTTTTATTAGTAATATTTCATTGCTACTTGTTATTCGGGTGTTTATTACTTTTTGTTCTTATGCGTGTTTTGTCAAATAAATTCTTATTCTTCTTCTAGGTTATAGATACCTCATTTCAAGAATTGAATTAGTTTAATATATATCATATTTATTCATTCAATTCATTTATATAATCATTAAACATTGAAGATCATGTAAAACGAGTCGCATCACATCGTGGAGACGGTAGGCCGTACGTACGCATGAGTGATGATATCGTTCCCATGATCGTGGAATTATATTTAAGTGTATGTATACTATTTCAGAATCAATATCACTTTACAATAATAATATATAGTTATTATTTACACCATTATACCCATACAAGTATGGTGGTGGTGGAAAACAGATTACACCACGGCGTGGAGACGGTATTCCGTACGTACGCACGCGCAGTGATTTCATTTCCCATAGGATGAATAGATGGTGAAATAGGGTTGTTTCATACTTATAATAACATATCAGTATATGAGTGATACTTATGTTATTACTTCATAATGAAACAACTAAAGAAGAAGAAGTAGAAGAAGAAATAAAGTTGAAAGATCGGTAACGGATATTACCTCTTCTTTGAAGCGCCTCTTCTTAACCTCCTCTTAGGTCACTAAATATGGTTTTTGAAGAAGACCAGGACCTCTAGGATGTTTATAGGGAAGTGTAGAAGAGAAATTTACAGGGGTTGGACGATCTTGAAGGCTAAAAGTTGTGTGAGGAAGAGAGGGAGAAGGTTCCCTTTTATAAGGGAGGAGAGGGGCACCTTAAGAAAACTTAAAATATTATTTTATTATAAAGTCATATTCGGTTTTTAATATCTCCAAATTGATTTATTTAAAAGGTAAGGTGTGGATGGGTAGAAAAAATCTCATAAAATATAATTTATACAAGTTTAGGTTACTATTTTATCCTTATCATTTAGATTTAACTCTGAGTTAAATAATTTAACTTTTACCGTGTCTTTTTGTTTTCTTACACTAAATAGTTAATAAAATTACTATAACAAGCCAAAAGAACCCCAAGTTGTTTATTATTAATATATATAACCTTATCTAAGTCATTTGGCCGAACCTTAGATTTTTAGGAAGAAAATAACAACAAATAATATAATATTTGTTTTAAAAACTATTTTATGTCAGTTTTGACACTATTTGGTAATTTATTTTTGTGAAAATCATAACAGCATGATTAGTTCTAAAAAAGTTAATTAAATCAATAACATGTCATATTAATCTAGAAAATTATTGTAATTCATAAAAAGTCTCAAATTTCATTTATTTGGGAATTTATAACATCAATTATGTTAATATTTCATTAATACGATAATTAATGTATCATCATTGGGTCATAAATAAATTAAATTATTTAATGCCTAAAAATTATAAAAAAATACCATTATGTAGTAAGTATTTTTATATTTTTAATTAATATTTATAATATAATTTATCTTATGTATATCTCTATATTAAAAATAATTTACTTATTAAAATTTGATTTTAACTATTTTAACCCTTCTTTTCATAAATTAATAATAAATGTCCTAATCTAATCCAAGTGGATCTAAATTGTCATATTTTATTCCTAAGGTTGTTTTTGGTCGAATTAAACTTATATAATAGAATTTGGACATGTGTTAGGGTAATAATAATATCATTTTTAACCTTAATTACCCTATTTACTTTTTACCATGGTAAAAAAAAGTAAAAAGTTACTATTCACCAAAAAATATTTTCATCTTATTGAACCACATTTTATTCCTTGATATTAACCGTGTCTCTCTGATTTTCGAAATTCCACTCACAGAAGCGGTAAAATTAAGTTTTATGTAAATTTGCAAATTCTCCTAGAAAGTGGGTAAAAGACGGTGAAAAGTTCAATAAAATTTTTATATATCTAAAATCTTTATAAAATGACTCCAATGAATTAATTTGAACTTATATAGGTATTATGTATCAATTTTGACCTAAAATAAATTTAAATAAAATAAATAATTATTTAAATAAAAAGTCAGTTTTTAAATAGTAACCCAGTGTTTTCACTATTCATCAAAAATTGAAAGTTTTCAGAAAAATACCAAAATTTCACCGTAGGAAAATTTCGATATTCTGAATCCAAAAATGAAGTCCATTTTTAAAGATAAAATTTATCAAATTTCAAAAAGTGGGTATTACTATTCATAACGGCTAGTTTTAATAATATTTTAATAGTATATCGTTGTTAAGTGAAACTCGGTATTGCGTACGAAGCAAGCTATCGAGGAAGGTTACAATTGCGTGTAATGAAAGCCAAGTGAGTGTTGTGTATAGTGAAAGATTCCTTTGATGATGTATATAACAATAAAACATTTCTCACAAAAATCTCTGATGTTACATTCTACCCCCCTTAAAATGAATTTCGCCCTCGAAATTCGTCACTTTGTAACAAAAAGATGAGGATACCTCTCCCTCATCATATCCTAAAGCTCCCATGTAGATTATTCTAATTGGTGGTTCCTCCATAAAACCTTCACCAATCGAGTGGTGTTGTTCCATAAGACATTTTCGCTACGATCCAGAATCTCTATCGGATGTTCTTCATAAGAAAGATCTTTCTCCAGCGGTACAACTTCTGAGCTGAGTATATGTGATGGATCAGGTATGTACTTTCTCAGAAGCGATACATGGAACACATCATGAACTTGAGAGAGATTCGGTGGAAGCGCCAATCGGTAATCTACCTTCCCAACACGATCCAGTATTTCTAAAGGACCGATATACCTAGGGATCAACTTTCCTTTCTTTCCAAATCTCATTACTCTCTTCCAAGGAGATATTTGTAAGAACACTTTATCACCCACTTCAAAGTCTAGGTCTTTTCTTCAGTTTTCGGCATAACTTTTTTGTCGAATCTGAGCTGATCTTACGTGTTGTTGAATAGATCGGACCTTTTCTGCCATCTCATCAACAAGATCAAGCCCTACTAGCTTTCTTTCCCCAACTTCATCCCAACAAGTTGGAGATCGGAATTTCCTTCCATAGAGAGCTTCATAAGGAGCCATCTGAATACTGGAGTGAAAGATATTATTATAAGAAAATTCTACCAAAGGTAGGTGTTGATCCCAACCACCATTGAAATCCATAGAGCAAGCTCTCAACATGTCGTCTAGAGTTTGAATTGTCCTCTCAGACTGACCATCTGTCTGAGGATGGTAAGCAGTGCTGAAACTCAACTCTGTATCTAGAGCATGTTGAAGACTTCGCCAGAATTTTGAGGTAAACCTCGGATCCCGATCAGATATAATGGAAAGTGGTACTCTTTGAAATCTTACCACTTCCTTCACATATATCCTGGAAAGCTGATCCAAAGAGAAATCCTATCTAATAGCAATGACGTGTGCATACTTTGTAAAACGATCAACTATGACCCAGATAGCATTATTGTTTTTGGATGTTTTAGGAAGTCTGGTGACAAAGTCCATAGTGATGTTTTCCCATTTCCATTCGGGTATGGGTAATGGTTGTAACATCCCCTTAGACTTCTGCCTCTCAGCTTTAACTTGCTGACAAACCAAGCATCGAGAGACATATTTAGCAACATATCTTTTCATGCCATCCCACCAGAAGTACTCTTTCTGGTCCCTATACATCTTCGTGCTTCTAGGATGAATAGAGAATGAAGAACTATGAGCCTCATCCAGCAGCTCCTTCTTTAATTCTGGGATGGGAGGAACACAAACCCGATTCCTGAACTTTATTATCCCATCACATCAAGGTTGAATTCAGGAAAATTTCTCACCTTCTTTTGTAACTCTATATCTTCTTTATGTGCCTCTTTAATCTTCACATGTATAGATGGTTGAACATTCATTTGAGAAAGATGTGATTTTCCCCCTTCCATTATAATTCCAACATCCATCCTTTATAAATCCATAAATATTGGATATTTTTTGATCCGCATCATGGATAAACTGGCATGGACTTGTCGACTTAATGCATCTGCCACCATGTTTTCTTTCCTAGGGTCGTAATTAATTGAGCAATCGTAATCCTTAATCAGCTCCAACCATCTTCTTTGGCGCATATTCAGCTCCTTTTGTGTGAAAATATACTTTAAACTTTTATGTTTAGTATAAATATCACACCTTTCTCCATAAAGATAATGCCTCTAAATCTTTAATGCAAATATTACCGCAGCTAATTCCAAATCATGAGTTGGGTAATTTTGCTCATGGATTTTCAATTGTCGTGAGGCATAAGCTATCACCATATCATTTTTCATAAGAACACACCCCAGACCCTTCTTGGATGCATCACTGTAGATCAAAAACCTTTCTCCACTACAAGGTAGTGTGAGAACAGGTGCACTGGATAACCTTCTTTTTAACTCCTTGAAATTCTCTTCACATTCCTCTGTCCAAACAAACTTAACTCCTATCTGAGTCAATTTGGTGAGTGGGTTAGATAATCATGAAAAATATTTCACAAAACGTCGATAATATCCGGCCAAACAAAGAAAAATTCGGATCTCAGTTACTGTTGTTGGCCTCGACCATCTTTCGATAACCTCTGTCTTTGCTGGATCCACAGATATCCCCTCTTTTGAGATTATGTGACCCAAAAATGCAACTTCTTGAAGCCAAAATTCACACTTGGTAAATTTGTCATAAAGATTCTCCTTTATCAGGGTCTTCAATATAATTCTCAAGTGATCTTCATGTTCTTCCTTGCACTTTGAATAGACAAGAATATCGTCTATAAAGACTACCACAAACTGATCAAGATAGTCTCTAAAGACTCTATTCATCAGATCTATGAAGATAAGAGGGGCATTAGTAAGACCAAATGGCATCACTATAAATTCATAGTGTCCATACCTTGTATAGAAAGCCGTCTTTGGTATATCCTCTCTTTTGACCCTTAATTGACGATACCCTAAATGAAGATCAATCTTGGAAAAGTATTGAGCTCAGCGTAGTTGGTCAAATAAGTGATCAATGCATGGGAGAGGATATTTGTTCTTGATATTGATATTGTTAAGTTCTCGATAATCAATGCAGAGTCTCATTGATCCATCTTTCTTCTTAAAAAACAGAACAGGTGCTCCCCAAGGTGACGCACTAGGGCGTATGAATCCTTTATCAAGATTCTCTTGGAGTTGCTTCTTCAATTCCTGCAACTCAATTGGGGTCATTATATAAGGTGTCTTTGAAATAGGTAAAAAACCTGGTACGAGTTCTATTGAAAACTCAACTTCACGATTTGGTGGAAGACCAGGAAATTCATCCATAAAGACATCATCAAACTCCCGTACAATGGGCATATTCTTAGTCGTGAGTTTCTCACCAAACATTTGAGATAAATAAACTTCATTTAGTGGAATCAAGACCCATAAGATGGAAGAAATTTCCACTGGAAGGTTATGTTCATCTTTGCATCGATAGATGATCATAGATTGATCTGGAATATGAAATGTGACTTCCCTTCTCTGGAAATTGATATGAGCTCCATATAAATAAAGACAATCCATGCCAATAATCACATCAAATTCCACTGTAGGAAGGATCACAAGATTTGAAGGCATCACTTTCCCACAAACTTCAATCGGAGAAGAATTATAAACTTTTGATGCGACTATTGTGCCATTAGGGGTTGTCACAGCTAACTCAACATCTAATTGTTGAGGTAATACGATGGTACCCTTAGAAAATTATTCAGAAATAAAAGAGTGGGTGGATCCAGAATCAAATAAAACATTTGATACTTTAGAGTGGATGGTAAGTGTACCTTTCACCACTTCGTTCTCATACTCCACATCGCTGATAGAAATTGTATGCGACTTTCTTTTGTCTTCAGCCTTAAGAGTTTGCTGATGTCGATTATCATCAACAACTCTTGGATTAGGTTATTTATTGACATAATGTACCGTTTCCTTGCACTTTTAACATTGAAGTGTAGGAGTTGCACTTTGTGTAGCCATTTCGTTTTTCGCATCACTAGACATCTTCTTCCCATCATTGTGGCATTGAAATGCCTGATGACCTTCTTTTCCACATTTGAAACATTTACTTGTCCCTTTAAGACAACTCCCTCTATGTTTCTTTACACACTTTGAGCATAAGGGAAAACTCATCTTATTTTCAGTGTGCTCTTTAGATTTTCCTTTGAATTCCATTTTCCTCTTCTTATCAAATGCATATGACTGATGGGTTACTCCAATCTCCATCTCAACCTTGAGATCACATCGAACTATTTCCTCGTAGATATTTAAGTCCCTTATGGCTAACGCCCTTTGAAGACTTGGTTTTAATCCATTAAAGAATCGATCGATCTTAATCTCAGGTTTGATAATAATACCAGAAGCATACCTTGCAAGTCTTGTAAAATTTGCTTCGTAGGTACCAACAGATTCATCATCCTTTTGCTTTAGTTCAAGAAACTCCTTATCCATCTTTGTTCGAAGAATACGAGGGAAGTACATATTGAAAAATAAGTTCTTGAACTCGTCCCATTCTATGGATTAAATTTCATCCCATTGCCTCGTATTCTTGATAAGATTACACCATTGATCAGCTTCACCTTCCAAGTGATAAACTTCTAAGATGACTTTATCATGTTCAGAACAGTGAAGAACTGAAAATATCTTTTCAGTGGTACTGATCCACTGTTCATCCACTAATGGATCAGTAGACCCACTGAATGAGGGTGGACGCTGCCTCATGAAGGATTCAACAAAATTTTTCTCCTTCATTTGCTTATTTGGAAGTCCTTCATGATTCATAGCTTGAGAAAGTTGTGTGAGCATGGCTACAAGATTTTTCAATCCAGCTCCCATAACGTTTGGTTGCTCAGGGGGACAATCATTGCATTTCCCGTCGCATTCCGCATTAACACGGTTCCTTTGGGTTGTATCCATTAACTAAAACCAAGAATAATCGTGTGAGCAACACTAATTATAAAAAGAAAACCACATAATCAAGAATAAAATTTTACACTTAAGGTCTTATCATAGGTTATTCATGTCCATTTCCAAAACACTAAGATTGTGTTCTATGCTTAGATATATCCTTAGGGTTCTTACTAAGGCTTTCACATACTAGTTTCCATTGGTTGACTATAACCTCCCTCTGATAACAAATATAACGACCCATACTTTACATACATTTTTAATACTTCAAAATTGAAGAATTCTTATTAAAACATATAACAAAACCATGAAAGGACCGTATAGGTATAGAGTCTTTAGAAACTGGGAAACATAAACAACTGGTTCATAAATCATCTACACTGTCTCCCTTTTATTTTACCATATCTAGAGTCCCTTTTGGCATATCTTACTTAATATCCTTCTTCCTGACCTGGGGAAATGAAAACATACAAAAGGGTGAGCTCAAATGCTCAGTAAGGGTAAACAAAATAAATATCAATCACATCATATTCATAAGAACATATCATTTTGGAAACCTTAACCTGCAAAAGAGATCATAATTTCATAACATGGGATAAATCATAGTAGTGAAATGCAATACCAATAATCATAACTTAAAACATGAAGCTTTGTGGCATACACACACAATCATAGAAAATCATTTCTTAGTAGTAAAGACTCATTTCCAAGACTATCTTAGCGGACAAAGTCCATTTCTGAACCGAGTTCACTCCTCATTTCAGTCCTGTTTCACTGAACCGGTTTAACCTGCCATTCCAGCCATGTCTATCTCATGAGATATAAATCTTTACCCAATGAATTGGAGGGAGATATAGGTCCCACCCATCTCATAATGATACCATTCTTATGTGTGCAACAAAATCATAAATCATACATCATAGCATAACCCATGTTATAAAAATGGGACTCTTTAACATCATGCCATCATAACATAATCCATATAAGATAAAAGGACATCATAAAATTAATTCCATCATAACATAATCAAATCAATGTACAAAATAGGGATACAAACAGGACCCTATATTATCTTTGATGGAAAATAATTTTGATAAAACACTTGAACTTCATTCTTGAGGAAAATATCCTTTCTACTTCAAATTTTTTTTTCCTTTCTTAACATGTCATACAACTAAAAGAAGTAGATTAAAAATAAAATTGAAAAATTTTAAAGGAATCTTCATGGAAATATTTTTCTAAAAATCCATTCAGGCCGTATAAGTTAAAAAAAAAATTCTTCTCATACTTTGGCTGAAAAAGTCAAAAAGTACCTCGTACGAAAAACAAAACATATTCCTTTCATATATTCTACTAAAAACTCACCAAAGGGTAAAACTGGATTTAAAAAATTGTTTTAGGATAGATATAATATTAAATATTGAGAAAACATGGATGTGGATGATAAATATCCCCCAGTAAATTCTGAAGTATAAACAATCTCGAATAAAAATGAGATTGCGAGATTTTACCTTACCTTAGGTCCGATTTGCTTCGTAAGTGTCCGAAACTCCTATAAAATGATTTAAATAATTTCATTGACTTATTACAGAATCATAATTATTTTTATGATATCATATATGGCCTTATTCTTAGCTTTTTATTAGAAATATTTCATTGCTACTTGTTATTTGGGTGTTTATTACTTTTTATTCTTATGCGTGTTTTGTCGAATAAATTATTATTATTATTTTAGGTTATAGATAACTCATTTACAGAATGGTATTAGTGTAATATATATCATATTTATTCATTCAATTGATTTATATAATCATTAATCATTGAAGATACTGTAAAATGAGTCACATCACATCGTGGAGACGGTAGGCCGTACGTACGCACGAGCGATGATATCGTTTCCATGATCGTGGAATTTTATTTAAGTGTATGTATACTATTTCAGAATCAATATCACTTTACAATAATCATATATTGTTATTCTTTACCCCATTATACCCATACAAGTATGGTGGTGGTGGAAAACAGATTACACCACAGCGTGGAGACGGTATTCCGTACGTACGCACGCGCGGTGATTTCGTTTTCCGTAGGATGGATAGATGGTGAAATAGGGTTGTTTCATACTTATAATAACATATAAGTATATGAGTGATACTGATGTTATTACTTCACAATGAAACAAATAAATAAGAAGAAGTAGAAGAAGAAATAAAGTTGAAAGAATCGGAAACAGACATTACCTCTTCTTTGAAGCGCCTCTTCTTAAACTCCTCATAGGGCACTAAAGATGGTCTTTGAAGAAGACTAGGACCTATAGGATGTTTCTAGGGAAGTGGAGAGGAGAAATTTTCAGGGTTTGGCCGAGCTTGAAGGCTCAAAGTGGTGTGAGGAATAGAGGGGGGAGGTGCCCTTTTATAAGGGAGGAGAGGGGCACCTTAGGAAAACATAAAATATTATTTTATTATAAAGTCATATTCGGTTTTTAATAGCTCCAAATTGATTTATTTCTAAGATAAGTTGGGTATGGGTCGAAATAATATCATAAAATATAATTTAGACAAGTTTAGGTTACTATTTTATCCTTATCATTTAGATTTAACTCTAAGTTAAATAATTTAACTTTTACCGGGTCTTTTTGTTTTCTTACACTATAAGGTTAATAAACTTACTATAACAAGCCAAAAGAACCCCAAGATGTATATTATTAATATATATAACCTTAGCTAAGTAATTTTTCTGAACCTTATATTTTTAGGAATAACATAACAATAAATAATATAATATTTGTTTTAAAAACTATTTTATGTTAATTTTGAAACTATTTGGTAATTGATTTTTGTGAAAATCATAAAAGCATGATTAGTTCTAAAAAAGGTAATTAAATCAATACTAACATGTCATATTAACCTATAAAATTATTTGAATTCAGAAAAAGTCTCACATTACATTTATTTGGGTATTTATAACATCAATTATGTTAATATTTCATTAATAAGTTAATTACTACATCATCATTGGGTCATATAAATTAAATTATTTAATGTCTAAAAATTGTAAATAAAATACGATTATGTAGGAAAGATTTTTAGATTTCTAATTAATACTTATAATCGAATTAATCTTATGTATAACCCTATATTAAAAATTATTTACTTATTAAACTTTGATTTTAACTATTTTAACCATTCTTTAAATAAATTAATGATAAATGTCCTAATCTAATACAAGTGGACCTAAATAATAATATTTTATTCCTAAGATTGTTTTTGGTCGAATGACGCTTATCTAATAGAATTTGGACATGTGTTAGGGTAATAATAATATCATTTTTACCCTTAATTACCCTATTTACTTTTAACAGTGGTAAAAAAAAGTAAAAAGTTACTATTCACCAAAAATTATTTTCATCGTATTGAACCACATTTTAGTCCTTGATATTAACTGTGTCTCTCGGATTATCGAAATTCCACTCACAGAAGCGGTAAAATTATGTTTTATGTAAATTTGCAAATTTTCCTAGGAGGTGGGTAAAAGACGGTGAAAAGTTCAATAAAATTTTTATATATCTAAAATTATTATAAAATGACTCCAATGAATTAATTTGAACTTATAGAGGTATTATGTATCAAATTTGACCTAAAATAAATTTAAATAAAATAAATAATTATTTAAATAAAAAGTCGGTTTTTAAATAGTAACCCAGTGTTTTCACTATTCATCAAAAATTGAAAGATTTCAGAAAAATACCAAAATTTCACCCTAGGCTAATTTCGATATTCCGAATCCAAAAATGAAGTCCATTTTGAAAGATAAAATTTATAAAATTTCAAAAAGTGGGTATTACTATTCATAACAGCTTGTTTTAATAATATTTTAATAGTATATCGTTGTTAAGTGAAACTCGGTATTGCGTACGACGCAAGCTATCGAGGAAGGTCGCGATTGCATGTAAATCAAGCCAAGATAGTGTTGTGTGTAGTGAAATATTCTTTTGATGATGTATATAACAACAAAAAATTTCTCATAAAAATCTCAAATGTTACAAAGAACTTCCATAAGAACTCTATTTTGAAATGATAGTGGATATCTCCTACCTAAAATTTGAGGGAGAGGGACAAACTGAAGGATAATTAGTAGGCATGTTTTTTTGGGTATGGTGATAAAGATTTTGGATTTTGACTATGGAATAATGAATTATGGAAGTTCATCAGAATTTTAAATATCCACTTCAACGTGTAGATTCTATGAGAATATTATAACATGGTGGAATATATAGTGAAGAAAAATAAATCTATGAATTCTAATGTTTTTCTGGATGGAGTTTTAGATGTTCTGTTTAGTTTTGGAAGAACTCAAGTTCCAGAATCACTTGATTTTTTTGAAGGAGAAGATTTATATGGATTTTAGATTCTAGATGTGTTTACAAGACTATATATACAAAAATTTTCAATGACTATAAAATCTCAGGGAATATCTTCAAAAGGTGAATCTTCAAAAGTAGTTGTTCTGGTAGGAGAAAATTTATAGATTTATTTATAGAGTTCTACTAGGGATAAACACCAAATTTAAAGGTTCAAAAGTGACATGAACTTCTTTCTTCTTATGAATTATGGAGAACCTGAGATCCAAAAAGTGAGTGATTCTAAGTGGTTCAAGATAATGAGAGTTATCAATGAAGGAATAAATGGATTCCATACCTGTGTCTAGGGAGTGGGATCTAAAAAAACTTCATATTGGGAAAGTGTACTGTAGAATAAGAAGATCATTCATTTTAAATAAGAATAAGATGATAATAAATGGTATAAGGAAAATATTGTTGTTAAATTATTTCAAAAAAAGAGGTTTTTTTCTTAGAAATCCTTTCTCTAGTTTTAAGGAATTCAATATTTCAAAAGATGCATGGAAAGGTTGTTATGGAGGGTTTAGATCTTAATTAGTTATATGTGAAAACCACTTCCATTAATGTTGAATTGGAGGAAGAAATGTGTATATAAAATTCAATGTTTTTATGGGGAATAGAACATAATAACTAGTGTATCAACTCAAATGGATTTTGTATGTGTTGAAATAGACACCTGATAATTAGAACTATAAATTAAATATATTTATGGATGAAAATGAATTAATTTTGAGAAGTATAGATCATTTATATTAGAAAAAGGGGTTTGGTGATGGTAAATTAATTATAATTATTATTTATGTGGATAAAATACTTCTTCTAGGTTCAAGGGGAGGTCTGATTGAAGAGCTAAAAATTAAATTATTTAAAAGATTTGAGATTAAAGATCTTTATATCATAAAGGAAATGTTGTGGATGATAATTGAAAGGGATTTAAGTTTTGGAACACTATTATTGTCTTATTAAAGGTACATCTAGAAAGTGATGGAAATATTTAGAATGAGTGAATCTAATCCTATAACCCCCCTAGTTGGACATTTCAAGATGACCAAAGAGAGGAAACCAAGAATGAATTGTGAGGATGAGTACATGGTGTGGGTTCTATATGCATCCGAGGTTAGAATATTTATGTATTTCATGGTTTATATGAGTAAAACCATTGCATATAAAGTAGAGTCTTCGGAATATTCATGGAAAATCCGGGATTGAAACATTTTGAAGTGAATACTCTGGTATCTCAAAGATCAATAGACATGGCACCCTATTTCAGAATAGATGATTCTGTTGAATGGGTTTTTAGATTCAAATTTTATAGGATATTCAGACACACTGAGAAGTATCACTAGATATGTGTTTACTTTCAGAGGAACAATTGTGAGTTGGATTTCCAGTCATCAGCCTATAGTTACACTATTTTCAATAGAAGTTGAGTATGTGGAAATCATGGAAACTCAAAATGTATTAATTTAGATGAAGGGGATATTGGAGGATCATGGAATAAGGTATGAAAATATAATACAATTCTTTGATAGTCATAGTGTGATTAATATTAGGAATAATCTGATGTTTTTATCTTGGAAAACCATATTTACCTAAAGTATCAATTCATCCATAATTTTTTAGTGTTATTCTTGGTGTGAGAACCATTTTTTTGGATAAGTAAAAAAGTTTAAATAAATTAATAACTGATGAAATTTCATAATAATTACCAAATTAAAGGATTCAGATAATCCTAATGACTAAAACCACTCATATCAGTGGTGGTAAGTTCAGTTGATACAAGTTTCAAATCCATAGGTCAAGTTATAGAATCTTGGAATTGCTATAGGTGCATAGAGACATAAAAGTATTGCATATGATTAACTCTAATAGTATGTATGAGTCTTTTTGATGGATACATAAGAGTAAAACCTTAGATTATCTATAATCATACATTATTCACCTATAGTATTGGTTGAGGTGATGATTTACTATGGCCGAGTGGAGGTATGCCCATAAAGATTGGATCTGGGTGGTATTATCCCCATGGTTTTCGGTTGGACGCGGAACTAGATTTACAAAAAGATTAATATTATAAATTTATGTTGGCATTATTTATATTAGTATAATAGTTTTGTATTAAGCCTAAGATTTTGTTTTCTTGTACTTTTTATCTAATAATTTCTATTGTAATTTCATGTTTACTTTTCCAGGGAATTTGTTGTTTCCCTAGGATGAGGTCATCATATAAACCATGTAAATTCCTTTTTTCCATTTTTAAAATTATTTAATACCATTTTGTTTCATGATTTACCTTTGAATTTTTGAGATTATTGGACAATTTGTATTTATGGTGCATGGATGTCTTTTCATATCTTTATATTTATGGATTCACCTTCTACGGTGTTTCTCTCTTCCAGAACATCCAGTAACGTTTTTCCAGTTTTGAGGCTTAGAGGTTGGGTTTTTCAAAAGATACAACTTCCAGCTTCTCAAGTGATTTTAGAGGTTGGTTTAGAGTTTTGAAGGAAATCTTGGATAATGAATTCTAGGAATCATGAGTTACTTTTCCTTAAATCTTTTTTAAATTCATTGGATATATGTTATGGACATAGTTTTCATAACCATGGTTTAAATGTCCATTATGTTAGAGACATTTCTAATAGCCACAATTTATTCCGTGTCCATAGAGAATTTATATCCATAGTATTTATAATGGAATTATCATTATGAAACCGTGTTCAAGACCATGGGTATAAGTAGTTAGAATCAGGGTATAAATTGCAATAAATTCTACATATACGGACTGTAAATTACCTATTTATATATTCATTTATTCATTTAACAATAATACAAATAGAAAATAAATAAAACAGTACAACGTCACACATAAAAAATTTTCATTTAATATTAAATTAAGGCAAATAAAAGACATAAATATATCAATAAATATACTGTCAATAATGTTGCTCATCATAAACCCCATCCAAACCCTCATCATCATCAGTGCCAATATAAACATTTTTTTCATCAACATCAACATGCATACCACTAACATCACCATTTTCACCTCCAACATCCTCACCATCATCACCACTAAAATCTGCACCCTCATCATCATCCACTACACTAGAATCATCAACAATAACTGCACAATCATTTCCATCCTTATAATTTGAGTGTAGAGTTGATAACCAACCATCCATTATTGTTTCACCCTTTTATGGAACTGAATAGAATATAACTTATATCACTTTTAATAGTTCTCCATTTTTCTTTTTTTAACTTATGTTGAGATTCTTGTTGAACTTGTTACCTTGATGTCTCGATGGATAAATTTAACTATTATTGTGTAACCATACCTATAGTGTTGATAGATGATTTATTACTCAATGACCAATATATAGACAACATGATTTTCTTTTGAGGTTTATAAAAACTATTCTATGGTTCTTGTCAACTAAGACTAGATGTAAATGATCATTTGGTCTAAATTTGTGTGCTTATGTAACAACCTAGGTATTTATAGAATAATACATTTTCATATCTATTAATATTTATTAATTTAATGTTAATTTTATTTCTAATGGGGAAACTATGTGGGATAGCGTACTAGACACAGAACAACAATTTTTCTCCGAAATCTTACATTACACACAACACTGAGTTATACCGAACAATAATACAACAATAATATTATTATTTTAAATAGTAGTTAAAACTTAGCCATTGTATTGGAGATAATGAAAAAAATTAACTATATTATCATTATATATATATATTTTAAATATTTTTACATTTATCCAATAAATTGTAGAGGCTTAAAATGAGAATGAATCCAATTTTAAGCATAAAATGCTCCAATATTTTTAAAAGGGAGTTTTACCACATTTTGAAGGCAAACCCTTTTTAAACATAGTTTTTTTTCACTTTTATATGTTTTATTTGACAAAATAAACTTCTTCTATATAAGTGGGACATCAAAATTTAATTTTTCTAAATTTTTGGTAATTTTTTGATAATGTTCATTTTTAATGAATAGTGAAAAATACAGAATTCTAATTCAAAAGTTCCTTTTAATATATTTTATTTATATAGTTATATTGTCATTTTAATTGGTTTTAAAGCATGATTAGATTAATTTTTTATCATTTAATACAATTATGGTCATTGGAAGTAATTTTACATTTAAATTGGACATAAAAACATGTCAATATTTTGCTAGTTTTTACTTCTTAAAAACCCACTTTCAGGTTTTGAAAATAAGAATTAATTTTAAATTAATTAATGAAACTTCTGTGTTTGGAATTTGGAAAAAATGAACTCCATATTTGGAATCAGAAGTTCCAAATTATGTAAATAAGTACCTAATATTTTTAGACATTATGAATAGTCACTTTATTAATTATTTTCATTTACCATGGTTAAAATGTAAATATGGTAAATAAGGGCAAAAAATAACATTATAATAATATAAAACTACCCTAAAATATGTTCTAATCATATTGGATGAGATATGTCCAAACATAGGAATCCTTGGGTCAATTTTAGGAACCCATGGAGCCACTTGGGTGTGATAATGACATGTTATAAGAATTAATTTAAAGTAAAGGGAAATATAACATAAATAGGTATCTCCTGTAACACCCCAATATTTCATAGTATGTTATCTTTTCAAAGTAATTCAATACCTTGCACTACACGCAACACCGAGTTCGAGCGAACCACAACTTACCAAACCAGACGTTCAAAAAGCAGTTATAAATAGTATTAACTAAATTTTGAATTTTATATACTCCATATAATTTTAACATCCATATTTTCTGTTTCATAGACATAATATAAGAATAAATTCAATTTTTTAGATAAAGGAAGTATTTTTCAGAAAATGAAATTTTATCGCCTTTTAATGTTGAACCCTTTTTAAATCCAATATTTGATACTTCTATATTTTCAATTTGAAAAAATACCCTTATTCTTTATAATTGTGAAATAAAAATTTAGTTTTGATATATTTTTGGTGTTTTTCTGATAACTTTCATATTTTGGTGAATAGTGAAAAATACTAAATTTTAATTAAAAACAACTTTTTTAATAAAAATAATTTATAGTGTTAAATTATAAATTTTAATGGTTTGGAAGTATAGTTAGATTATATTTTTATCATTTAATACAATTTAGGTCATTATAAGTAATTTCACATTTAAATTTGACATAAACACATGTCAATCTTTTAATAGTTTTTACTCTTAAAAAAACCCACTTTTTAGTTTTGTCAATGATAATTAATTTTAAATTAAATAATTAAAGTTCTATGTTTTAAATTTGGTAAATTAGAATTCATTTTTGAATTTGGAATATCAAAATTACCTAAGTGTGATATTTTGGTAGTTTTCTGAAAACTTTAAATTTTTGATGAATAGTGAAAAACACTACGTTATTGTTTAAAGCTAACTTTTTACATAAATAATTATTTATTTTATTTAAATTTATTTTAATTAAAAATATATATAATACCTATATAAGTTCAATTTAATTCATTGGATTCATTTTATAATTAAATTAGATGTATAAAAGTTTATTGAACTTTTTAACGTCTTTTACCCACCTTCTAGAAAAATTTGTAAATTTGCATAAAACGTAATTTTACTACATATTTGAATTGAATTTCAAAAATACAAGAGACATGGTTGACATCAGTAAGTAAAATGTGGTTCAATAAGATTATTTTTATTTGAATTGAAACCTTTTACTTTTATTTACCACGGTTAAAAGTAAATAGGATAATTAAAGGTAAAAATGATTTTATAATTACCATAAAAAATGTCCTAATTCTATTGGATAACTATATTTCGACCAAAAAAAACCTTAGGAATAAAATATGATCCCTTTTTCCACTTGTACTCAATTAGGACATTTATTATTATTTTATTTAAAGAAGAGTTAAAAGTGTTAAATTCAAAGTTTAATAACTAAACCATTTTTAATATTGGGTTATACATAAGATAAATTGGACTATAAATATTAATTATAAATATAATAATAATAATATATATGTAATGGTATTTTATTTATAATTTTTAGTGATTAAATAATTAAATGTACTTATGACAAAATGATGATGCAGTAATAACTTTATCAAGGAATGATTAAAATAATTGATATTATAAATATACAAATAAATGAAAATTGAGGATTTTGATGCCATAAAAGAATTTTCTAGATTAATATGACATTCTAGGGTTGAATAAATGATTTTTTTTCTAAATAATCATACTGTTATGACTTTCACAAAAACCAAATACTAAATAGTGTCAAAATTGACCTAAATTAGTTTTTAAAACAAATACTATAATATTAAATAATATAATATTAATAAAAATATAATGTTAGGAAAAAGGACATATATAATGATAACTATGTCATTAATGAACCACTTTGGGTTCTATTTTCATTTTATATTAATTTCATTAGCCATTTATTATAATAATACAAGAGGACATGGTAAAAGATAAACTATTTAACTAAGAGTTTAATCTAAAGGATAGGGTTAATATGGTGACCTAAAAATGTCTAAAACCTATTGGTTGAAAGGATTTATACCCATCCCCACCTTATATTTGAAATAAATCTATTTGGAGCTATTATAAATAAAAAATGATTTTATAATAAAATAATATTTCAAACTTTTACTAAAGTGACCCTCACCTCTCTTATTAAAGGGTACTTACCCTTCTCTCAAAATCACACCTCCAAAGCCATTTTTCTTAGCCAAAACCTACCAAAATATCTTTCCAACTTCCCTAAATTCAACATAAAGTCCTTTCTTTAAGAATAAATCCAATCTAAGGATCCCTTTTGTTCAAATCAAAAGGAAACACCCAAAGAAGAAGTAATTATTTTATCTCCTCTTTCAAAGTTCTTTTTTTCTTCCACTTTCTCTTTATTTGTTATCTCCATACCAAAATAATAACTACAGTACTTTCTAAATACATTGATGTTATAATAAATATGGTACAACCATACTCATTATTCTATCCATTCTATGAATGATAATGTCACCGTACGTGTGTACGTACGGCTAACCATCTCCACACCGTGGTGTAATTTGTTATTCAACGCTATATTATTTGGATGGATATAATGATGAGTAATATGTATGTAAATAATGAAAAAAACATAATAATTTCCATATAGAATTAATATACCATCCAATCCAACACCTTTTAATCATTAAATAAATGATATCGTCGCTCGTGTGTATGTACGACTTATTGTCTCCACGACGTGATGAGATTCATTTCCAGGTTCACCATTCAATGATGATTATAAAAATATATATGATTAATAAGTGTGTAATATATGACATAATAATTATACTGGATATATATATATATATATGTATGTATGTATGTATGTACTTACATATATCTTATTCACTTACTTCCGTTCAATACAATATGAAAATAGAAACAACGTTTATGCGTACATACGACCTACCGTATCCATAAAAGGGGTTTTCCATTTCATATATCTTTCAATTATACATATTTATATTATAAATATATATTATATATAAGTCATGTTTTATATTCTATAAGTATTTAAATCATTATCCAAATGATACGATCAAGATTAACAGGTTAAAACACGTACGAAAAAGAAAACGATTATTACCCAAAATGTTAATTTAACATGGAAATAATTATTAAATGGGTAGTATAAAGTCATAAATGAATCATGTATGATATAATAAATATGAATATGGTTCTTTTATAATTTAATAACATACTATGGTAATTATATAGGAGGTTAAATGTACCCTCGACCAAAGGAAAGTGCAAGTTAAGGGTTAATTCCGCAATCTCATTATTATCCGAGATTGTTTGTGTGTAATTTTTTTCTAGGAAATATTTATTATCCAAGTCCATGTTTCATAAAATAAATTTCAAAATTATTCTTTTATGGAACTCTATAACTAAAACAACATTTTAAATGTTTTAAATATTTATTCTTCTAAATCATTCTCATAAATGTCCATGTTTTCAAAATGGTTTTAATGATTTATTTATATGAAAATGATTATTTTAAAATATTAATTATATTTAAAAGTTTCAAAGTGGTATGAGACACTTTGGTTAAAAAAATATCTTTTAAATGACTTCCTTTATAAATGTGTGACTTTTAAATGATTTCACAAAAGGGATATTTTTATCCAAAATTTTTACTGATCATTTTCAACTATGTAAAAATTATTTACTTAATATTATTCTTGATTAAGGTTGATTTATTATAATACATTCTTCCATATTTTATCGAATGAGTTATGATATGTTTGACCATAGATGTGATATTTGTATACCCTTCATGGTTTATGGTTGAGGTATTAATATTTCATATGCTAGTTTTAATAGGAATGTTTATGTTATGTTTCAACATTTTCATATGAGGAATGCAGTAGACTTAGTAAGTGATGAGTAGGGCCCACTATAGCCCCTCGATGCATCGGTAGGTCTCATGAGATAATATAGTGTCTTGGTATAAGGCCTTGACAAAAAAATTATTTGTAGTCTCTGCACAAGGCCTTGACTATGTGGTAATGATGTCCAACGTTAGGTATTACCTCATTATGAAATTAATTATTACATGTGATTATTCGACCAGTAGAATATCCATGTTCATATTTAGATGGAAATGTTTTATTGATTTTCTTCATATAATGTTCAATTATATGTTTAAAAGGATATTGTTTTTATTACACATCTTTCCTTAAAAGTTTATAGATTTCGCTAAATTATTTACCCTTACTGAGCCTCTGAGCTCACCACTTTCTTATGTTTTGTTTTCCTAGGATTCCAAGAAGTGTATTATGTTTGATATGGAGGGTTAAGCTATGGGAATAATGGTTTTCTCAATGGATTATTTTTGTTGTGTTTATTTTTGAATGTGTAATGTAATGTTCATGTATGTAATCTATTTTCCAAGATTATTAAACTGTCCAGTCCTTAGGGACTTGATTCTTTGTTATCATGCAAATGTATTAAAATAATGAACTGGATCCGGGATTTTGGGGTCGGGGAGTTACATTTTTTATCATTGGAAGATTAATACAAACCTTGGAAACTATATTTAGAAAAACTCTGACTAGAAAACATTACCCTAAGATAGACTTTGAGGATTAGTATAGAATAACTTCCAAGAATTTTGGTAATGTAGTGATTTTGTGTATTTTACAAAAATACATCCCTATCTGGATACGAGCAGGTAGAGTCGGCTCTATCACATATGTACCTAGGAGTGAAAACTCCGACAAGGAGTTTCGGTCTTGACTTGGGGTATCCTGGTACAAAAAAATGTGTCTTTCTGTACTCTTGGTTACGACACTCCTGAGGGATATTGTTAGGATAATTCACATTTTCCTTAAAAGCCATTATGAAGGATTCAAGAGTAAATAATTCCTCAAAGAAATCATTTTTTTAGGTTTATATATTATATTCATAATATTTTAAATTTATGTTAGGTATTTTACAATTTTGAAATTATGCATTGCGATTCATAAACTAACATAGTGTATTCCATTGTTTAGAAATGGCACATAGTAGAAGGAATGATAACTCCAGCAATACACATGATCCAAAGAGTAAGAAGGATCATATCTTTCATGGTATTAAGCGAACATTTAGAAGGGAAATATTCTCCCATGTATTCTCATCAGATGAATAAATAGTATCGTGTGTTAATAAGATAAGTAAAGAATTCTTTGAGTCCTATGACTTTCAAGGGAAGAAAGAGAAGAAAAGGATGGTTGAGATAAATATGGATAAAGGGATGAGGGAAAAGAAGGACTTTCCCATATGTGATAACTATGGAAAGAGTCACCTTGGTAAATTCCTGAAGGGAATGGGAGTTTGTTATAAGTTTGGGAAAAAAGGACACTAAGTATGTGATTTTAAGGGTAAGAAAAAGGCTTCAAATGTACAATGCTTCATCTGCAAGTAGTTCAGAAACAACACAAATCTATGTCCAAATCATTAGAGTATGCCCCAAATGATGCTATTGGATAATAATCAAGTTATAATACTACCAAATATGAAGAGGAATGACTAGGGGTATTATGTTGTTATTAAATAATTATTTAATTTGAGTTTTGTATCAATGATGTACTGGTTATATGAATTATGAAAATAAATAAGGATTGTATTGAAATACTATTTAATTGAGGATTTGAGATTATATGGTTCTAAGAAAAGTGACTCAATAGAAAGTTATTTTTTTTGGAAAATAAATGGTTGAAGGAAATATAAACCTTAATATGTTTTTGATACTTAGGTAGTGATTTTGAAATAATATATAATTGATTTGGATAAATTATATTCGATATTCTTCACTAATTTGAAACTAATTAATTGTTTGTTTATTCCATTATTGTTGGAGTTTAAAACATTTTTGGATATAAGGAGTACATCTAGTTTTGGATAAGTAATAGGGGATCATTAATTTATTTAGTAAGGTTTTATGATAATTCAGGGTTTTACCATGTTTTAAAGGAATACACAATAAAGGTATTCACATGTTATTACATGGAAAAAAAGATCTTCATTGCGTTTAACTTCCTTATAAAATTTGGACTGTGAGTTTGGAAAGAATAATTTTGGATAAGTCTAAAGGTTGGAATAGATTAAGTTTGAAATTGGATACTATTTTTAAGGTCAAATAATTACATAAGATTGTTTTTGGATTGTCATAAAAGGACAACCTAGAGGTCGGGAGACAACCTGCCGCATTCGGCAAGGCTGCAAGACTTAAACCCGCAACTGAAGGGCGAAAAGGGAGAATCACCTACCACTGGCCTACTTGAGGTCCTGGTTTGTATAATTTAGTTTTTTAATATTATGAAAAATGAATTATAAAATCATTATTTTTGGAACCCTATACGATTTTATTAAATTGAATATTTTAGAATTCTATTATCTTTTGGAGTGAAAGATGAGTTTGTGGTAGGAATTATTTGAAGGATGAAACTCTACCTATCAAGTATATTTTTTCCTCTTATTCTATGAAAAAATTAATTCTTAAACTTTAGGGAAGGGATATTAAAACAAAAAATGTGTTATCCTAATACCTTATGTTTTGCTGAACCAATGATATTTTAAATCATCAGAGATTGATGGCTTTGAGGCCCTCAATTTTTCACTTGTTTGTGATTGAAAACCTCAATAACTCCCTATAAATATTTATGTTTTCTTATAATTATGTGTCTCTAATTTCCACCAATGTTCTCCTAACTGAGATTATAATTTCGTGGCGACTTTTTCATTTCCCTTTCTCTCTTATTAAGACTAAATTTTATTAACCCAATTTCCGATTTCGGTTTTCCACAAAGTTATTTTTCTATTTTAACCTTTTATTTTTGAAGAAGAATTTAAAATTGTGAGGATTCAATTTATTGAAGGAGGGGATAATGTAACAACCCAAGATTTCATAGTACGTCATCTCTTCAAAGTAATTCAATAACGTGTACTACACGCAACACCAAGTTCGAGTAAACCACGACTTACCAAACTAGCCATTAAAAAAGCAGTTATGAATAGTTTTAATTTTATTTTGAATTTTATATACTCCATATAATTTTAACATTCATATTATGTGTTTCTTAGATATAATATAAGAATAAATTCAAATTTTCAGATAATAGAAGTATTTTTCAGAAAATATAATTTTACCGCCTTTTAATGGTGAACCATTTTTAAATATAATATTTGACACTTTTATATATTAAATTTGATTAAATAAGCTTCTTATTTAGAATCAGGTCATAAACATTTAGTTTTTATAAATTTTTGGTGTTTTTCTGATAACTTTTATATTTTGGTGAATAGTGAAGAATACTAAATTTTAATTGAAAAAACTTTCTTAATAAAAAGAGTTGATAGTGTTAAATTATACATTTGAATGGTTTGGAAGTATAATTAGATTATATTTTTATCATTTAATACAATTTAGGTAATTAAAATTATTTTCACATTTAAATTTGACTTAAACACATGTCAATATTTTGATAGCTTTTACTCTTAAAAAAACTCTCTTTTTTGGTTTTGACAACAAGAACTAATTTTAAATTAACTAATGCAAGTTATATGTTTTAAATTTGGTAAAATATAATTTATTTTTAATTAGGAATATCAAAATTATCTTAGGGAGAAATTTTGGTATTTTTTCTGAAAACTTTCAATTTTTGATGAATAGTGAAAAACACTGCGTTATTGTTTTAAACCGACATTTTATTTAAATAATTATTTATTTAATTTAAATTTATTTTAAGTAAAAAAATATATATAATACCTATATATTTTAAATTTAATTCTTTGGAGTCATTTTATAATAAAATTAGATGTATAAATATTTGTTGAACCTTTTAACGTATTTTACCCACCTTCTTGGAACATTTGCAAATTTACAAAAAACCTAATTTTATTACTTATGTTAATTTAATTTCAAAAACCCGAGAGACACGGTGGATATAAATAAGTAAAATTTGGTTCAATAAGATAAAAATAATTTTTGGTGAATAGTAACTTCTGACTTTTATTAACCACGATTAAAAGTAAATAGGGCAATTAAAGGTAAAAATGATATTATAATTATCCTAAGAGATGTCCTAATTCTATTGGATAAGTTTATTTCAACCAAAACCAACCTTAGGAATAAAATATGATCGTTTTGTCTACTTTTATTAGATTAGGACATTTATTATTATTTTATTTAAAAAAGAGTTAAAAGTATTAAATTCAAAGTTTAATAACCAAACCATTTTTAATATAGGGTATGCATAAGATAAATTCGACTATAAATATTCATTAGAAATATAAAAATATTTCTTATATAATGGTATTTTATTTATAATTTTTAGATATTAAATAGTTAAATTTATTTACGACACAATGATGGTGCAATAATTACTTTGTCAATGAATGATTAAAATAATTGACATTATAAATATAAAAATAAATTTAAATTGAGGCTTTTGATTCCATACACGAATTTTATATATTAATAGAACATGTTAGGGTTTATTAAATGATTTTTTTCAAAGTAATCATGCTGTTATGACTTTCACAAAAACCAAATACTAAATAGTGTCAAAATTGACATGAATGAGTTTTTAAAACAAATACTATATTATTAAATGATATAATATTAATAAAAATCTAAGGATAGGAAAAAGGACAAATATAATGATAAATATTTCATTAATTAACCACTTAGGGTTCTCTTGTATTTTTATATTATGTTTATTAACCATTTATTATAATAATACAAAAGGACATGATAAAAGTTAAACTATTTAACTAAGAGTTAAATATAAAGTATAGGGTTAATATGGCGACCTAAAATTGTCTAAGACCTATTGGTATAATTATTTTCACCAATCCCTACCTTATATTAGAAATAATTCAATTTGGAGCCATTAGAAACCGAAAATAATTTTATAATAAAATAATATTTCAAACTTTTACTAAAGTGACCCTCACCTCTCTTATAAAAGGGTGCTTACCCTTCTCTCAAAATCACACCTACAAAGCCAGTTGGTCCGGTCAAAACCTACCCAAATATCCCCCCAAAATCACTCAATTCAACCTAGAGTCATTTCCTTGAGATTAAATACAACCTAAGGGGCCCTTTTGTTCAAATCAAAAGGAAACACCCAAAGAAGAGGTAATTATTTTATCACCTCTTTCAAATTTATTTTCTTCTTCCACTTTCAATTTATTTGTTATTTTCATTCCAAAATAATAAATCCAATAGATTCTAAATACTATGAAGTTATTATAAATATGGCTCAAGCATACTTATTTTTCTATCCATCTTATGAATGATAATGTCACCATGCATGCGTACGTAGGGCTTACCATCTCCACGCCGTTGTGTAATTTGTTATTCAACATTATGTTATTTGGATGGATATAATGATGAGTAATATATATATAAATAATGAAAATAACATGATAATTTCTCTATAAAATTAATATACCATCCAATTCTACTTCAATTAATCATTAAGGAAATGATATCATCGCTTGTGTGTACGTACGACTTACCGTCTCCACGACGCGATGTGATTCATTTCCAGGTTCACCATTCAATGATTATTATAAAAATATATATTATTAATAAGTTTTTAATATGTGAAATAATAATTCTAATAGAGATATATATATATATATATATGTATTTACCTATATATATCTTATTCACTTACTTCCGTTTAATTGGATATGAAAACCGAAACATCATTTATGCGTACGTACGACCTACCGTCTCCATAAATGGTGTTTTCCATTTCATATATCTATCTATTATACATAATTATATTCTAATAATATATTATATATAAATATTTTTTTATATTATGGATGTATTTAAATCATAATCCAAATGATACGATCAAGAATAAGAAGTTAAAACACTTAAAAAAAGAATGCGATTATTACTCAAAATGTTAATTTAACATAGAAATAATTATTAAACGTGTAGTGTAAAGTAATAAATGAATCATGTATGATATAATAAATATTAATATGGCTCTTTTATAATTTAATAACATACTATGGTCATTACATAAGAGGTTAAACGTACCCTCAACCAAAGGAAAGTGCAAGGTAAGGGTTAATTACTCAATCTCATTATTATCTGAGATTGTTTATGTGTAAGTAATTTTTGTGACATATTTATTATCCATGTCTAAGTTTCATAAAATAAATTTCAAAATTATTCTTTTAAGGCACTCTTTAACTAAAACATCATTATAAATGTATTAAATATTTATTCTTCTAAATCATTCTCATTAATTTCCACGTTTTCATAATGGTTTCAAGGATTTATTTATATGAACATGATTGTTTTAAAATGTTAATTCCTTTCAAAAGTTTCAAAGTGGTATGGGAAACTTTGATTCAAAAATATATTTTAAATTACTTCCTTTATAAATGTGTGAATTTTAAATAATTTCACAAAAATGGATATTTCTATCAAAAAGTTTTACTGATCATTTTAAATTGTGTAAATATTATTTACTGGATATTATTCTTGATTAAGGTTTATTTATTATAATACAATATTCCATATTATATCTAATGAGTTATGATATGTTTAACTGTGGATGTGAAATTTTTATACCCTTCATGGTTTTTTGTTGAAGTATTTAAATTTCGTATGTTAGTTTTAATATGAATGTTTATGCTATGTTTTAAAATTTTCATAATGGGAATGCAATGGACTTAGTAAGTGATGAGTGGGGCCCACTATAACCCCTCGATGCATCGGTAGGTCACATGAGACATACAAGTGTCTTGGTATAAGGCCTTAAGAAAAATTTTATTTGTAGTCTTGGAACGAGGCCTTGACTATGTGGTAATGATGTCCAGCATTAGGCATTCCCTCATTATAAAATTAATTATTACATGTGATTATTCGACTAGTAGAATATCCATGTGCATGTTTATATTGTAATGTTTCATTTATTTTCTCCATATTATGTTCATGTTTTTGTTTAAAAGACTATTTTTTATTAGACATCTTTACTTAAAAGTTTATAGCTTCCACTAAATTATTTACCCTTACTGAGCATCTGAGCTCACCCCTTTATTATGTTTTGTTTTCTCAGGATTCCAAGAAGTGTGTTATGTTTGATATGCAGCGTTGAGCTAGGGGAATAATGGAATTCTCAATGGATTATTTATGTTTGACTTTATGTTTGAATGTGTAATGTAATGATCATGTATGTAATATATTTTCCAAGACTACTAAACTGATCGGTCCTTCGGGACTTGATTCCTTGTAATCATGCCAATGTATTAAAATAATCCACTAGCTCCGGGCTTTTGGGGTCGGGGCATTACATATCCTAAATAAAACAATTTTAATTTGGTTTATATAAATTATCTCTTTTAAAATAAATAGTAATTATAAATATAACATTATTTCCTACATCATGGTATTTTATTTATAATTTTTAGACATTAAATAAATAAATTTATTTATTACAAAATGATGATGCAGTGATTACATTATTAATGAAATATTCAAATAAATTATATTATAAATATTAAAATAAATATAATTTGAACATTTTGATTCCATTCACAATTTTTTCGGAGGAAATTGACATGTGAGGTATGATTTAATGACTTTGGTTCATAGGAATCAAGTTTTTATGACTTTTAAAAAATAAATTTCTAAATAGTGTATAAATTGAAAAAAACATGTTTTTAAAACAAATACTTTTTTATTAAATGATATAATAGTCCTAAAAATATAATATTCTGCCAAATGAAATATATATTGTTAAAAATTCCATTAATTATACACTTGTTATTTGATTGTAAATTTTTAGTGACTATAGTAACCATTTATTATCAAAATACATGAAGACATTGTAGGAGTTAATGTTTTTAATTAAGGGTTAAAGATAAAATATAAGGTTAATTTTGTTACATAACTTGTATAAAACCTATTGGTTGAGAGTATTTCGACCCATAATCATCTTATCCTAGAAATTTATCACTTTTGAACTATTATAATTTTAAATTAAATTTATAATAAAATAATATTTCATGTCTTTCCTAATGTGCCCCTCATCCCTCTTATAAAAGGCCACCACAACTACCCACTTTCTCACACCTATAAATCCCCTTGGATCATCAAAATTATTCTCCAATAAGATCCAAAAATACCTAAATTACTCTTATAAGCATAACCTTGGGATAAGCTAACTCGAATAAGCATTATGGCTCAAATCAAAAGGAGTTACCCATTTTTGAGGCAACATTTTCTATCAAGCTCCTTTCCTTTATTTTCCTTCTCCACCCTACACTCTTTTTATAAAATTATTTTATAACAACAAAAAATATCCTAAATATAATATTATATTGTTATGCTAAGTATTCTATCTAAAATTACTCACACCTCCATCAAATGAATATAAAACATATTGTTTTTGTTTATGACAAACTACTGCTTCACGAAACATTGATTGTTCAATTTTATCTTACCACCTATCATGGTGGAAATTTTGATAAAAATGAATTTATATATGATATATATTATATTTATATTGTCTATATTATTTTTTTTATTTTTTATTTACAATACACCATTATGCTTTCTATAATGTGTAAATACGAATGTGGACTACCACCCCCTCAAAGTGATATGACTCGTTCATTCCATACATGGAACACATAAATAATAGAATTAATGAAATTATATAACATATATAAATACATATTTTACGGTAATTATATAATATTTATATATAATTTACTTTTCATTCCTTTAATATGACAGCGAAATGAAGGCAGCGTTCATGCATACGTATGACCTACCATCTCCATGAATTGTGCATTTAATTTATCATATAAAAATGTTACAAAATATTATAAATACATATATACTGTATATATACGATATTTAAATCATTAATATCGTTATGGATATGATTTAATTTTTACTATATGGACTATTTACATCAAAACATGTTCATTTTAGACTCAAGTATTCAATATTGACAAAATGACCATTTTGAACTTGAATAATTATATGACTGTTATAACAAGGTAATAAGTGATATAAAAGGAATAAGAAACTATAAAATGGTTATCAAAAAGTATAAATGAACTTAATTTTATCATCTAGGAAGAACAAGGAACATACCTGATGATTTGGACAGAAGTTAAGGGACTTCATCTCAATCTCGTTTCATTGAGTCATATTTGGATTAATATATGACCTTCTTTTATATGATATATAATAAACCCCTTAGAATTTTAATTTTATTCAATAGTTTTAAAAATCAATATTTTTTTGAATCATTTTAATAAATGAAAAAATGAATGTTTCTTTTTTACGTACGCGACGACAATGACCTTTCTACTGTCGTAAGCATTATTTGATATTTAGATTTCTCTATAATCCATAATGTTTTTAAAAATAAAATTAAATACCATATTAATTTTTAGGGTATTTTTTTATTTAAAATGGTTTTGATAATAGATTGATTATGTCAATATCTCAAAAAGATATATTGTGATTGTAATGTGAAAATGTTATCTTTATTTTATGCTTGTTTTATGTGTTATGATTATGTTGTGATTATTGGGAATTGTTTATGTATACGTGTAATTTAGTGATAAATCGAGGTAGGGTGAGCCTGAGATAGAAATCCAATTATTTGGGTAATGTGATAGAGGTTAACTATAAGGTTTCTACTAAGAGATTATGGGAATATACTGTGATGGGTATTCCAAACGTAACCATGAAGGTTACTCCCTATCTAACTTTGAAATCTACAATGAAAGTATGTTATGGATGCCACAAGATACTATTATAATTTATGATTTCTATGTGTTATTGATAAATTTTATGATTTCATGAGGTATGTTAAAGAGCTTATGTTTTATAAGTAAAAAGTTTGTTTAATTAATTTGTATGTATTCATGGAATAATGTTTTCTTTCATTATTTTATATCCTTTACTAAGATTTTTATTCTCATAAAAAGTTTTTGAAATGTTTTTAATTCGGTATAAGTAAGGGTAAGATAAAAGAATAATTCAATAATATTTTTATCAAGAAAATAATTCTTGTTTTTTAAGAAGTATTATTGTTGTGAAAAAATATGGATAGAGTAGAAGTATCTACTTTGTAATATTTGAGATGTAATGTAATAGTTATGGCCTAATTCTCTAAAACACTAAACTTGAAAATATCCTCAATGTGAAAGAAAGTAAAATCTTTATCAAAAAGCATGATTATGTAATGTTTAAGGTTGGGGCCTTATAGTTGGTATCAGAGGATGATTTAGACAACTTTGGAGATTATGATGTTTTCTTAGGGTTAGAGATATCATAATGGGTTTATAATATTAAGGTAGATTATAAGTTAAAGGTCTTAGAAACCCCTTTTGAGGAATTATTATCTGAAATATTATGTTGACTAATGGTATTTTTAGAGACATTCACCTTTGATAAAATTATGGGTTATTAATTTTTGGGATGAAAAATGCGAGGGTTGAGATAACCTTTGAGGTTAAAATTTCTTATGGTTATTTTTGAGGATTTTATTTAATTTTTGGGAATGTTATAAAATTATATAGTTTTTAAAAAAGGACAACACATAGACTCTGTGACAACCCATCACACTAGACAAAGCTGTGGGAATCAAACCTATAACCAAAGTGCGACTGGGATTTATTGCCTACCACTGGCCTACGTGAAGTCCCTGGTTAGTATGAATTATTCTTTTTAGTTAAATGATTTTATGAATTAAGAATAAGTTTATTTTGGAAACTTATGTTTTATTAAATGGATATCCTTAGTATTGGAAAATTATTTGGTGAATAAGTGAAAAATGTTAATTTGGAAGACATTTTCTCTTTTTGGAACAGTATATGCCTAAGGAAAATAGAATACTATGAGATTTCATTTGTAGAGTAATGGTTGAATTTTGGTTTGGAAGAATATAAGTTTTTATTGTGTAAATATGGAGATTTATTCTATTTATTTAAATGATTATCCTATTATGTAGAACATGTGATTATGTTAATTACTTTTAAGTATGAGACTTTACGATTAGTCAATGTGATTTGGAGATAAATGTTAAGATTTATTGTGGAAGAATATGCGATATAATACTTCTGAATTTTGGGTTTCAATATTACTTTGGATTATTTTGAGGGATTTTAAGGACATTTATTGTTGAATGTTCTATGTAGAACATGGGTATTACTATATAATTTTGGAGATTAAAAGTAGTCCTTCTCTTTATAAAAGATTATTCCTTTTGGGAGATTATCTGATATGGCACTAACCATTTTGGTTTTGGTTAATGTATAAAGACCGGGGAAATATATATTTCATCTGTTGTGGATTATGTGATTCTATAGAAGTTGATTCTAGTGCTTTATGTGTGGAAAAGTCATCTTTAATACTCATCGTTTGGAGAAAATATGAGTTTGTGGTAGATATTTATTAAAGGATGAAACTCTACTTAACAAATATATTTCCTTATGTTCTTAGTCAAGATCAAAATAAAATTCCTCAAAATTGTTAGATGGATATTAAAAAAAAATTTCTGTTTACTTTTCCTACTAAGAAACCAAAATTTTTTTAACTCATCACAAGTTTATGATTTTATAGTTGTTAACTTTCTCCGGATCATGTTTTCTACCACTCTCCATGATAACAAAATGATTAGTTTTTATTCCATATTTATTTTTTCCTACATGTAATCCTAGTATGTGTTATATTATGTAAAATTTTTACTTATATTAATTTCTTTTAATGTGATAGTTTTATTGAATCTTTTTTTGATGTGGGATTTTCAATGATGTTTACGAGCCTAATTTTAAAATTGTTCAGATGCAATTTTCAATAAGAGGGAATGATGTAACATCCCATGAATTTATAGAATAATACATTTCCATATCTATTAATATTTTTGAATTTAATATTAATTTTATTTTAAAGGGGACACTATGTATGATTACGTACCTGATGTAGAACAATGAGTTTCTCCAAAATCTTACGTTGCACACAATACTGAGTTATACCGAAAATAATACAACATTATTATTATTATTTTAAATTCTAGTTAATGCCTAGAAATTGTATTTGAGGTAATGAACAAAATTAAATATATTATTAATGTACATATTTTTTAAATTGTTTTACATTTATCCAATTAATTTTAGAGGTTTAAAATGAGAATGAATCCAATTTTAAGCATAAACTTCTCTAATATTTTTAAAAGGTACTTTTACTACATTTTGAAGGAGAACCCTGTTTAAATATAATTTTTGTCACTTTTATATGTTCTATTTGACAATATGAACTTATTATATAGAATAGGGAAATCTGAATTTTCATTCGTTTATTTTTTGTAAATTTTTCTGATAAAGTTCATTTTTTAATGAATAGTGAAAAATTGTGCATTGTAATTCAAAACTGCCTTTTCATCTAATTTATTTATCTAGTTATATTGTCATTTTAATTGGTTTTAAAGTTTAATTTTATTATTTTTTTATCATTTAATCTAATTATGGTCATTTTAAGTAATTTCACTTTTAAATTGGACATAAACACAAGTCAATCTTTTAATAGTTTTTATTTCTTAAAAACCAGATTTTTGGTTTTGACAATGAGAATTAATTTTAAATTAATTACTGAAACTTATGTGTTATGAATTTTGAAAAATTTATTCCATATTTATAATCATAAAGTTGAAATTGTGTAAATAATTACCTTTTATATTTGGACATTATGAATAGTAACTTTAGTAATTATTTTTATTTACCATGGTTAAAAGGTAAATCTTGTAAATAAGGGTACAAAAGAATTTTATAAAAATATAAAATTTCTCTAAAAAATTTATTAGTAATATTTATGAGATATGTCTGACCAAGGGAATCCTTGGGTCGATTTGAGGACCCCATGGAGCCACTTTGGTGTGATAATGACATGTTATAAGAATAAATTTAAAGTAAAGGGAAATATAACACAAGCATGTATCCCCTGACTAAAAAAATTTAATTTAGTTTATATAAATTATATAATTGACTATAAAAATTCCTTATAAATATAAAAATATTTCTTACATCATGGTATTTTTTTTTATAATTTTTAGACTTTAAATTAATAAATTTATTTATGACACAATAATGATGGAGTGGTTACCTTATTAATGAAATATCCAAATAAATGATATTATAAAAGTTAAAATAAATGTAATTTGAAATTTTTATTCCATACAAGAATTTTTTGGATGACATTTACATGCTAGGTTATATTTAATATATTTTCTTCGATGTAATAATGTTTTCATGACTTAAAAAAATCAATTTCTAAATAGTGTAAAAATTGACATAAATGAGTTTTTAAAACAAATACTATTTTATTAAATGATATAATAGTCCTAAAAATTTAATATTCTTCCAAATGACTTATAAAATGTTAAATATTTTATTAATTATCCACTTTTGGTTCTATTGGATTTTTTAGTAACTACATTAACCATATACTATGAAAATACAAGAAGACATGGTAAGAGTTAATGTTTTTAACTAAGGGTTAAAGCTAAAAGATAAGGTTACTTTTGTGACCTAAACTTGTCTATGACCTATTTGTTGAGAGGATTTAGACCCATAATCATATTATCCTATAAATTATCACTTTTTAATTATTATAATTCGAAAATCAATTTATAATAAAATAATATTTTAAGTCTTTCCTAAAGTGCCCCTCCTCCCTCTTATAAAAGGCCACCACCTCAACCCACTTTTTAATAACATTGGATCATCCAAATTCTGATAAAATAATCTCCAAACATCACTCCCTTAGTCTTATAAGAATCCAATTTGGAATAAAGAAACTTAAATAAGCCTTTTGGCTCCAATCAAAAAACGTTTACCAATTTTGAGGCAACATTTTCTCTCAAGCTCACCCCTAAGATCTATTTGTTCCATTATTTTATAAAAAATAGTATCCTAAATATACTAGGTTGTTTTTATGAAATGTTTTATACAAACACTTACACAAACCTCTATCTAATGGATATAGAACATACTATTTCTGTGTATGACGAACTACTGCCTTACGAAATAATAATTTTTCAATTTTATCCTACCACCTCTCTTGGTAGAAATTATGAGGGAACTGTATTTATATATGATAAATATTATATTTATATTATATATATTATTTTTTATTTTTTATTTATATCATACCTTTATGCTTTCCATAATATGTAAATACGATAATTTCATTTGAGGAAGTGCGGACTATCTCCCCCTCAAAGTAATATGACCCACTCATTCCATAAATGGAATGTATAGAGGATATAATTAATGAACTTATGTAAAATATATAACATATATATTATACTAGAATTATATAATACCTATTTATCATTTAGTTTTTATTCTTTTAAATTAACAATGAAATGAAAGTAGCATTCATGCGTATGTACGACCTACCGTCTCTATGAACACTGCATTTCATTTTTTATCTTAAAATGTTATAGAATATTATAAATACATATATAATAGATATATATGATATTTAAATTATGAATATCATTATGGAGATGATGTAATTTTCACTAAATGGAAAATTTACATCAAAACAAGTTTATTTTCGACTCAAGTACTGAATATCAACAAAATGATTGGTATGAACTTGAATAATAATGTGAGTGTTATAACTATAAAATAAGTTCTATAAAAGGAATAATAAACTTGAAAATGGTTCTCAAACAAGAAAAAATTAACTTATGTTTATTATTATGGAAGAACAAGGAACAAACATGTCGATTTGGACTCAAGGTAAGAGACTTCATCTCAACCTCCTTTTATTGATGCATATTTTTATTTATATATAAACTTTTTTTATACAGTGTATAATAAACCACATTTAATTTTAATTTCATTCAATGGTTTTGCAAAGGAATATTTTTTATGAAGTGTTTTACTAAATGGAAAAATAAATGTTTCATTTTTTACGCACGCGGCAACAATGACCTTTCCGCCGCCGCAAGTATTATTTGATATTTGGATTCCTATACAAGCCACAATGTTTTTAAAAAGAAAAGTAAATACCATATTAATTTTTAGGATATTTTGGTATAGAAAATGGTTTTGGGAATGGATTGACTATATCAATATATTGAACTGATATCTTGTGATTGGAATGTGAAAATGTTATCTTTCCTTTATAATTGTATTATGTGTTATGATTATGTTACGGTTCTTGGGAATTGTTTACGTGTACAGGTGGTTCTGTGATAAACTAAGGGTGGGTCAGCCCGATATATCTCTCCAATGCATTGGGTAATGTGAAAGAGGTAAATGTTAATATTTATCTTGAGATATTTTGGCAATATACTGTGATGGGTATTCCAAATGTAACCATGAAGGTTACTCCTTATGTGGCTATGAAATCTATAATGTAAGTATGTTATGGATGCCACAAAATACCATTATAATTTATGATTTCTATGAGTTATTGATAAATTTTATTATTTCAGGAGGTATGTGAAAGAGCTTATGTTTTATAAGTAAAAATTATGATTTCATTGATTTGTATGTATTCATGGACTAATGTTTTATTTCCTTATTTTTTATCCCTTACTAAGCTTTTTATATTCATCCCATTATTTTGAATTTTTTTTTTCATAGGGTATAAGGAAGGTTAATAGAAAGGATTATTTCAAGAATATTTTTATCAAGAAAAGAAGTCTTGTTTTTTAAGGAGTTTTATTGTTGTGAAAAAAATTAGATAGAGTAAAAGTGTATACTTTGTAATATTTGAGATGTAATGTAATAGTTATAGTCTAATTATCTAAAAATATAAACTTGAAAAGATCCTCAATGTGAAAAAATGTAAATTATAGATAAAAAATCATGATTATGTAATTTTTAAGGCTGTGACCTTATAGCTTCCATTTTTAGAGCTTATAAGGAATTCTATAAAATGGTGTTACCATTTAATCAGTTAAAAAGATAAAAAATAAAAGAAAATAATATAACATAGAAATTATAAAAAAACTAAAAATTTATAAGTAGTGTTATAATTTTCTCCTATGTTTCTTGATTCACAATGCTTTAATCTTTAGTTTTTCTATTGGTACAAAACAATTTTGATTAAGGAACACGTCCATCAATATTAAATTACTATTTATGGATGAAAATTCAGAATAAATTAAAGAAAAAATAAAAATATAGTCAAAGTTAAATGATATATTACTTGTGAATGTTGGAAATCTTGCATCAAACTATTCTCTAAACTATGAATATATTTCATGAAGATCTTATTTTTTGTGCTGCTTTCAAAAGATTACTATTAGTAAATAAAAATGTACTACCATTTTAAAAATATCATTAAAAAAAATACTAATTGAACTTAACAATTCAATGTTATTGTTGCATAATTAAACTAAATAGGTTTTTAAAATTTCATAAATCTAAAGAACCAGGTTTAAATTCATTTAGAAAACAAACTATTTAATTATAGTCTAATATGAAATTAACATCCTAGATTCTAATCAACCCAAAATGTCCCCACCACCCAATGGAAAAAATAATAAATTTTTTACCATCATTATGAATTATTTTAATAGATATAAGAAATATTTTTTAAAAAGAAAAGTTAACAGGAAAACTCAATTTAGTGTAGTGTAGTTCTATTTATTTTGGTTTTTTTCAGTTCCTATTTTTTTTTAGTTTTAATAAATGAAATATTATTTTGAGTTCATATATATTTGGTTTGGTTTGTTTTCAATATAGGATATTTTATTTCTATTTCAATAAATGGGATGTAATTTTGTTAAATTCCTACTCCATTTGGTTTCTTTATTATTCTTTTTTTGGTTTTGTTCAGTTATTATTCAGTTTGTTTAGTTCTTATTTTTTGTATTTTTTTCAATAACTATTAATTTCCTATTTTCTAGTTTGTTTTCATTAAATTAGATGTTATTTTGAGTTCCAATTCTGTATTTACAGTAGTGGAACTACAATACTATTAAATATTTTTAGATAAAAAAATATTGAAAGTATGCATTTTGAAGAATGGTGTTGTAATGAATGGGTATTGAAAGTTTGAATTTATATTAGTGAGATTATTTTACTATGATATATTTTTAGAGAAAAACAAGTTGAAAAGTATGAATTTTAAAGAATGGGTGTTTTAGTGAATGGTTGGAGAAATATGCATTTATAGTTCTGGTATTATGATATTATGATCTATTTGATAATGTTTTTAAATTATTTTATAATATTTATGAATGTGTTAATTGAATTAGCATGGAAATGTTCTTTAAAACATTATTTTTTTTATAATTTTTGTAGTAATATTTATTTTAAATGGGTTGTAGTTTGGATGGATAATGGTTCTTTATAATTTTTTGGTGAAAATAGTGGATGTATAATTTAACAAAAATTTCATAACAAACTTAAATAAGATGAGATTTGGGATAAAGATTCATTGATTTTATTATATTAATTACTTTAAACATGTTTAATTATTTAATGATTCAAATTATTTAATAATTATAAAATTATTTTGTTTTTAACATGGTGTAATAGAAATGTTAAAGTCATTCTTATGTTTTTTTGTCTTCTATTAAATTGTTTACAAGTGGTTAATGAGTTTTCCTCTCAAATTTCTATATTTATATCGAAATTGTATATTTTCCATGTATAGTGTTTTTTTAAAAAATACTACTTTTAGGAGTAAATAATCCATAAATTATTTAATTAAATGATTTTTATCCTGTAATTAAATGTTTTAATGTATGGTTTCATGTTTTATGCTTCTTGAGTTAAATTGGTAAACACATTTTAAAGTGAGGAAAACTAGTTTCCTATAGAATGAAATTGTCAGGAATCCTCAAGGTGTAATAACAAAAATTATGAGAATTTATTTATTTGTTAAGGCTTCCTAGGTACAAATTTCAGAATGTAAAATAGAATGAGAAATTGACATGTTATAATCATATATTATAACAATTTTACACTCATTATAGTCACTATTTTCAAAACAATATTTTATATCATTTTTAAAAACATAAATTTTTATAGCTTTTAATTTTAAAAAAGTGAGGTCAAAAGCAGTTTTTTCATACATAGAAGGTTTTGATGATATACAAGTTCAAAAAAAATCATCAATTATAGAAGTTTTTTCAAGAAGATTTCATTATCTTTATATATAAAATTCTCATATTTTTAATGAAATATAGGAAATTTTTCCAATGTAGCAGTTTTATATTCCATTTTGATTTTATATCACTTGGATAAATAATTATTTTAAGTATATTTTTCATCCAGAGAAATTTAATTTTTAGGAAAATATAATTATTACTCACAAGATGTAATATTTGGAAATAATTTCATAGAAAACGAGTTAATTATTTTTACATGGTGTACAAAATTGTTTTCCTATGAACACATCATAGTCTAAAGAAATGTTAAGATGAATATCTTGTATTTTAAATTCTACTTATAATGTGCCCTAATTTATTATTATTATTATAGCCCTTCCAGTTTTCTTTAAATGTCATATTATTAGGAATGTGAGCTATCTACTGTATGTTCTGGAGGGGATTCCAATAGAATGTAGAGTATAACTGCCAAGGGGTAGTGTAATATATTTCTTAATTAGTTGTTAGGGATTGGAAGAATCATGTAAGAGGGGAAATAAATGTGGAATTTTGTAGAGGGGTAGGTCCCAAATGATCATTTTGGGTGTATCAATAGGGTTTCTTGGAGGGCTACGATCTTACTTCAAGTTTGAGTAAGATTCTGGAAGAAAATAATTTTTTTTTGAGAAATGATAGGATATATATAAGGGGGAAACACCAGATAACATTTATTCATAATGTATAGGTGGTGGTGTATATGTCTTTACTTTTAAGTGATGATACTCATGTTAAATATTATGTGCTGTGAAAGCTCAATTTTTCTTAAAGTCAAGGAGTTGGGGGGTAAAGCCATAACTGCAACTCATGACTTATGTATTTTAGTTCCAATCATCAGACTACTGACACTATAATTCTTCTTACGTTTTGAATTTTATTTAGGTTGTGATGGAAGATTATCAGGTCATTATTATTTTAGGCATTAATAATTGTATCCATTTTGTCTAAGTGTCCATAATTTGTAATAAAATTATATGTTGTTTTATAATTTCATCCATGTTTGTTTCATTTTTATTTGTGTTTTTGATGGGTTGTAATTACCTTTTTGGTATTTTATTTGTCTCTTGATATAGTGGTAAATTACTAGTTATAGTTATGAATTTCTCTTTATAGTATCAAGGTTTTTTATTGATGGTTTGGATCTAGAAAAATAACCCTTGTTATATTTTCCTATTCCTATTACGTTTTTTATTCTAACTGTTATTGAAGTTATGATGCCATTGGTATAACTAAGAATGATTGTTTTATTGGAAGTGGATATCTGAAAATATTCCATTTTACTTTTTAGTTGAAAAGGAGATAAAAAAGATCAAATACCCATGATTGGTTATTCGGAAACTATATTTTCAATACAAAAAACATCTTAAATTTTATAAACAAGTTATGAATCCTCATAGGAAAAAACAAAATTAAATGTACAATTTAGTAAATTACCTTAAATTAAGAACTTTTCTGGTATGTAATTTGGTCTTTATATTATGTAAGTGGAAATTCGTTGAGAATTAGTATATTATCAAAATTTGTACCTCTTCTATTTTTTCATCCAACCTACAAGCCATTCTTGTTATCCCACCACATCTCTCCAAGTTCCATTAACCCAACAATCTTTTCTTACTGACTATCTAGGGTGTTGTATTAGAGCTACATTTTAAATATTTTGTGAAAAATGTTTTATAAAAAATTTGAAATTAAATTTAAAAATTATATTTCCCATATTTCATCCTAAGAAGTTTTTTTTACTTTTTATCCAACTTTTTTTCCACTATATTTTTAAACTAGAAAAATATTACTATGTTTCATGAGTTTCCATAGGAAACTTTATAATTTTTTAATCATTTTTATCATTTAATTTCATTCCCTAATTATTCTAAATAATGATTTGAATATAAATTTTCTAAAATTTACACATTATTTTATGGATACATTTTTGTAAATATTTACCCGAAGAAATTAATATTTAGGACACATATAATTGAAATTTAATAAAAAATTGTTTACTTCATTACTTTCTAAACATTTACCTGAATTATTGTTTTCTACCATTGGATATTGTACACTATATTGGGGGGAAACAAATCGAGGGGTGTCTTGTGTAGTGGATTGCAGATGTTTATTTTTGGGTAGGAGTGTATGGGTATACAGGAGGCATAAATGGTAGAGTAGTACCCTATAGAGACGAAAAAGGATAAGGAAAAAAGGATGAGGGATAAGAGGAGTAGGAATACCCTTCATGGTAGTAGGAAGAAATAGAAAAAAGAAGGACCGCTCATATATGGTTAGGGAATATATGAAAAAAATAATAAAGGAATGATACATTCCTAATGACTGTAGAGACATAGCCTATGTGTGAATTAGAGAAGTTGGGGCACTGCATATAGGGGTGGTCCTATACTTTGAACTTATAGACCTATATCTAGTGAACGAAAGTTTCCTCTTTAATGTTTTATGTCAATAATAAATATGATTTTTTTAAATTTCATGCATATTCAAAAAATAAATAAGGTACTCATAGGTGAAATCATATTTTTCAGCCCTACTTCTCTAATTGGAAATAATTTTTCTCTATTTTTCTTCTATGAATATCCTCATAAAACATAATAACATTAAAATACAATAATTTATGTGAAATTTTTTAAAACTAAACAAAACATTAAAAACAATTCCAAGAAAATTCATATTATTTTCCAAATAATTACCTATTATATTAAGTTTATTTTCATTAAGTTTTTTACTCATAAAATAATTTTTTTTAAAACAATATAAGATGCTAATTTAAATTCCAAACCAAGATAAAATATTTGTTTTGTGTTACTTTTAATTTTATTTATTTTAACTATTATTTAAATTTTAATAATTAAAATATTTTACAACCATTTACAAAACAAAAAATAAATATGTAACTAGATAATTAGTATAACAGTATCCTAATATTTATATATATACACTCTGTATATTTTTAGCATAAAAATATATTTATTTTATTATTCCTATATCTTACATATTGTTCTATTGAATGTAAATTTAGTATAGAAATTTTATTTTGGTGTAGTTTATGATAGAGATACATTGAAACTAATAGTATAATGTGAGGAACTTATTTTTCTATAACAGAGCAAGAAAAAATCACTAAAAAACAATATTTTGAGTTTATTATGAACTCTTTAAAAAAATACTATAATTGATCTATAATTTGATAATATTTTTTCAAAAAAGAAAAGAAAAGAAAACCAGTGGTCTTTTTTCTATTTATCTTAAAATAGTTGTAATTGAAATATAGATTAAAAATAATAATTTAATTAGTTAAAAACCAATATATCAATATTATGTTTGGAAATAATTTAGGATAAAATGATATTGATATCAGAGTAATAAGTTGGGATTATGATTGGAGTGTTGACCAAAAATAAAAGATCATGAATTAAAAAAATATGAATATTTAATATTTATAACTTACATAAGAAGTTTTCATAGTAGTCCTAGATTTAAGGAACATAAATAATCAAGTATATGAGAAAAATTAAATAATCAACTAGATGATAAAAATAACTACGCACCATGTATAATTTTTTTTAAAAAACATACCATACTAGAATAGTATAAACCAAATACTTCCAAACATATCAATATTATGCATGCTCTGTTACAATTTTTGGTTTATAATATATTTTAAAAATTGAGTTAAAATGTTATAGAACAAAACATTTTAGTGAACACAGATAGGTTCATCCAAAATATCACCACTATCTATACCATTTTAAAAAATATTTTTTGGAATAACATCAACAAAAACACAAAATTGTACTTTTAAAGGGCCATTTATATAAAACATATGTCTGGATTTTGGTTCAAGAATATAAGGATAATTTATATAAAGTTGGTATTTCATATCAATCACTCTAAATCCACAACAATCAATATACATGAATTTTTATGTCATTAAATTAAACCAATTTCATTTCATCATTACGACATAACCATGTGTGTAGTAATTTAATAAAATTATTCTATTAATAACTCCATAATATAAAATATTTTTTGATAGATGTTTTTTGATTCACTAGGATAATAATCCATTATTTCAATTATCCTGACACCATAATGTTGTATTTTCATGTTTAATGCACAAATATTGGTATTTAATTTAAATCCATTGACAACCATTTCATTACAATCATGTGACACATTGTTTAAACCACAAGAACAAACCCTTATTTTTATTAGATACAAAATCCAATGGTAAAATTTGAATCTAAAATAGATCAATATTGAATATAAATACAAGAACCTAATATTTAGTCACGTAAGAATACAGTTATGTTACCTTTAAATTTAACCACATATGAAATTATTTGCGGTGTAATTTTTCCATCCTCTTAATTGATAAAGAACAATTAATTGTTTTTATAATCTTCATATTTTCTCTACAAATATATTAATTTTAAGATAAAAAAATATAGGGAAAAAATACACAATAAAAATTATATTTATTAGTTTACTTAATTTAATAATCAACCACACCAGAGTTGAATAATAATGTATGATGATTCATTTACCACTCATCCATATTCAATGTATATAATGTGTATGATCTAGATACCCCCCATTTGTTGAAGTGATGTAAATGTAGGATCAATGGGATCAATGAGATCATTTTCAGTTCTCATTTTCTAATTAGATCTCTTAGTGTAATTATCCAATATATTGAATAGAAATACATGCATTTTCATGAAAAAATATCCTTTCATAATAGATAATTTTGGATGATTATAATTTCTCAAATGATATTTCAATGTAATAATCATTCTTTCTATTGGATACTTTCAATGAATGGAAACAAGGCTACCAAATTGAACTTCCGTGGAAATATAGTTACATGATGTAGCATACATATAAAAAACGATGGAGAGGAATTTTTTTCTAATCCATAAAGAATGATCATTTAATATGTTATATTTTTTAAAAAATAATTTTGTTTAGTATTTGTACACAAAAGTCCTGAAAAAAATGACATAACATAATCATAGTTACCCTGACATTATGTGAAAGTAAATTCTTAATGGAAATATGAAGCAATTCATGCAACATGACATGTCAGTCATGAGTTTTAAGGGATTTTAGTTTCATATATTATGTATTCACCCATTTAAAAATGTTAGTTTAATATCCATATAGAATCTTTAAACTTTACAAGGCTTGAAGGAATTATTTTTTCTATTAATTTTTCATCAGAAAACAAGAAAAATATAAATTCCACTGATTTTGACTAATTAACTCATGATAAAGTCAAGTATTTATACAACCACAAATTAAATCAATACATGAGTGAAAATAATCTCTTGTTTTTACCTTTAAATATAATGTTTTGCGAGTAAATTTGACACATATTTTTTAAATATGTATTAAATCCTAGTAATGAAACAACAAATTCGATGACCAATATAAAAAATTAAAGGATATACTTTTCTTTCTACAATTATTGTTGGAATTTTAAGGAAAATTATTTCAATTTCTATAATTTTATTATCTCTTTCAATGAAAATAATTAAAAACATAAATTCATTTCTACAAAAAATTCGATGACCAATATGAAAACTCAAAGGATATACTTTTCTTTTTACAATTATTGTTGGAATTTTAAGGAAAATTATTTCAATTTCTATATTTTATTGACTCTTTCTATGAAAATAATTAAAAACATAAATTCATTTAAGGATATCATCCCACAAAAATCATTGGGGGTAATAAAATATTTCAATTTCATTATCAAACTATCTCAAAATTATTTTGTATGAATGATCCTTTAATAGAAGTAATCAATAACCTATAAAGTTAAAAGTTTACCAAAACATTAATATCCTAGATTGTGTATTTTTCTTATAAATAGGTTAAAAAAATTTTCATTTGTATTTCGACCATAAATCATTATATAAGAAATAAAAACATTTATCATCCATAAAATGGTTCACGATACATAAAGCACTCCTTTGTGAATGCATCATAAATCAGCACACTGATGGTCCAAATCTCCTTTGAATCATCTATTAATGGTTACAAGTATATGTAAATATAATTTCCAAGATCACTAGGTCAATAAATCAATATACACATTATAGTAAATTATTTTTTATACCCATCCGTAATGAAAAATTATAAATCTGAATGAAAATAGTCCAAGTACTATATATAGTATGCATCTGAAAAAAATGTTGAAACTATCACATGATAATCCTAATCTAAAATTCCATGGGTAAATTGAAAAATAAAGAGTTAACCTATCAAATTTATACTATGCTAACCTGTCGATTGGATAAAATCTATCATCATTATCCTTGTTTCTTTTATGTTTTTTCCATATCATATTTATGTCCATTTGTTCTAACATAGGTTTTTTTAAGTCTAGGAATCAAAGGAAAGTTCCACATAAATTTCAATGGTATATGATATTTTTCTCCAAATTTATTATCCTTCCATTTTTATGTACCACATTGTTTTAACTCATTAAAATTTTCATTTTCCATCTAAAATTGACAATAATCATTAGAGAATGCATGGATATTAGTAGATTAAAATCCAAATTCATCAATCAGCTTTGATTCCAGGTAATAATTTTTATTAATACATTCATCACCAAATATTATGTCCTTAAAAATGTTAAGGATATATTCAATCATAGTATCAATAAATTCATACATTGTTTTCCCATGATAAAATCACATTAAATATTAAATTTTGGTCATTTTTTCACATGAATGGTATATCAGGGTATTCAAATCATCAATAATCTTTCTAAAATGATCAATTTCATCATTTTTATCATTATATGAAAACCATGCTTCTGTATTTATTTCCTTTTGAATGAGACTACATTAAGTATTGGCTTGAGAAAAAAATGAAAAATGACAAGAAATTAAATCTTTCATACCAATCCTATAAGCTAAATTGACATATGTATCTAATTGAAAATTTTCTGCATTTTTATAGCATAAAAAATATTACAACCCCTTTTGGAACTCATTGGTGATCTGATCAACACTATAAATCCAACTTCTATCCATTATAATATGAATAAAAATATTTAAATAAAATTATTAGTCATCAATAACAATATCAAAACTCATTCATAGTCAAGAAAAAAACAATACATACTCATTAATTAGTTATTCTAATTATTAATGTATTCATAAGTATGAAACATTTATTATATAATAGGCAAAGGTATTTTCATTTTCTATTTTAAAAATTCAGTAAAATATTATAATAAGTTTTATAAAAATGTAAATATATTCAACTTGTTACATGACACAACTATACTTATTTGCTCTAAGAACCCTTTAAAACCATCTCATATAAATGAAATCGATCTCGTGGGTTTTACCAATACGATCAACATTATATTTTCATTTATAAAAGAAGTACTATTATAAATAAAATACTAAAAATTACCTGTTAAAATAAATTAATGAACCCAAAATGATTATAAAAATAAATTCAAACCAAACGAACTTATATTTTCTTTTTTAAAATAATTATAGAAATAAAATCTTCAAAAAACCTTATTTTTAAAATAAATTTAATAAGACCCTAAAAAATGTAACACACTACCTATAAAGTGGACTAACAATTCTTGAATTATTATATTTCAAATAAATTCCCCTTATTCATATTAAAAATATCATTAATAAAACTTCAATTCTCAAGTCAACTATTTTGAAATTGTTTTATCGATCAACTATTTATAAAACTTTATAAATAATTATAAACAAAATAAAAACAAGCTTAAAATTTTTTCCATTAAAATCCATCAATCCATTCAAAAAAATAATTTTTAAACTATAAAAATTAAATTTTTATAAAATCATTTGATTTTAAATATATCTTTAGACAAACAAAAAAATTATAACTTAACTTTGAAACAAATAAATTTAAATAATTAGAGTAATATTTGAAGAAATAAACATTATTTTTTAAAATAATTAAAAATAAATATAAAATGCTATATAATATCTAAGAAGTACTATATTTCCATGGCCATTAATGATCAAAATAGATACTTTATAGTATCATGGATTTATTATTCAAATTTTTCATAAATTTATAAGTATGATACATTTATTGTAGAATAATATTTACCATAATGCATTATCCAACTAGTGATCTATTAGTATCGATCATGAAAAACATGGTTTGAATCTTATAAAACATGGGTGTAAAATAGAATGCTTCAATGATAGGTCATGTTTGGAATGGTTGTTCTTTATTTCAAAGTATTTATTTTGAATTGGTTAATTAGGTTGAAGTGGTTTTGAAATTAATAATAAGTTTAGTTTCAAGTATTTTGAATTTTAATTCTATTGGGAGACAAAATCTAAGCATACTTAGGTTCAACTTAAGAAAGATAATGATAAAAGTACTACTAAAGGTAGTTGTAAGTAAGAAGAACATGGTGATTTTAGGTATTATGATGAAAAAAGTTGAATCCTATGATTACAAGAAATAATTTTGACACAATTTTGGATGGGAATATGGTCATACTATTTCAATAATGATTTTTGAGATATCAAGAGATAATAAAGTAGAAAACATACCTCTATTTCGATATTTAACTAAAGTGGTGAATATAATTTAACCAATATATTTAATGGTATTGATTTGGTTTTATTAAATAACTTAGAGTATCAGGTTTTCCTTTGAATGGGAGATAAGGTTGGGTTTATATTGTATAGTGGATCAATTAGCACAATAATCGGAGTGCAACCTAGGGTTTTTCCCAAATTGGGTTTACATGTGGTCTTGACTCCCTATTTAAATAAGAATAATTTGGGGTGATATTTATAGTTAGTCACACTCAAAAGAGTGGGAATATGGAGAACATACTTTACCCATGCCACTAAATCCAGGGAAAACTAGCAATAGTTAGAAGAAGGGCGTACACATAAAAAATATAAGAAACAAAAATAAAAATTACATGATGTGAAACAAGTGAAAATAAAAAGTAAGGATAATATATGTGATACCATTCTTTCTAAATTCCCTCATATATGGATATTTTATGATGCTTTTCATAGGTATAATAAAATTTATTTTTAAAAACTTATAGAAGTCATACGGGACTTAGAATTGATTAGGTATAGAAAATCATGATAGAAGGGAGTTGGAAGGTTTATTCCCTTGGAAGATAGGGTTTTTACATAAGATTAAGGATCACGAAGGGTTCCTTTGTGAGATTTGGTAAGACTAATTTGAGATAGAATGATGAAATTAAGGTTACTTTACACAATCCAATGATGTTCTTACAAGGGAGAAGGAAGGGTAAAATTGAATGAGCAGTTCTTTTGACAGAATTCTGAATGTGCGTATGGGGGGTCCTGATAAGTGGACAACCTATTAATATAATCACTATAATCCATGGTTTTAGTTCCATCTACTATTATGGTTGAAATAGACCATGGAAATATAAGTGTGGTAATAATATAATTTATGAGTAGTGATAAGTTTGATGGGTCATACTATAGATTTTAAGAAGATGCAGGTGGAGGACTACCTATTCTATAATGATCTTGATCTTCCATTGATTGGGAAGAAGACATAATAAATAGAAAAGACAAAATTTGAAAGTATTAATAGGAATGAATTATGTGTTGTCTAGATGATTTCGGCACAGAATATAGACATAAATGTAACAACTTGTGTTTTTGAACTATGAAAAAATCCAAATGAATTTGAATTTTTGGTTTACTGGATGGGTTATTAAAAAAATGATATTTGAAAATTAATTCTTGGAATTGAAACACTCCTATATATTATTTTTGGAATGAGGTGATGGCACAAGAGCTTACCCAAGTGTCTCATTGAGTCTTGGTAGTGATGAGATAGGGAATTCCATGTTTTTTAAGTCTGCAGAGGGTGCACGGTCTGTATGAAAGCATGCAGCCCCCCCCATAGCAAACTATGCAACCTATTTTAAGGGGAGAAAATTCCCCGCATGAGCTGCACATAGTTTACCAAAACCACATGGTGTTTTTTCTTTTATAATTTTAATTAATTAAATTAAAATTAAAATAAAATAAAACAAAATTTCTTAATTATAATAATAAAAATAATATTATTATTAGTAGTAGTTAGGTTTTTAACTAAAGGGTCCTCAACGGTTCCCCTTTCCCAACTCGCATGACACCCCCTCCCAGGATCCCTAGGCACGTGAACCCCCTTCTTATGGATCCTCCTCATTTCATGCTGATCTCCACCGAATTTCCATTAGTTTCCCTTCGATTCATCAAGGTATGGTCTCTAGTTCTCACTCCACTCATATTTCTATCTATTTTTATTTCTCCATATTTCCTTACCTAGATATTCCAAACCTAGGGTTTGGGATAATCTATATTTTTCATTCTTATTCTAGTTTAGGGCATTTTAAGGCTCTCTCAGGACTCCATTTTTTGTGTTCCAGCAACCACCACTGATGGTGAAGCGGTTCAGATAATATTAGTCTGCTGGCATCAATTTTGGGTATGATTTTTTCCTATGTTCTTCATTTTTTTCTCAATTTTTAATTGGGGTTTTCATAATTTTGTAGGTGATGGTAATTTTCCTTATGTCTGTTGTTCCTTGCGGTGGTGTTTTTTAGTTCTTGGTATTGTTTGTAGAGCGTTTGATGGCTCAATTAGGCTTACACTCATATAAATAGGTATGTATATATATATATATATTCTTTATAAATATTTCCTCATGGAGAGGGGAATATATGAATTGTATCAAGGACTATATATATATATACACATATATTGGAATGTTTGTGCATGCAAGTGTGGAGCGGTCTTAATAAAAAACATCAAGTGCCAAAGTGTTCGGCTTGGTTCCTTTTTGAGGTTGGTTCCCTTCCCTTTCCCATTTAATTTAAAATTATTCTTTGATAAATTAAATATTTATTCATGAATTAAAGGCTTAGTTATGATAAATGGGTTGTTTAATAAAAAAATTCATGATTTTATAATTAAACCCCTATAATGAAGGTACATTGTCTTCGAAAACTCATAGTGTTATCTAAGAATTATAGATTTATTTTCCATATTTCTTATTAGTTCATCATTCTTTGATATATTTGTTTGGAATATGTCATGTTTAGAACATAACCCTTGAGGATATCCTTCAATGTATTCACCCCTTGAATATAAATTTTAAATGAATCAAGGCACCTTCTAAGTACTTGGCCCATATTTTAATTGAAATTAACCATGATGGAGATTTACCATTTCCATGGAACCTCCTAAAAGTTCTTAAAGATTATTAAAATGATGTGTCTTTATCTAGTAATTTTAATGGCATGAATTAATTGGTTAGTTTGAAATGGAACTGAATAGGGTGGCATGAACACACCTTTGATTAATTTAATAATCACAGTTTATGAGAATTTAATGGTTTAAACGGTTGACATATATGTATGATTATTAAACCTCTCCTTTGGTAATGTTTAATTTGAAATGCATAAGATTTTATGCCTTATGTATTATGATATAAATTATTATCACTCTTTATATGGGTATGTAACCCAAGAATCATGGATTATTACACACTCATGAGTGGTGGGGATGATTATGATCTCCTCATCCTATGATTCAGATGATTACTCTCTCCCTGATTAGCTACGATACTTGAGGGGTGTTGCATGTCATCTCACTAGTTAGTTCTCTTCATATGGGTATGGAACCCAAGACCCATGGAAAATTATTCTCTCCCAAGTGGTGGTGATGATTGTGATCTCCTCTGTCTATAATCAAGATAATTATGCCCTCCATGGCCATTTAGGAGACTCAAGGGGTATTTCATGGAATCTCATCGGTGAGTTCTCTTTATACAGTATGGAACCCAAGAATCATGTACAATTATGATCTCCCAAGTGGTGGGGATGATTATGATATTCTTGGCCTATGATCGGGATGGTTATGCTCTCCCTGATTAGTTACGAGACTCGAGGGGTGTTGCATGGTGTTTCACTAGTGAGTTCCCTCTACAGATCACCTAAGGGTCAGACCCTTAGGATTCATCCAAGTTTTGAATGTCATGACCACCTACTGAATGAGACATAGGGCTTAGACATTGGAATATATTCAAAGGCTTGGGAATCATAGAGACAGAATTAGTGACCTTTTACAGGATATCCAAATGTAAACCATGGAATTATTCTTTATAATATAGACCGTTGGTACATGATATCATTCTTTACAGTATTGAACATCAGTACACAATATCCTTTTTATAGGATTGACCATTTCTATATGGCATCCTTCTTTATAGGATTGACCGTTGGTATACGATATCATTATTTACAATATTTTTCATTGGTATATGGTATCCTTATTTACATTATTGACCATGGGTATACAATATCCTTATTTATAGGATTGATCATCGGTATATGATATTCTTGTTATAGTGATTGGTGACGAGTATGGGTGAACCCAAGTGTAGGAAAAGTATCACCTTGTGGTGACGTATCTTACTTAGAGATTTTTTAGCTATGATTCAAAGAAGGTATATCCATCAGGTGTCCCTTATAAACTTTTATGGGTTATTTATTTAATCAATTATGCTTATTACTTCGCTAAACCTTCACACTGCTTAATTTATATCACATTTCCTAGATTGGGCTTGGTGCCATGGGTTCTGGCCTATTGAGATTTAGATCTCACACCCTGATTAAGACACCATTGTATTGGGGTACCCGAGTAGACCTTCTTATTCATAGGATTGTGGAACTTGGTTGATTTCTCATTATTGTGTGATTGTACCTGGGAGTTAGGTGCAAAGGATAGAGCTGGAGCTTGGGATTCTTGTGAAGATCACCTTTTGGAATTTTTAGTTTTTTTCTTTACATTAGCCCTGTTTAGTACTATATTGTAAACAATATTGTATATTTTTTGTTTTACCTTTTGTATCATCATCTATCAAGCATGCTTTTTATAAATTGGAATTGTCCAGCTTTTATTTAGTTGTTATAATATCTGTCTTTCATTTCTTTATCTATCCTTATTTACTACTTATGCTATTATATATTATTTAATATTGCATGTTATACTGCTTTGGTACAATGATATGAGGGTATATTCTCCCTACTGAACCACCTTTACACCCTCATTTCTAGTCAGTATCCTCTAGCATATGGGGAGGCACGCTCGAGGCTTTATGACCCACTGATCTGACTATCGGTTTAGTGGTAAATCGAGCTAGGATGTTACAAAGTGGTATCAGAGAAAACTTTTTTCCTTTGTCTTACTATTTTGGGTTAGTAGATAAGAGACTAGGAAGGTTTCGACTCTTGAAAAATAGTTGTGTTTGGGACTAATCACCCCATGTATAGGGAAATAACGAAGCAGCCAGGGCTGAGATTTTTGTTCATGTTATTTGTTATTACTGTTTATGTGATTTCACCTTGAGTGAATGGTGTATTTGCTACTACTGATGATTTATGGAATTTTATGGAATTATTCCCTTGGACTAGTACAAAAAGGATAAATCATTACACACATCCTATAAGTATATATAAGTCCAAATGTCATATAAATTCCAATTTTATGTAGTTCCATTATAGGCTGCTTTCCTATTTTGATTATGTTCCTTGCATGTTATGAAATGCTATTATTTTAATTAGCATGCCTATTTATATTCCATTCTTCCTAGTCTATTTATCATTATTCACTTGTATATATTCCATCTTCTTTATTATTATCATTCTTCTACGTTACTACTTACGATGACATGATAGTTTTTTTATATGCAAATGATTCCATGGGTTACATATATGGGTTGCGATTAAACAAGACCCAGTTTTCAATTATAAGGAGTATGGGTGCCTTATAATTAGGAAAATGTAACTGGTGAATTCAAACCATTATATAAAGATTCCAATGTTTAACTGTAAAGTAAAATGGATTCTGATTAATGGGAGCCAAATTCTAATATGTAAAGTGTATAGGCACTTTATGGATTGGTAGATGGCCACCCATATATACTGATGCTTTATATATGACCATGATATATTTTGAAATGGTAGAAATTTAATGAATTTTAATTTTAAATCAGTAATGAATTGGTTAACTACTAAATGCACAATTGGGCGCAAGTAGGTCTATTGTAGAATGTTTCTTATGGGATGAAACGATTGGGTGTTTGTGTTTAAAACTTAAAAAAATTAAAAAAAACTAAGCAACTACTATTGGGTTTTTTTCTAGAGAACCTAGGTTGGGTCATTGGGACCCTTGTAGGTCACCCTATATGTTAAAATAAATTTACATGATAAATTTCCTAATAATTACATGGTTTTAATTAATGTTTAAAGTTTTTAATAGTTTTATAAAACTTTCTTGTTTTCCCTTGGGGTGTTATCTAAATAAAGTATCTTGTGTTTTTGTTTTATAAAATAGTACATGATGTTTTGATTAAATCTTTTAATGATTAATAATAAAAAGTGAATAAATATAAAGGTATTAGAAATGGAACCCTAGGTGGTGTCCTCTGTTTAAAACCCTCATGTAATGGTAGTTTTAGTTTCTCCTGTGAGTTTCCCTAAAAATGAAGCAAAATTGTTTTTTGTAGGAATTATTTTATTTAGAAATGTCTTAGATGATAAATTTTTAAGCCCAGTGACTTTTTTATGTGTGTCCTAGTGATAGGGTTGATTCTTTTTCTTTTTAAGGGATATCTCATCGTAGGTATCACCCTTATAGTCTAATTTTTTTCTAAATCATGTGAGTTTTCTAATATTTGGTGTCGTTTGGGTGTCATTTCCCCTTATAGGATTCTTAAATTTTCTATGACATCCTTGTTCATACGGATGTTTGTGGTATCTTTGACTAATTTTATGGGCTTGGGCATTAATTAATGCCCATTTTCAACTAGTTATACATGCCTCAGTCATGTTCATCCACTTCGTAGGTTGTTGGACCCTTTTCTATTCCTAGTGATAGATGAATGGTTATGGAGTCATCTTGGTTAATGGTCATATGGGGAAATTCAAATCTGGGTTAAATAACTTGTATAAACTATCTGATGCTTGAATTAATAGGACGAAAAATCTATGGATAGTATTTAGGATGTTCCATTCTCTTATGTAACCTTGGGGTAGTATGAGTTGCTAAATGGTATAACTAACTGATTGAGTTCCGTTAAAAAGTTGAGCCTTGTGTTATTGAGAACATACTCGGGTTATCTTCATAGTAGAGTAAATTTCAAGTTAATGAATTAATTTATCATAATTCTTCGAGAGGACTTCCTGGAGACTCATGTGTTTTGAAATACCAATCAGTTTGGTTTGTATTTCCTTTTATTCTTTGACGTGTGATCATGGATCAAAGGGGTGACACATATGTTTAAATTAGTTTTGATCTAGTGCGCTTGTGAGCTGCTAATATTTATATTTTCTATGAATAGTACACTCCTAAGGTAGGGAGAGTCTTTTTTTCTAAGTATGTATCATTCTAAGTAGAATAAGCACAACCTAATAGGACCATTTGGAAATGGTTAGTTTTGATTGAATGATTTTGAGGCTTACAAGTTTTGAAGTCAGTTCAGTGCTTACTTGGCAGTGCAACATCATTATGGTTTGATGGGAATAAAAACTGTAAAAAAAATTGGTCTTGGATAGGCTTTAGTGGTTAAATCCTAAATAATCAGAAGATTCCTTGAGTGATAAAGGCATCATATTTTGGGTGTTGTTGAGTCGGCATGTGAAACTGAGCTCTTTCTTTGAAGTCGACCAATTGTGGTTCAAATGTTCTTCTTTCTAGTAATTGGGTATGATTGATTGGAAACCATTAATATCCTTTTAGTGTAATCTGGATTAGCGATGAGAATGTCCCCTATAATGACTTCATCTTTGATGCACTAAGAGAGAATCTATGTTATGCCACACTAATGCTTTTAAATCCATTGGGCTTGTCTTGGTGGTTTTATCTATAATACATGTTGACGCATGGTTCTTATCGAGGTTTGATTAACCTTGATAAATCCTTGGTTTCTCATGTAGGAATGCCTCATACAGACTCTAGGACACCATCTGCTCTTCTTTGACTTAACCACTAGGTGGATACCACTTTGTTCTTATAAAAAGTTCTAATGTAGACGTTGTTGAATTGTTCCAACATCTCACTTATAATAAAAGAGTATAGAATAAATTGTTTAGTTCCTTGGACTCTAGTTTAATGAACCAGAGATTATCCTGAACTTGTTGTCAGGATCAGAGGGGAAGTTTTAAAGGGTGAAAAGTATTGAATTCTGGATTAGGGGTACACCCTTGTTCGTTCCAAGTCAAGAATGTTTTAGAATTACCATGTGATGTTTTGGCTAAGGATAATCTCTGGAAGTTAGGTGGGGGTTTCTGTGAACGTGTTCATTTTAAATGAATAATGATTTTGGAGAAGGCATCACCATTCCATTAAAAATATGTTGGATGTCTAAGCCAATCATCTCGGGAATAGTCATCCGAAGGTGGATTGACTTGTTATTCCTCTTGTTCGATGTTTATGGTCACAAGGAAACCATTTAAGTCATGCCTTTGAGTTATTATGGTTGTGATCTAAGGGTTGAAAGTATCTTTCAAGAAAAGTGTGCACTATTGTTTTCATTTTGGTTGATAGGGATTCAACTATTTATTTTCAATAAGGCCCCTACCATGGCCTCTGATGAAATCAGGTTTTCCTAGTTAATGAAATCACACTAGGATCATAGTTATACTCTTAAAAAGGTAGTTATTGGTAGTAAATTCCAATGGCGGAGGATCTTTAGTTTAGAATTGGCCCCTTTTATAATGTTCAGGCCTATGGTGCAGATCAACATCAACCAGAAGATTAAGTAAATGATAAAATTATCATGCATCTAACTAAATGGGCTTGGATAAGTTTTATTTTAATGGTTTAGTTGGAAAACAAGCAATGGATTGGATATTAATAGCTTAAGTTCCATATGATTGAAAAATTCTTAAAGATTCCTTGAGTATTTGGAAATGAAATGAGACCGCTTGAATGATACTTCATAACCCTTATATCCTGGGCGATGTTTTTATTGTTCCTGAAGGATTATTGGGTATGAGAAGTTATATAGTGGGGAGTTTGTAATGACCTGTATTTTTGAACCAAATTAAAATCCAAACGAATTTGAATTTTTTGTTTACTAGATGTTCCGTTTAAAAAAGAGATTCAAAACTTCAGTTCGAAAGTTTAAACACTCTTAAGTGTTGTTTTTGGACTTGGGTGATGGCCCAAGGGGTTACATGGGTGTCTCGTCGAGTTTTAGGAGTGTCGAGGTTGTGAATTCCATGTTTTGGAATTTTGCAGAGGGTGCACGATTTGTATGAAACCGTGTGCCCCCCAATAACAAACTGTGTATCCTATCTTAAGGGAGATGAATTCCCCATATGGGCTGCACTTGATTTACCTATAACGTGTGATGTTTTTTTCTTTTATAAATCTAATTAATTAAATTTAAAAAATTAAGTTCTTTAATAATAATTATAAGAGTCTTATTATTTTTATTATTTAGGTTTTTAATTAAACATTAATGGGTCTCTACCATTCCCCTTACCCAGATTATGTGACACCACCTCCTAAGATCCCCAGTCACAAGACTCCTCTCCTCAGGTTCCTCCTAATTTCACACCGATCTCCATTGGATTTCCACTGGTTTCCATTCGATTCATCAAGGTATGGTCTCCACTTCAATATACTCTCCATTTTCCACCCATTTTACTTCTCCCAATCACCCTACCTAGCTCATCCGAACCTAGGGTTTGTTTTAGTATGTATTTTTTATTCTTCTTCTGCTGTTAGGATGTGCAAAGTCTCTCTTGATACTTCTTTGTCCTTGTTCCAGCAACCTCCATAGAAGGTGAGGCAGTTCAGAACATCTCAGTCCACCGTCATCATTATTGGGTAAGTTTTTTCTTCCATTATTCATTGTATATCAATTTATAATTAGGTATTCCATAAATTTTGAGGTGTTGGTAATTTTCCTTGGGTGCGTTGGTCCTTTCCATAGTGTTTTTTGAGTTCATGGTATTGGTTGGGGAGAATTTTATGACTCTGTGAATGATTTCACTCATATACATAGGTATGTGTGTATATATATTTTACTTGTACATATTCATTCATATATTGGGGAATATGTACATTGGATTAAGGGATATATATAGGAATGTATGTTCATGAAAGTGTGGAGTGATTTTTTTCAAAAACATAAAGTGAAAAAGGGTTTCGTCTCTGTTCCTCTTTGAGGTAGGACCCATTCCCTTTCCCTTTTAATTTAAAATGATTATTTCATAAATTAAATCATTAGTTTTGATAAATGATTTTTTTGATAGAAAAAGTCATGGTTTTATAATAAAACCCCTCCAATAGAAGTTCACTGTCTTTGAAAACTCCCAATAATAATTTATTAATTCTAACCTACTTAGCCATATTGCTTAGTAGTTCATCATGACTTGATATCATTGTTTGGAATATGTAATGTTTACAACATAACTCGTAAGGATGTCCTTTAATGGAGTCTCCCCCTTTAATATAAATGTTAAATTAATTAAGGCACCTTCTATGTTCTTGGCCTAGGTATTAATTGGAATTAACCATGAAGGAAATTTCCCCTTTCCATGGAACCTCCTAAAAGTTCTTAAATGTAATGCCTCGACCCCAGTTACCCATAGTTGGTGCATTATTACATAAAATTGGCATGATAAAAGGAATCATGTCTCAAAAGATCGATCAGTTTAGTAGCCTTTGAAGTACAAGATACATTCATAAGTTTTACATTACATCATGAAATAAAAACATCAAAAACATTTTGTTCCCTTTTGAACACACTTATATCCTTATCCTATCCCTGAAGGTCAACCATAAAATAATTCTTCACATCTTGGGAAAAATAAAATATATAAAGGGGTGATCTCAGATGCTCAGTAAGTATAACAATATAGCGGAAAATTTCATAAATAAACATAAAAAATTAAGGCAATGTATTAGACTAAAAGAAAAGCCTTTTAAACAAAGAATTTAGTATAATATGGAAAATATAAAATCAAATAATTCCATTTAATTATTCACATGGATATTATACAATTTGAATAATCACATGCAATATCAATAGCCACTTTCATAATGATAGAATGCATAATGCCAGAATTCATAACCACATAGTCAAGGCCTTGTGCCAAGACTAAAAATAAGATTTTTTCAAGACCCTCTGCCAAGACACTAGTTTGTATCATGAGAACAACTGATGCATCGAAGATCTATAGCGGGATCCACCTATCACTTACTAATCCCAATTCATTATTCATATGAAAAGGTTTAAACATAAAATAAACATTCTTATTAAAACTAGAATACAAAATGTCAATAATTTATCCATAAAACATGAATTGTGTAAAAATAACACATCCATAGTCAAAAATATCACAAAACCTTAAATACAATAAGGAATATTAGTATTATAATAAATCAACTTAAAACAAGTTTAAAATATATCAAAATATGTTGACATAGATGAAATGAAAACAATTTTAAATAAATACCTCTTTCTATTTTGAAATCATTTAAAAGTCACATAACTATGAAAGAAAAAATCTATTTTAAAAATATTATTATAGGATTGCATGGGAAGCTTCTACGATGATATAATTATGGAAAATAACCACACCCGCTTTATAAGTTAAAAAATAAATTCTTACATTAATTTTGTCGAAAAGGTCATAAAATACCTTGTTTGGAAAAGAACGGTAAGATTTCTTTCAAACCATTTTATAAAAAGTAAAACAAGGGTATAAATTACTTTAACCCATAGTATAGTAAATAGTAAAAATGTTTTGAAATACATTTTTAAGAAACATGGATGTGGATGATAAAGAGTTCCCCGTAGATACTTACGTAAAAACAACCTCAAGTAATAAAGAGATTGTGGAATTAACCCTTTCCTTGTACTTTTCCTTGGTCAAGGGTACATTAAAATCCTGTATAATAGTTAAATAATTGTTATTAAATTTTAAAATAACTATATACATAAAAATTATATCATATATAATCATATAATTTTTCTTTGTTAAAAATATTTCAGCAGTATCATCATTTTGGGTGTTAAATGATTCGTTTTCCTTTATATGCTTGGTTACATAATACATGTTTGTTGTGGATAGGATGCATTTGTCTCATATAAAGAATGATATTATGTTCATAAAAAATATTTTTAATCATAATATTAAAATTATTCATGAATTATTACGATGGAGAATGAATCTCATCGTGTTCATGAAGACGGTAATCCGTACGTACGCACGAGTGAAAATATCATTATATTGATGGTCAAATCATATGTAATTGGAAGGTATATAATATATAAATAATCATTAAAATTTTATATTTATTATTTACATCAGTTATACCCATTATTATACTAATCCAAATAATGATGTTTTTGAATAAAAAACTACTCCATGACCAGGAGACGGTAAGCCGTACGTACGCACGTATGGTTACTTTGTCATTAATATGATGGATAAAATAATGAATATGGTTATAAAATTTTTATAATAACATAATAGTATTTATAATATAATTTATTTATTATTTTATAATTTAAACAACAAAGATAGAGGAAGTGGAAGAAGAAAATAACTTGAAAGAGGTGATGAAATATTTACCTCTTCTTCGGGTTCTTCCTTTTGATTTGATAAAAGGGATACTTAGTTTGGCTTTCTGACCAAATAAAGTCCTCTAGGATGAATTTAGAAATGTTGGGAGGATATTTTGGAAGGGTTTGGATGAGCCAAGCAGCTTTGGAGGTGTGACATTAAGAGAATGGGAAGTACCCTTTTATAAGAGAGGTGAGGGTCACTTTAGGAAAAGCTTGAAATATTATTTTATAATAAAATCATTTTCGGTTTATAATGGCTCCAAAATGATTTATTTATGGGATAAAGTGGGTATGGGTCTACAAAATCTCAACTAGAAGGTTTTATACAAGTTTAGGACACCATATTAACCTTATCTTTTAGATTTAACTCTAAGTTAAATAGTTTGTCATTTACCATGTCTATTTGTATTTTTATATTATATGGATAATAAAATTACTATAACAAGCCAATAGAACCCCAAGTGGTTAATTATTAATATATAAAACCTTGTATAAGTCCTTTTTCCAAACCACATATTTTTAGGACTATTATATAATTTAATAATATAATATTAAAAAAAAACACATTTTTGTTAAATTTGACCCTATTTAGTATTTGGTTTTTGTGAAAGTCATAAAAACATGATTACTTCAAAAAAAAAATACATTTAATCAATTCTAAAATGTTTTATTCACCTATAAAATTCTTGTATATCATAAAAACTTTGAAATTATATTTATTTTAATATTTATAATACCATTTATTTGATTCTTTCATTAATAAGGTAATTACCGCATCATCATTGTGTCATAAATAAATTTAATTATTTAACTTATAAAAATTCTAAATAAAATACCATTATGTAGGAAATATTTTTATACTTATAATAAATATTTATAGTCGAAAATATAACATATATGACACCTTGTAATTTTTTTTACTAAAACATATATGTTTTTGTCATTTTTGTCTTTACTTTAAATTAATTAATATAAAGGGTCATTATCACTCTCAAGTGGCTCCAAGTGGTCCCAAAATAGACCCAAGGATTCCCATGTTCGGACATGTATGAACAAATAGTAATAAAACACATTTTAGGGTAATTTATTATTATCATAATAATATTTGTTTACCCTTATTTACCAGATTTACCCTTTAACCATGGTAATAAAATATTTACTGAAGTAAATATTCATAATGTTAAAAATAAATGTTACCTATTTAAACAATTTGAACCTCCTGATTCCAAATATGGAATCCATTTTTCCAAATTCAAAACATATAAGTGATATAAATTAATTTAAAATCAATTTCTATTGCCAAAACAAAAAGCGTGTTTTTAAGAAATAATAACTATTTAAAGATTAACACTAGTTTATGTCCAGTTTAATTGTTAAATTTTATCCAATGACCTAGATTATATTAAATGAAAAAATATAATCTAAGTATACTTTAAATCCTCTCAAATGTATAATTTTACACAATAAAGTTTTTCGATTAAAAAAGTTGTTTTTAATTAAAATTTAGTATTTTTCACTATTCATCAAAATATGAAAGTTATCCGAAAAGTACCAAAAATTTATTAAAACTAATTTTTTATGTCCCAATTCTAAATTATAAGTTATTTTATTTAAATTGAATATATAAAAGTGTCAAATATTAGTTTTAAAAAAAGTTTCACCATTAAAAGGCGATAAAATTGCATTTTTTTTAAAATACTTCTTTTATCTGAAAAAAATTAACTTGTACTTATATTATGTCTAAAAAACACATAATTTGGATTCAAAAATTATATGGAGTATATAAAATTCAAAATTCAGTTAATACTATTCATAACTGCTTTTTGAACGACTAGTTTGGTAAGTCTTGGTGTGCTCAAACTCAGTGTTGCGTGTAACGCAAGTTATTGCATTTATTTAAAGAGATAACATACTATAAAATCGTGGGGTGTTACATTCTCCTATCCTTAAATAAATTGAGTCCTCACAATTTGAAATTATTTGTTAAAAATAAATGGTTAAAAATAGAAAAATACATTTCTGGAAAACCCAATTCAGAAATTGTGTTTATTAAATTTAGTCTTGATTAGAGGGAAAGGGAAATGAAAAAGTAACCACCAAATTATGATCTTGATTAGGAGAACATTGGTGTCAATTATAGACACATAATTGGTGGGAAAATTTAAATATTTATAGGGTGTGATTGAGGTCATCAATCACAAACTAGTGTAAAATTGAGGGCCTCAAAGCCATCAATCTAAGATGATGTAAAATATCATCAGTTCAACAAAACATATGGTATTAGGATATTTTTTTTGGATTTAAGATCCCTTAGCTGAAGTTTAATAATTAATTTATTCATAGAATAAGAGTATATGTATATATATATACACTTTACAAGTAAAGTTTCATCCTTCAACTAATTCATACCACAAACTCATCTTTCACTCTAAAAGATAATAGAATTAAAAAATATTCTATTTATTCTAATAATATAGGGTTCCAAAAATAATGAATTTATAATTGATTTGTACTACTATTAAAAAAACATAATACAAACTAGGAAATCACGTATGCTAGTGGTAGGTGATCCACCCTTGTCGCCCTTCGATTGCGGGTTCAAGTATCACGGCCTTTCCAGACATGAAAAGTTGTCACTCGACCTCCAGGTTGTCCTTTTTATAACAATAAAAAATAATCTTAAGAAATGATTTATCCTAATTAATAGTATCCAACGTCAAACTTAATCCATTCCAACCTTTAGACTTATCCAAAATACTTCTGTCCAAACTCAAAGTCCAAAATTTATAAGGAAGGTAAACAAAACAAAAATCTATTTTTCCATGTAATAAAATATGAATACCTTCATCATGTATTCTTTTAAAACATAGAAACACCCTGAATTACCATAAAACCTTATTGATTATATTCATGATCCCTTATTCTTTATATAATAGTAGATATATTCTTTATATACATTTTTTTTGAATATTCCAATAATGATGGAATAAACAAACCATTAATTAGTTCCAAGGTAGTCAGGAATATCCAATATAATTTATCCAAATCAGCGATCTATTATTCCAAAATGGATACCTTTGTATCAAGACCATATTATGGTTTACCTTTCCTTAAACCATATATTTTCCAAAAAGTTTAACCTAAATCTTTGTCACATTACTTGGTACCATACAATCTCAAATCCTTAATGAAATATTACTACAGTAGAATACTTCTTTATTTCTATAATTCATATAACTAGCACATCATTGATACAACACTCAAATCAAATAATTCTTTAATAACAAAATAATAACACTAGTCATTACTCTTCATTTGTGGTAGTATCATAACTCGATTATTATCCAATAGCATCATTTGGGGAATACTCTGATTATTTGGATATTGATTCACGTAGTGTCCCAACTCCTTTCAGACGAAGCATTGTACATTTGAAACCTTTTTCTTACCCTTTAAATCACGTAATTGGTGTCCTTTTTCTCCACACTTATAACAAAATCCCATTCCCTTCAAGAATTTACAAAGGTGATTCTTTAAATAGTTATCACATATGGTAAAATCCTTCTTTCCCCTCTTCCCTTTATCTAAAATTTTCTATATCATCATTTTCTTCTCTTGTTTCCCTTCAAAGCCATAAGACTCAGATAATATTTACTTAACTTATTAACACCTGATACTATTTCTTCATATGATAAGAATATGGGGGAGACTATTTTCATTTTAAATTTTGACTTAATACATTGAATGATATGATCCATCTTAATCTTTCGATCTTGCGTATTGCTGGAATTCTTATTCCTTATACGAGGAACTATTTCTAAACAATGGTATACACCAGGTTAGTTTATGAATCACAATGCATAATTGAAAACTTGTAAAATACCTAATGTAAATTGAGAGATTTTTCATATAATCTATACTCACAAAATGTTTTCTTTGAGGAAGTATTTACTCCTAAATTCTTAATAATGGATTTTAAAGTAAATGTGATTTATCCTAATCATATTCCCCAAGAGTATCGTAACCAAGAGTGCAGCAAGGAAAATTGTTGTGTAGCAGTTTCCGTTTGAGTCTAGCTCAAAGAGGGGTTTCAGGTTTTACCCCTAGGTACATCTGTTGCAGAGCCGCCTCTACCTACTCATATCCAGATAGGGATGTATTTCTTAGAAAACTCACAAAATCTATACAGTACCAAAATTCTAGGAAGTTCTTCTATAATAATCCTCAAAGTCTATCTTAGGGTAGTGTTTTCTAATCAGAGTATTTCTAAATCTAGATTTCAAGGTTTGTACTAAACTTCCTATGATACCAACTATAATGCCCCTACCCAAGTTACCTAGAGTCAGTGAATTATTACATAACATTGGCATGATACAAGGAATCATGTCCTGAAAGACTGATCAGTTTAGTAGCCTTGTAAGTACTAGATAAATTCATAAGTTTTACATTTCATCATGAAATAAAAACATCAAGAATTTTTTTTCACTTTTTAACACACTTATATCCTTAGACTATCCCTGTAGGTCAACCATAAAATACTTCTTCACTTCCTGGGAAAAATAAAACAAAGAAAGGGGTGAGCTTAGATGCTCAGTAAGGATAAAAATATAGCGGAAACTTTCATAAATAAGTATAAAACTTTAAGGGAATGTATAAGATTAAATCAAAAGCCTTTTAAACTGAAACTTCATCATAATATGGAAAAGATAAAATTAAATAATTCCATTTACTTATTCACATGGATATTCTACTAGTTGAATAATCACATTCAATATCAATAGCCACTTTCAAAATGATGGAATGCATAGTGCCAGACTTCATAACCACATAGTCAAGGCCTTTTTCCAAGAATACAAATAAGATTTTGTAAAGGACCTATTCCAAGACAGTAGTTTGTCTCATGAGACATACCGATTCATCAAGGAGCTATAGTGGGCTCCACCCGTCACTTACTAAGTCCAATGCATTCCTTATATGAAAAGGTTTAAACATAACATAAACATTCATATTAAAAGCATCATACGAAATGTCAATAATTTATCTATAAACCATGAATGGTGTAAAAATAACACATCCATGGTCAAACATATCACAAAACCTTCAATACAATTTGGAAGATTTGTATCATAATAAATCAACTTCAAACAAGTTTTAAATCCATCAAAGGATGTTGACATAGATGAAATGAAAATTATTTGAAATAAATACCTCTTTATATTTTGAAATCATGTATATGTCAAATATTTATAAAATAAAACATTTATTTTGAAAATATTATTATAAACTTGTATGGGAAGATTTGACGATGATATAACAATAGAAAATAGCCACACCTGGTGTATAAGTAAAAAAAATACTTTCTTACCATAATTTTGTTGAAAAGGTCATAAAGTACCTTTTTTGGAAAATGACAGAAATATTCCTTTCAATTTTTTTTTATAAAAAGTCAAACAAGGTATAAATGACTTTAACTTATAGTATATTAAATAGTAAAAATATTTTGAAATATATTTTTAAGAAACATGGATGTGGATGATAATGAGGCTCCAGTAGATACTTACATAAAAACAACCTTGGATAATAAAGAGATTGTAGAATTAACCCTTACCTTGTACTTTTCCTTGGTCGGGGGTAAATTAACCTTCTTTATAATAGTTAAATAATTTTTATTAAATTATACAATAAATATATACATAAATATTATATCATATACGATCCTTTAATATTTCTTTGTTAATAATATTTTAGTAGTATCATCATTTCGGGTGTTAACTGATTCGTTTTCCTTTATATTATTTGTTACATAAGCCATGTTTGTTACAGATAGGATGTATTTGATTCATATAAAGAATTATATTATGTTCATAAACAAGATTTTTAATCATAAAATGAAAATTATCTTTTAATGGTTATGATGGGGAATGAATCTCATCGCGTTCGTGGCGAAGGTAATCCGTACGTACACACAAGTGACAATGTAGTTATATTTATGGGGAAATAATATGTAATTGGATGTTATATAATATATATAGAATAATTAACATGTTATATTTATTATTTACATCAGTTATACTCATTATTATAACCATACAAATAATGAAGTGTTTGAATAACAAACTACACCACAACGTGGAGATGTTAATCCGTACATACGCACGTATGGTGACATTGTCATTCATATGATGGATAAAATAATAAATATGGTTGTACCATTTTTATAATAACATAAAAGTATATTTAATATACTATATTTATTATTTTAGAATGGAAACAATAAAGATAGAGGATGTGGAAGAAGAAAAGAACTTGAAAGAGGTGATTAAATATTTTCCTCTTCTTTGGGTTCTTATGTTTGATTTGATCAAAAGGGATCCTCAGGTTGAATTTATGACCAAAGGAAGGCCTCTAGTATTAAGGGAGGAAAATTGGGAGGATATTTGGGTAGGGTTCGGTTGACACAAAAGGCTTTGGAGGTGTGAAATTAAAAGAAGGGGGAGTACCCTTTTATAAGAGAGGTGAGGGTCACTTTATGAAAAGCTTGAAATATTATTTTATAATAAAATCATTTTCGGTTTCTAATGGCTCAAAAATTATTTATTTAGAGGATAAGGTGGGTATGGTTTGAAAACCTCTCAACCAATAGGTTTTATACAGGTTTTGGACACCATATTAACCTTATCTTTTATATTTAACTATTAGTTAAATAGTTTTTCATTTACCATGTCTCTTTGTTTTTTTATATTATATGGTTAATAAACTTTCTATAACAATAAAAGAGAACCCCAAGTGGTTAATTATTATTATATATAACCATATATAATTCCTTTTTCCGATCCTTATATTTTTATGACTATTATATAATTTAATAATATAATAATTTTAAAAAAACTCATTTATGTCAATTTTGACACTATTTAGTATTTAGTTTTTGTGAAAGTCATAAAAACATTATTACTTCAAAAAAATTCATTTAATAAAACATAAAATGTCATATTAACCTATAAAATTCGTTTATTTCATGAAAACATTGAAATTATATTTATTATAATATTTATAATACCATCAATTTGATTATTTCATTAATAAGGTAATTATTACATCATCATTGTGCCATAAATAAATTATATTATTTAATGTCTAAAAATTATAAATAAAATAAAATTATGTATGAAATATTTTTATCTTTTTAATTAATATTTATAGTCGAAAGGATAACTTATATAACATCTTCTAAATTTTATTACTAAAAGATATTTGCTTATGCCATTTTCGTCTTTACTTTAAATTAATTAATATAGTGTCATTATCACACTCAAGTGGATACAAGTGGTCCCAAAATATACCCAAGGATTCCCATGGTCTGAAAAGTATCAAGAAATATTAATAGGACACATTTTAGGGTAATTTAATATTACAATAATAATATTTGTTTACCCTTTTTTACCAAATTTACACATTAACCAAGATAATTAAAATATTTACTGAAGTAAATATTCATAATGTATAAAACTAATAGTTACCTATTTAAACAATTTGGATCTACTGATTCTAAATATGTAATCTATTTTTATAAATTCACTATACATAAGTGTCAGAAATTAATTTAAAATCAATTCCCGTTGTCAAAACAAAAAGCGTGTTTTTAAGAAATAATAACTATAAACAATTTACACTTGTTTATGTCCAGTTTAAATGTGGAATTATATGAAATAAACTAAATTATATTAAATTATAAAAATATAATATAATTCTACTTTAAAACCTCTCAAATTTATAATTTAACACTATAAATTATTTCGATTAAAAAAGTTTTTTTTAATTAAAATTTAGTATTTTTCACTATTCATCAAAATATGAAAGTTATGAGAAAAGTACCAAAAATGTATCCAAAATAAATTTTTATGTTTTGATTCTAAATAATAATTTAATTTAATTAAATGGAATATATACAAGTTTTAAATATTGGTTTTAAAAAAAGGTTCACCATTAAAAGGCAGTTAAATTGCATTTTTTAAAAATACTTATTTTATCTGAAAAAAATTAATTTTTTCTTATATTATGTCTAAGAAACACATAATATGGATTATAAAATTATATGGAGTATATAAAATTCAAAATTCAGTTAATACTATCCATAACCACTTTTTTAACGACTAGTTTGGTAAGTCGTGGTCCGCTCAAACTCGGTGTTGCGTGTAGCGCAAGTTATTGAATTTATTTGAAGAGATACCATACTATGAAATATTGGGGTGTTACATTAAAGATTATTAATATGGTATTTCTTGATCTAGTAATTTTAATATATGATAAATGATAATTTTATGATGTTATGGGTGTACTAAGAATTATATTGCGCAATATGAATGTTTCAATGTGACGGGTGCGCCCAGAATTATATAGCGCTCCAATGTATTGGGTAAAGTGATGAACCTAAAGAGTTAATGTGAAATGATGTGTGAAAAGTATTCTATATTTGTTCACAAGTATGTGTGGTAGTTAACTACTAAGACATGATGTTTCATTTTTATATATTGCCACATTTCAAGTCTCTTATTAATGCATCCTCTCATGTTCATGACCCTTTTCCTATGTTATGGTTATGCTCACCCATTACTATATTGTTATTATCTATCCTATCACTTGGATTTTAGCACACCCCTTTTGATGTATATACTCAGGTGACTACATGTACTAAGGATAGGTCAAGTGCCAATAAGAAGCTAGAGAATAAGGAATTAAATAAATGTTCATGCTTGATGTTGTAATTGTTATGTATGGTCCTAGTTTACCCAAAACACTAAACCTTTGGATCCTCCATGTGTAATAATATTATGTTTCTTATCTTTAAAATGATTTAATAGTAATGTAAGAAAAGGAGGGGTAACTATATTCATTATATGGGGATCCATGGCGGAAGCTGATATCAGGGTAAATATGAAATTCCTTTGGTATGATAATGGAGGTGATTAATGAGGATTATAGTTCTAGATATTCTATTGGATGAATAGAATTCAGATGAAGAAGACTATGTTTGTAACACCTGATCATAATGGTATTGTGAAATGGATGAATCAAATATTTAATGAGAGATCATGGACCATGAGAATAAGTTCTAATATTTAAAATAAAATTTAGGATGGATAAGTTAATTATGAAAATTATCTTTTGAATAAGTATCCTTTTGATCATTTAGCATGAAATTTTTTTAGGGAACTCATGTTTCTAAGGGAAATGGTTTTTACTTTACAAAATTTTATGGTTGTATCACGTATGCCTATTTTAATGAAAATATAGTGATAAGTTGTAATCCTAGTCTGAGACATGTTTATTATTTAATAAGATGATGTAAATTTTTGTTTCTAACTTTGGGATAAGAGTTAGTAGAAATTTATCATTATTAGGAATGCCCCCTTTAATGATGAGATCTTGTGGAATGATTGAAACTTGATGTAAAATGCTATTGGTAATAAATAACCAATATAGAAATTGAGGTTGGGTTAAATAGATTTCTGGTGGTTCCAAGATGTTTTGGAATCATGGAATATAGGGTAAGAGAGGAACCACCAAGTTTTGAACTCAGGAGTGTTGCCATTTATTTTTAGTACCAATATTATATATAATAGAATTCTCAAGGATATCATAATTATGGGGCCGAGTTTCAAAAGAGTGGCGATTAGAAGGAGATAGATCTCAGGTGTTGAGGGGGTCTATAAGGGACAAGAGTCTAGTAAAGAGTTTTGAGTTTTGATTCCAATATAAACTTTCTACTTATCATGGGTATTGAGAAGCTTGAATTCCTCAGTGAGGTGAGGAGTTTGAGTGACTCATTATAGCAGGAGTTAACAATAAAGGATGAGTTGGATTCCTTGAATTTTTTGATACATAGGTTCTAATAAAAATTCTAAAATGAAAGTGGGAAATTAAAAATAATTTTTTTAATATTTAAAGTATGAATTAGATGGAATATTCTAGTAAAATGTGTAACTGGTTGTGAAGGTGTTCAAATAATTCGAAGGAGTGTATTTTAGTGATATATTCTATCTAGATGTGGAAAACAAAAATATTCAGATAATGATTATCTTTTTTTTTCTATAAAATCATTGTTTTTTGAACAAATTGATATCAATATTGTGTTCCTTAATGGATATTTAGAGGAATTAATCTAAATGTAACATATATAAGGTTTGATACTAAAATGAAATGATGGTCCAATGTGCAATCACAAATAAAGTCTATAAGGGATCAAGAAGGCAATAAGGCAGAGGAATTTGTAGTTTGATAACTTCATTATGGAATGAAATTTCATCCAGATAAATGAAGATCATTACCATTACTAGATGTTGTATGGAGATTGATGTTTTTTCATTGTTCTTATATATGTTGATGACTTACTTCTTTCTAGACCAGTGATGGAAAGGCTATAGGATTTGAAGTGTGAATTTTCTGGAAGTTTCTTTATTAAAGATCTTTGTTCCACTAAGAATATTCTATGGATGAGGATAAAAAGATACTTTATATCTAGAAATATGTTTCTTTTTTAGTTAGGGAACATCTAGGAAGTACTAGAAAGATCCAAGATGAATGATTCAATACCTATGAGTATTCCCCTAGCTAGAAAATTCAAACATTCAAAGGTGGAGGAAACGAAAATGGATGTGGTGGCTAAGTACATGGTTAATGGATTGTATGCATCCACTATAAGAGTTTTGATTTATTCCATGGTTATTAAAAGGCCTTATATCCCTTAGCTGGTAGGAGTGGTTAAAAAATTCATGGAAAATTTAGGAATGGAGCACCGAGAGGCCATAAAGTGTACCATCTAACATCTCAAATGATTAATGGATATTTCACTATTTTTTGGAACATATGATCCATTATAAGGGTATAAAAATGATGAATTTTTTAGAGATACATATTCATATAAGAGAATTATTGGTTTTATATTTATTTTTTGAGGCACTGGAGTGAGATGGATATCACGATTACAACCAATAATTTGAATATCAACAATGAAATTCATGTACACTGTAATTATGGAAGTAGGGAAGGATATTTTGAGGTTGAAGGGTATGCTTTAGAAACTAAGAAGGGTTAAAGAGATCAAAATACTATACTATGATATATAGAGTATATAGAATCCATACTTTTACACCTAGATAAACCACTTTAAACTAAAATTGCAACATCATGAACTTCCTCATTGGCTTGATAAGTGACAAGGGAGTTATTGGAATTAGGTGACTTCCCCAGGACACCTAAGACTAGAAATAAATTCCAAGGGAATAGGAAAAATTGAGGGATTATTTTCCCTTGAAAGATAAAGCAATCTTAAAGAATTGTACATTAGACATCCAATCCTATAAACGATACATGAATAATCAAAAACATAACTCAATTAAATACCAATATAGAAAAAAATCAATGTAACAACATAAAATAATGAAATGTGAAAAGATAAGACTCCAAATATAAATACATTGGCACTAATGTGGCACCATCCCCAACCATGATGCAGAAACTCCCCATATCTAGCTTCAACAACCAAAACATGATGTTAAATATGACCACTAGAGAAGTAAAAAACATGAACCCTCCCTGTATCATGATAGATGACATATGAAAATGAACTAAAGTGACCAAGAAGGAGGTTATTATATCACTCAACAAGATTTACCCAAATACTTACCAACACATGCGACTAGGTCAATAACATGTTATAACATTTTATATAAAACAAAGGGTAATAATATCAAAACACTTTATCTAAATAAAATAGTTAAATCAAGAAATTTAACAAGACAAGGCATTCATTCTTTTACTTTCACATTCACTTTGAATAACCTTTTCATTGTTGTGAGTGGGTGCCCTAGACCAAACTCCTTTATGTACTTTGATTACTATTACATGTATATAGTTTGATATATACATGGTTTTATTCTTACTATAATAGTGTTGATACTTATTCATTCACTATTTATATGGTAATGTCATTAGATTATGTGTCATATCAAAATGTTATAGAATATTCCAAATTTCATGAGAACCTCAAAATATTATGATAGTAATATGCAATAGATGTCTAATTCTTTACAAATATCATATTGATGGGATAGACTATCAGGTTCTGGGAGAACATAATCATCGAGACTTCTTCTCATGATTTTCACACTTAGTGATCTCATGTATATGCGATCATAAGGACCAACCCGCCAATAGTAACAACACATGTTTTAGGTTTAATTGGTCATTCCTTTCTATAAAAATGTGTATTGGTCTCAAGAATTGTTATCATTATCAATGTATAACATCTGATCTCATAGTTTATTTCAACCCGAAAACCATGACATTTATGATGTGGAGGGGTAGATTTTTTTGGGTGCATCATTGGTGGTATGAAATTAGTTGAATGATTAAGATAAAATTTATCACTTCTGAGTAGATGAAGAGATATATCTAAGACCTAGGTTGATCGGGATGATAATACATTCCTTAAATACATGGTCATGTTATTGGAAGGAAAGTCCATAAAGTGTGGTCATGAAATATATAAATAAATAATAGGATAATGAAGCAAGTTTACACCATGATTTATGAGATATCTTGAGACAAAGAGATTATATCACAAGGAACATGTCATAGGAGGTAGTCATAGAAATGATATTCATTATCAACTTAGGGTCAATGATGGGATTTTAGATACCACTATTCTTCTATGGGTTGTATACAATGATATCGAAATAAGGGCATAAAGGGTCACACACTAAGTGTATCCACATGTTCCTCCTATTCAAATGAATAAGAGTTTAGGATGAAGTGGGACTACGTGAAGGGGATGGTGAACATCCAAGTTTTATTGATAGAAAGTAAAAATAATTCAACTATATTATTCAATTTTAGAATAATGATGGTTGAATTTATTTCTCACATTATTTACAAGTTGTTTGATCATAAAATTGAATATAAGAAAATATAATTTTTTGAATGAACATAACACATTCAAGGTTTTTTAAAATTTATAGGGATTTTATTGGTAGAGTAAATGGTTTTATTTTATCACGTAACATTTTAAAGTGTTAAAATTGAGTGATATAATATTTGTGACATTTATGAGAAGTTTATTAGGTCATAAGTGTGCATGAAGGATTAAAATAAAGGTCATTAATTTCTGGATAATAAAGTAAAATTTTGGAAAGTATAACCTAAGTATAAAAAAACCTTTTATCCTATTGAATATTAATATACATACTTTTGATGAATTTAGAGGGATAATATCTCATATCATCTACTATCAAGATCTTAGATAGAGATACCAAAGAAAGAATAAGGTCAAATCAATAATGTCTTCTCGATCGAATCTGCGTTCTTCACATGATCAAAGGGACATCATAAAGCTCTTATATTTCCCATTATAACACTAAATAATCATATATTGATGATACAAGATCTATAGTTCATATGTGTATGATCTAGAGGATTCCTAGTTTGTAACCTTTAAGACACAACACGTGGACAATAAGGGAATCAAATTGTCAACTTCAAACGAACACGATACCGTTTACACTTTCACCTGATTTTATTTTTCATGCTTAAATTTAATTTCATGTGATCCAATAATAAATATTGGAAAGTGGTTTTGTGGATTCAATATTTTTAATATGAACCCGAACCAAAAATTTTAAATTGTGCGTTTTTCACGCTTTCGTTGTGCCCTAATTTCCTTTAACTGGTATCATAATAAGGCTTAATTATTTACTTTGGAAAATATAAAATTTTAATTGAATATGATATTATTTGGAAATAGGTTTCTGATGTGGTCCCAATGAAACTGATGAAATGTCATTAGGAGTTCATATCACTAAGATATGGCAGATCGAATATCGACAGGTTTTGCCTAAAAATTATGATGGAAATTTACATTTTAATTTTTTCTTCACTTTATTGGAAAATAGTGTGATGGATTTTTAGACAGTTTATGATGAAAGTACATTGTGTATTACCTAGATATACTATAATCTGGTTGGGATAGTCTTTTGGAATTAAAATATTACTATAAAACATTAATTCTATTTCCAAAAATAAATAAAAGTGAATAAAAATCTTCTATTAGAAGCTTGTGTAAAAAAATTAAAAAGGGGACAAAATCTCAGCCTAAGATTTTGGGTGTGGAAAATTCGGCCTCCCAATTATGAGAGAGTGATTATATATATATATATAATATGATACAATATATATTATATAAAATATAAACTATAATATTATATATATGTATCAGGTATATATATATGTTCCCTTAAACACATGCCCAAATCAGTCTTAGGCCAATCCAGTATAGTCTAGGTCCAACCATCCCAACCCATAAACTCCGTCACTAGACATAAATTAATATTTTTGGATCTTATATTGGTTCAAATGGACCTGAAAAATAATGAAAAAAATTAAAATATTTAATTTAATTTTCATGGATTCAATAAAATTATTTTGGGTGATATGGGATGTATAAATAATTTATAAAATTATTTTAATGCATGTTAAAGCATTTAGAATACCCTGAATTTGAATTTTAGAAAATTTAATTTTTCTTTTTAAATACAGTTTCATGTTGATTGATCATGATCCGAGACTGACTTGTTCATGTTTTCTTTATCATTTATTTAATTTAATTATTTTATTTAAGATTTAAAATGTAATAACTATTTTTTTGATGATCTGCACATCATCCCCCCAAATTTAATTTTTATAAGGTACCATGTGTCTACATTTAATTGATAAAACGTATTTTTTACCCTGATTTCCCCCCACCTACATTGAGTATATATCATAAAGATCATAGGAGGTTTTGGTGAAGTGGTTCGAGTTAAGAGTTGGTGTAAACCAAAAAAGTGAAGTGAACTAGAGTTGAGGGCGCTGCAATTCAAGCTAGGTATTAACATAAGGAATCCCCCTAAGGTCTAGGCTAATATATTAATCACTCATTGGATTAACCAATAGTTAAGGTCTCATGATCACATCATTATTTATTTAATTTATCTTGTTCATGGTTTATTATTTTGTGAATGTTTATTTATTATATGCGATCACATTGTATAATAATAAAAGAACATGAAAATATAAAATGAACATGCACATTGAATTTTTTCTATTCAAATCATGGTTAAGTTGTGAGTGAGATCACAAGAACAAGAATGTTAAATAGAAAATTATATCATTCACTAGGATCAAATTTCCAAACCCCTCAAAGAAAATATTAAGTCATTAAATTCCTCCCATCACTTGAATTTAGACATAACCAATTGTTCTAGGTACTATTAAGACCTAGTTGAGAGTTACTCTTACTATTATGTAATTTTTATGAGAGTGGTGGATCAAATTATCTAAAGTTGGTAGAAAAGGACTTACCATATCTAGTTTGTTTCAACTTTATAGTCAAAGCATTGAGAAATGAAAAATAATTATTTATTTGAGATGGGACTCCAATTAAAAGATCAAGGATATGTGAGTTAATGTAGTTAGATAGTCAAAATCCAACCTTTAAATCTTGAAGTAGTGGTGATGTCATAGATCAGGCTATTAAGAGAGGTTTAAGTATCCTTTTTTTACTACAATACTCAAGAGACGAAGTATTCCAGATCTAGTAGTTGAGGGATAATAGGATTTGATAAAATAGTTGGAGGAATTTAAAATTAATAATTTAAAAATGTGTAATAATAATAAAGATAAGGTACTTATTTTCTAAGTTCTTTTAGTTAAAATGGAAACTACCAACAATTCAATTTCTCTATCATTAATATTAGATAAAGAGAACATCTCGACTGGCCATAACTTCCAAGAGCGGTACAAGAACTTGTGCATCGTACTGTGAGAAGAGAAGAAGCTTTCTGTGATGGAATCCTCACTTCCTGTTGATCCACCTTAGGGATTGAACATGGAAAATAAAGATAAATACAATTATCATATAGATGATTCATTATATTTTTAGTGCTTCATGTTTCTATCTATGTCTAGTGAGTAGCATAAAATGCATGAGGGAAAATATGTTCCCAAAATTCTATCTTATCTCTAAGAGTAATATTAAGAGAGATTTCAACAATAAATATATGAGATATAAAGTTCTCTATATAGATATAGGATAATATATGGTAATCATTTAGAACTTAATGTACTCAATATTATCGAGTATATTGAGAGAATGGAGACCCTTGGGTTCAAAATGAACCAATAACTAGAAATACATATCATTCTTACCTCTTTACTACATAACTTATCAAATATCAATATTAATTATAATATGAATAATATGAATAATTCACTCTTATATTTTTTGGATTTAGTTATCTAATTTGAAAAATATATGAATAATTCAAAATCTTTATTCCATATAGTAATCAATATGAATAAATAAAATGAAAAATTGTCGAAAGAAAAGTCCTAGTGAAATAAATTGATGTACCGCCCTTTCAAGAAGCCAAAGATATAGAGGGAGAGAAAATATAGAAGAAATATTCTTTTCATGTGACATTAAAAGACACTAGAATAATAATTATAGAGATGGGATGAATAAAGAAGTTGATTCTTCATCTTTAGGTATATTTTTTATTGAATGTAATTTTTCTATTTCTATAAGTAGGGTATTGGATAATGTATGTGGATCATATAATTGTATTCAAATATAGAGACTAAGTACATTCAAGAAAATTGAAAAAGGTTAATTATATCTAAAAAATGGTGCAATAAAAGAAGTCTTAGAAATGTGATATTATCATCTTACTTTTCCCAGTTGAATGGTTATTATAAAAAATAATTTTTATTTTGTACCATATATTACCAGACAGATAATCTTAGTGTCGAGTTTAGACACTATGAGATTTTATTTCATGTTTGTATGGGGTTTTGTTGAATGTATAAGGAAAACATATGTTATGGTATGGAATATCTTAATAATGGGTTATATGTACTTAAACTAGAAAATGTTTTAACAATCAATGGAAAATACATCAAGAATAACATTTATCATACCTCCTTATAACACTCCAGACTAGGTCATGTAAACGAGAAGAGTTTATGAAAAATATATCAAGCAAGGTATTTGGAATCCATTGAGTGGAAAACCTTGGATGTATGTAACAAAATTGTACAAAGTAAAATGATGAAATCACCTTTTTGTGGGAAAGGAGAAAGATCTAAAGAGCCATTGGAATTGGTTCATATGGATGTATGTGGTCCATTTATAGTAGATGCAATGGTTGGTTTTTATTATTTCATTACTTTTATTGATAAATATTGTAGATATAGATATATATACTTAATTAGATATAATTTAGATTCCTATAGAATGTTTAAGGAATATTAGAATAAAGTAGAAAACCAACCTAGTAAAAATATTAAGAAACAATAATCAGATCCTAGTGGAGAATATATTAACCAAGATTTCACTGATCATTTAATTGAGTGTGGGATAGTTTCCCAAATCAATCCTCCTTATACACCATAGTATAATAGTATTAGTGAAAGGAGGAAAAATACATCTATTGACATCGTTATATTGATGATTAGTTGTGAAACTCTACAATTATTCTTTTGGGGATATGGACTTTAGAATATGGAATATAACCTAAAACAATTACCAACTAAATAACTATTGGGATTTCATTTTTTTATGGAAATAAATCTAGTTTTTCACACATACATGTATGGGAATGTGAGTATTTTTTTTTCAATACTATACCTAGTGAAAAATTAGCACCTTAGAGCACAAAGTGAATCTTTAGAGGTTATCCAAAGGAAACTAAATGATATTACCTATATAACCCTTTTTATAGAAAGGTTATTGTAGCAAGAAATACAAAAATTATATAATGGGAAAAATTTTTGAATGGAAATAGTTGGATAAATATATAATTTGATGAATTATGTTCCAGATATAGAAGAGTTGGTACAAGAACAATATTTACAAGAGAAAGTGGGAGAGAAATATGTTCTCGAGACATAATTACCATGTAGGTACACTTGAGAGGTTATATCAATAAATAGATATGTGTTTCTTTTCACTGAGTTAGGTGATACATTACTCCTAGATAATTATGAACATATAACCTATAAGAAATTAGTATATGGAAAGGATGTTATTAAATGGAAATAATCCCTACATTCTAAAATGGAGTCCATGTACCAAAATAATGTTTGGATTTTGGTATACCCCTAGATGATGAAACAATTATTAGGTGTAAATGATTATTCAAGAAAAATCTAGACATGGATGGTCATGTGAGAACCTATAAGGTGTGACTAGCATCAAAGGTTTTCTAGAAACATCAAGGAATCAACCATGATGAAAGATTCTTAGTAATCAATAGGATAAAATACATCAGAATATTATTTGAATTATCATCCTTACATGATTATAAAATTTGTAAAATAGATGTCAAAAATACTTTTCTAAATAGTAATTTAGTTGAAGACATCTGTATGACACAAAAATAAGGGTTTATTATGTCAAAGATTTCCAATAATGTTTTTAAGTTGTAGAGATCCATTTATGGATTAGAGAAGGATTTATGATTATGGAATGTTGATTTTGATGAGGACATAAGAGATTTTGGTTTCATTAAGAATGAAAGTGAGATATGTTTCTATATGAAGGTTAGTGGGAGTGCCATTGTTTTTCTATTATTATATGTTGATGACATATTATTAATAAGAAATCAAGTGGGAGTCTTACAGTTAGTGAATACTTGGTTAAATGAATTATTTTCCCATAAAATAATTTTCTTAAGTAGCATATATCTAACAGATCATGATCCATCGAGATAGATATCAAAGTATTTTTGTGATAATTCAAAGTACATATATTGACAAGTAACTCAAAAGGTATAATATTGAACAATATAAGATAAGTTTATTGATAGTGTCACTTGGTAACAATATCTATAAGAAAATGTATATGAAAACACCAGAGGAGATTGAAAGGATAGGTATAATTATTTATGCCTCAGTAGTGGGATATATCATGTATTCCATGATATGTATTGAGTTAGATGTTTCCTTTTCTTTAATCATGGTGGAGAGATATAAACACAATCTAGATGAGCTGCATTGGACAATATAAAAAACTATCCTAAAGTAATTAAGACATAAAAAGGATATGTTATTGGTTTATGGAGAAAATGAGGAGATATTCATGAAGGGATACACTATTTATAGCTTCCAAACAAATCAATATGATCTAAAATCATAGTTATTCTAGGTATTTTTATTGAATGGTGGTGTAATGATCGAGAGGAGCTAGAAGCAGTCCCTTGTTTCTGATTCTATTACCGTGTTCAAGTATATAGAGGATTCTGATGTAGCTAAAGAAGCACTTTGGATACATATATTTGTTTCTGAGCTTGGTATATTACTTAGTAGTGTAGATCTTGTTACAATATACTATGATAATACTGTGAAAATGGTGATTTTAAAGGATCCTAGGTCACACTAGAAGACAAATAATATACTTTGAAAGTTTCATCTATTGAGGGGTATTACATAGAGAGTTAAAGTCATGGTTAGTAGAGTAGCCACATAGAATAACATTTTAGACCCCTTGAATAAACCAATTTATCAACAGAAGCATAATACACATGTGATGGCTAGTGGATTGAGATTTGTTAGCAGTCATCTCTAGTGAAAGATGAATTTTTGTGAGTGGGTTCCCTAGACCCAACACCTTTATGTACTTTGATCACCATTACATGTATCTAGTTTGATATACACATGGTTTTATTCTTATTATAATAGTTTTGATACTTATTCAACTAAATTTTATATAGAAATGTTCTTAGATTACATGTCATATAAAAAGGTTATAATAGTTCACACTATAATGAGAACCACGAGATACTATATTAGCAATATTAAATTTATGTACTATAGTCTAGATACATCATACCGATGACACATATATGATGACTGATTATTAGGTGCTAAGGGATCATAATCATTTGGAATTATCCTAATTAAGTCTTCACTTAGTGATCTCAAGTAGATATAAATCATGATGATTGATCTGCTAATAGGAACACAACATGTTTTGGGTGTTATTGGTTATTCCTACATAAAAACATGTGTATTGGTCTATAGACTAGAGATTATTACCAATGTGTACCATTTTACCGTTTACTTTGATGCAATTAAAAAACCATGACATTGAAGTCATGGAAAATTATCTTGTGTTGGGTGCATCATTGATTGTATGGGATTGGTTGAATGATCAAGATAAATTTTTTTCAATTTTGAGTCAAGGAAGTGATACCTCGAGGGCCTAAGTTGACTAAGATGGTGATACCTTCATTAAATACATGACTATAGTACAAGAAGGTAAGTCTTTCTAGTAATTTTATGAAATACATAATGCAATAAAAGGATGATGACATAAGTGTGCATCCTATTTTATTAGATATCACAAGATAAAGAGATTATATTACATACAACATGTTAATAGGAGGTAGTCACAACAATGACATTACTTATCTCCTTAGAGGAAATGATGGTTTTCTAGATCCCAATATTGGTCTATGGGATGGACTCACTTCTATCAAGATATGGTACTAGAGGGCCAAACATGAAGTGTATCAAAAATTTCCACCAATTTGAATGAATATGTGATTCAAATGAAGTGGGCCCCACATGATTGAAGTAATGAATGTTCGAGTTTGATCAATCACAAGTAAAAATAATTCAATTATATTATTAATTTTTAAAATAATTATTATTGATTTTATTTCTCATGGTATTCAAAAGTTTTTCGATCATAAAAGTTTATATGAGAAAATATAATTTTTCGAACGAACATAACACATTCAAGGTTCATTAAATTATTTGGCGAGCTTCTGGGTTGAGTTAATGGTTCGTATTTTATCACATTACATTTTAAAGTGTTAAAATTCAGTGATTAAATATTTATGACATTTGTGATAGTTTTATTAAGTCAAAAGTGTGCACAATGGTCAAAGATGAAGGATATTAATTTCAAAGGACCAAAGTGAAATTTTGGAATGTATAACCTTAGTATAAAAATATATTTGTCCTCTTTAATAGTAGTCTCCACCAGTTGTGTGAATTTATTGGAAGAATATATCCTCTTATATCCTATAAATCTCTTATAGATATATTACAAAGAAATAACAAGGTCAAATTGATCTGGTATTCTTGATCGAGTCTGCATTCTCCATACGATCGTAGGGACATTATAAGGTTCTTAGATTTTACATGCTATCCCCTAGGAATATTTGATAAAAAATATAGGATCTATGGTGTACAAGTGGATATATAGAGGAATCCTTGTTTTTTTCCTTTGAGCCACAAAATTTCTATGATGAGTGAATCAAATCGTGGACATCAAATAAAAAAGGTACCATTTACACTTTCATTCGATTTTATTTTTCATGCTTAAATTGAATTGCACATGATCCTTTAAGAAATATGGGACTTGTGTTTTGTGGATTCAATTTTTCTAACATGAATCCAAACCCAAAATTATAAATTGTTTATTTTTTATTCTTCTATTGTGCCTCAGGTTCCTTCATTCATGTTCCACACACACACACACACATACGTGCATGCTGAATGAAAATCCCAACACTTATGAGTAGAAATACATCTTTCACCAAGTCATCAATAGGTTATACCCTTTTATTATTTTCTTGTAGGCACTGATATCCAATTATATTTTAAAAAGGCCTCATATAATTAAATATGAACACACATCACTGTGTATTCCAAGACCATTATCCATATCAAATAGTTTTCCATACAAAACATTTCTTTTGAAAACCAAATCCTTTGAAAACATTTAATTAAAAAATATCATGATAATATTTAAATACTAACCTTTTTAAATCACATCTAAAAATGTTTTCCCCTTAAAATACTCATCATATTTCAAAATCAAATCACAAGAACAATTTATCATGATGAAATCCAACAAGTTCAAGAATAGTAGAGTGGGAGAGAAGCCACCCTCCTTAATTACGTTTACAGAAAGTATCTTAAAATCATCCATTGATCAAAACCTTCCTTTAATTATTATATATATATATATATATATATATAAATAAGATATCATAAACAAAAATTAAAACCCATAGCTCTGGAAACACATACCAATATATGGTTTCGATCAAGACATAAAAAATAGATCCAAAACGAGAAGGAAGAATGGAACCCTAACCTTTGATTTCCCCAGACATCCATTCAATGATTCATTGTAAAAAGAGTATGGAGGTTTAAGATCCCAAAAATTTTCTTTGGTTAAGCATATAAATATATATAGAGAAGAAAGGAAGTGTATGAGTATTTACAAATGCTGACCATAATAAAAATCTTTGGGCCCTAGCTATTTATGGTGTAAATTTTGAATTCACATCTTAAATTCATCGAGGTTCACTTATAATGGAATACCAATCACAATAATTATTTTTTCTATGGAAAACCATTTTATGTTGTAAAACTATTTTATAGTATAAAACCTTTTTAAAGAATAAATGTATTTTATGCTATAAACATCTTCCCTGGACTATTTACATCTTAAAACAACAATTTATGGTGTAAATTGTTCCCGCATATTTTTTCAGCAGCCGACACTAGGTTATTTATTTTTTACAAATTCAAACACTTATAAAAGCTACCCAAATAATCAAATTATTGGACAATAATCATAAAATTATGGTGTACCTCAAATTGGTGGTGATAAATTCTCCCCAACTTTGGGATTTATGTCTCCGAGAAGATGGATATCAACAATGTATCGAACAAGTTAGGATATTACTCCCACATAACATTTTTCTGTTCCCATGTTTCCTCTTGAAACTGACCATGCTTCCATAGTACTCTCACCATAGAAATAGATCTCCCTAGAAGGGAATTTTACTATCTATCCAGAACTGGTACTTGTTCGTGGATAAAATTTGCATCTGCCTCAAGAGTAACTTGATCCCAATGGATGACATGTCACAAATTGTGATGATACTTCTTTAGTTTAGAAACATGAAATATATTTTGAACAATAATGAATCTTGTTAGTAATTATAGATAGTATGAAAATGTTCCAATACATTCTATAAAATATAATAGTCCCTCATATAATGGCACTAACTTCCCTTATTTCCCCAAGAATTGATGACCAAATTTTGGTGAAGCTTTTAGGAAAACATGGTCACTGACATCAAAAGATAACGATTATAAATTATTATATATATATGAATTCTTTATTCTTTGTTCTATATCCATACACTTATAGATCATTTGAATTTTCTCCATAGTCTGATGTACAATACTTAGACCAATCAAAGATTTCTCTGATGTTTCCACCCAACATTAAGGAGAACGGAAAGAATGTACATACAAATTCTCAAACTGTGACATATATATTGTATCTGGATAATTATTGTTGTAGTATAATTTGACCAAAGACATATGATCTTCCCATTAACCATAAAATTCTATAACACATGCTATATATATATATATTACAATTTCTGAATAATTCATTATGACATTCCATCCTTATGTGGATGATATTATGCAATCATAATTAATTTACTATTAAGTTCCTATTGAAATAATTTAAAAAATCAAGAAGTTAAGTGGGGGGTCTATGTTATATTCAATTAAATCTTGAACTCCTTGTAACCTAAAAAATTCTCATATAGAAAATTTTCCCAAGTTCTGTACTATTTTGGATTCTCTAATAGGGATAAAATGTTCTAACTTAGTAAGTTGATCAACTAATACCCATAAAGGATCATGTTTCCATAATATTTTTACTAGGACTATGAAATAATCCATCATAATTTTCTCCCACTTCAATTCTGGTATAGGCATATACTGTAGCGTACTAGCCGGTCTTTGATTTTTAACCATTACCTGATAAAATGTTAGATATTTAATAACATAGTCTACAATCTTGAATTTCATGCCTATCCATCAGAAATGACCTTTCAACTCAGTGTAAATTTTTTGGATACCTAGTCTAATAGACCATTTTGAATGGTGGTATGCTAAAAGGAGCTATTCTTGAAAAGATATTCGAAGTAAAATTTGATTCTGAATGTATAAAAAAGAGTATGAATTTTTTGTTCTGTCATCATAAGAAACCCCACAATTTATGTTTGCCCTAATAGTGATACAATCAAAATATACTATATGAGATTCTTTTACCAACTTTATCAAATTGGAAATAATACTGACCATAAATAAAACTACATTCTTACCTTATGCTGCACAATATAGATTCATAGAAGTGATCATTCTCATAAACATCCATTGTTCATGAGCTTCTTGGACCACTTTACTATATAATTTCTAAATCAAAAAAATCTTCTATAGAATTCCATTTACTGTGTGTATACCAAGACAAGATAAAACATCTAGAGGTACTCTATCCATCTTCTCTATGTTATGTTAAAGTCTCATTGAGAAAAGATTTATTTCAAACTCTTATGGTCAAAGAGAACTATGAACTTTTCTAAAAATATATAATTCCTCTAAGTCTTTAGGGCATGGAAAACCATATCTAATTCTAGTTCATTCATAGGATAATTCTTATCATGCACTCAAAAATTCCTTGAACCATAGGCCAAAACATAGTCTCTCTTCATGAGAACACAACCATGATTGGATCAAGATGCATCAAAATATACCACATAGCTATAATATGATTCTAGAAAAATTAGGATGAGTGTTGAGGTGATATGAGTTTTAGGTTCCAAATTTTTTTTTGACATTCATCATTCCATATAAATGTAATGGATTTTATTGTGAGAGTAGTCATGGGATAAGAAAGTCTTGAGAAATACTAGATAGAGTGATGATAATAACTTATTAATACCAGAAAACCACATAACTAAAAAACATTTTTAACTATCTTCCAAGAGACTAATGAGTCTATATTCCCGAGGTCAATTGATATTCCTTATTTAAAAATGGTATGCTTTAGGAAATTTATTTCTTGAATCCAAAAGTTTCCCTTAGAAAATTTATCATACAAATGATGATCTCATAGTGTACTTAGTTCGATTTACAATTTCTCCTCATGGTCATCCCTTTTTCAAGAGTATACCATATTATCATAAATAAATACAGCAAAAAGGAGTAGAGGCACCTTTGGAAGACATGGTTCCTAAAATCCATGAAAAATATCAATGTGTTTGTCAAAGAAAAGGCTAGACAACATATTCATAATGGTCATACAGATTCCAAAATGCTATCTTCAAAATATCCTATGTCCTAACTCTATGATGATGATATCCAAAGTGTAGATCAATTTTTGGGAACCACTTTTATCCCTTTAATTGATCAAAAAAATCATCTATTAGAGGAAGATGATACAAATTGTTAATAATTACTTGATTCAACTTATGATAATCAACCCAAAATAGGTGAGTTCCATCTTAATTCTTTATAAATAAAACCAACGCATACCAAGGTGATATACCATGATGGATAAAGCCTTTACTTTATAACTCTTATACATGAACCTTTATTTCCTATAACTCAATTAGAGATATTCTATAAGATCATAAATAATTGGGGATCTTATTTGGGAGTAGGTTGATAAAAATTTTGATTTCTATTTTGGGTATCAACCTTGATATTTTTTTCATAAAAACATCTAGGTATCGATCCTCTATTTCAGAAAGAGTCACATTCCCTATTTCATCAGTTGTGCTCAAAGTCACTACATCCAACTGGCTAGAGATGGTTCCATCAACTATCACTAAAGAACCTCTTATGCCTTCATTTATATCTCAGTACCCATTGAGAAGGTGGATGACTTTATATAGGGATGTAAAAGTTATTTTTCAAAAATATCATTCGATATATTTTTTAAATCACACCAACTAGTCTATACCAAATAATAAATAAAAAGAATCCATCTCTAGGACTATAAACTCCAATAGAAACTGCATTGTATCTATGGTAATGGAATATTCTATGAATTTAAATCCTTTAAACCCCTATTGTTTAAGGGGTTTATTGATACCCAAGGTATAAGGAATCATTTCCTTATAAAATCTCAAGTGTTTAAACATAAAAGAATAAATGAAATAATGTGATGCACTGAAATCAATTAAAACATGCATAAGAGCAGAGTTTAAAAGAATGATACCTCACATCATAGTGGAACCTGATTTCTCTCTTGAAATAGCCTATTATAAACTGTATAACTATTTCTTCGTTGTTATGTGATAGGTATTTCTCCCCTTTTGAGGTGTCTACTAAACCACTGAAGTGTTCCTGGAAACATCCTGGTTCACCTGTGTCTATGGCCACAAAATAGTCTTATGGGGTTGTTCTTTCTAAGAATATAAAAGTTTATGATTATATGATCCAATTCCACATAATGATATTTAATATTTAAGAAAAAATTCTTAATATGGAACTATTACCATAATGGAAGAAATTATTTAGTGGTGCTGTACATTATTTTCTCTTGTGAATTAATGAACCACATTGAAAACAACTTGGTTTAATGTTGGATCATTTTGAAAAATTAATTGATTCTACTGTCTAAATATGAGGCACACTTCCTCCATGAGAAAATTTATCCCTATTTCTCTTTTTTATAGAACTATAATTGAATCCTATCTCCATGGGAACAAACTAACTACCTCTTGCATGATTCCCAACAAGATCCATGTTTTCCACTATTTCCTTATTAACCATCTTTGTATAATTTATAATATAGAGAAAAACTATCTTGGATCAAACCATTGGACATAATACCGAATCAAAGATATGTGACTAAAAGGATGCACTAGAAGATACTTCTAGGAAAAAATGAACTAAGTTCATAAATATAGTTGCATACTCTGTCACAGAGAGGTTTTATTTCTTTAAGCTACATAAATATATTGTGCTTTCTATTTTGAATGTGTGTAGGTAATTTTTTTTATTGAAACTTTCCTAAAAATAATCCCATATAATTCCTTTGTTTGAATTATATTTGGTGTGAAATATCATTCAATATATAATTTTCTTACTTCACATTCAGCTCTTCTAGTGTACCAAAAAAATTGAATATTCAATTCATTCAGTTTATCCACACATTTTTTTTGGTTCATCATTTTAATTTCTTTTTTCAAATTCTCAAAACACTTACACAATACTATGTAAAAGATGTTGGTTCACATTTGGCTTAGGTTCAACCACGTTTTCAGCTATATATTCCTACTGATTTTTACAATGTATTCATGGTTACATTTTTTATAAGTAGAATAATACACCATTGAGACCATTTATCTCTATTAAAAAAGTCTTGAATAAATTCCAGATTTTTTTGAACAATTATCATCACCCTGAGTAATAACTAGTGCAAACATTACTTAATAAAAAAAACAGTTAAACCATTTTCTAAATTAATTGAACTACAAATGAATAATTTAGTCTTATTGGGAAGTGTTACTATAATTCATGGTATGCCACACTCATTATATAAAGGCATTAAAATAAGATAAAAACCCTCTTAGAAGTTTCTTAGAACAATTTTGTAACCAGACACCCAGGTAACTTGAATTTCAGTACAAAAATGTTAACTACATATTTTTAATCTATAAACTATTATAAATTAGAGCTCTACCAATGCACCTAATTTTTTTTTCTAAAAACGTTAATATAGGTCCCTTGTAGAGACCATATACCAATTATTTTTCAAAAAACCAATTTTATATCTACTTTTTAGAGACCCTATACTAGTTATTTGTCCAAAATCATTATTATAGGTCTTTTTTAGAGACCCTATACAAATGGTTTTTCTAAAACCCTTGGTATAGGTCTAAAAAATCTGGTTAATTATACCAATAAATAAGATAAACATTTGTATAGGTCTATAGTAATGATTTTGAGAACTTTTGGTATAAGTACCTATATTTTTTATTGATTGTTTTATCCAATAAAATTAAATAAATCAAAAGTTAATTTACTTGTCATTGTAAATATATATTTTTCAAATTATGTTCACAAAGTTCATCGTATCTTAGTGGTTAGGTTGTTGGAAGATAAATGGTAGGTACTCGGATAAAAAATAAGATGATTTTTTTTTAAATTACCTATACCAATGTTTTTAAAAAAAATGTTAGTATAAGTTTTTCAAATGAACTCTACCAATGCCAAAATAGACAACACCCCTCCAAACCATTGTTCTAGGTCATAAAAATGGGTTGGATACATATACCAATTGTTCAAAATGATTGTTATAGGATATTTTCTTCTAGTAGTGGTATATTTCAAGTTATGATAGTCCTATATCCTTGTTAGAAACCCAAACTAAGGACTAACCTCCTAAGCTTGGGAATTTTTGGGGGGAGTTACTGGAATATTGTGATATCTCTAGGACACCAAAGGCTGATAATAAATTCTAAGGGCATAGAAAACATTTAGGGATGGTTTTCCTTTTAAAGATAAATCAATATGACAACACTAAACAACAAAACATAAGAATGAGGTGAGCTCAGATACTTATTAAGGGTGAGCGTAAAACAAAAGATATGAGTAAAAAAAAGAATAATCATTATGGAAAGTTAAATAACTAAAACACATGCCATTTAATCAATAACATTATCATAATATGGTAGGAATAAATGATGATCAAATAATTCCACATATATAATCACATGAACCTGAAAACGTAACCATGGATATTTTAACTAATTGAATAATCACATGGAATATAATAACTAAATTTATAATTATGGAATGCATAATGATGGAAATCTAAAAAATACTGTTTAGGCCTTGTTCCAATATATCTAATACCACCGAGGCCTTGTTCCAAGAAATCTATATAAATGGATAAGGCCTCATCCAAAACCCAATCTAGTTGGTCTCATGAGATCTATTGATTCATTGAGGGGATATAACGAGCCCTTCCCACCACATAATATGTTCAATGAATTCTTAATATGAAAGAGGTAAAAATAATCAACACAATTTTTTTTATTGAAAAACTAACATATGAAATGTTAATACTTACCCTATAAATAAACATAATCATAAAAAATATAGAGTATAATGGTGAATGATAATAAAATTTTACATCCCTAGTCAAAATGATCATAAAAAATCTGGATAAATAATTTTTATTGTATCAATATATAATATCCTCAATGGATCATAATTGAAATAGAGGGTTGATGTCATTTATTAAAAGAAATAACATGATAATATCCATAAAAACATTTTTTTTAGAAAAATAACATTTTCAATTTGAAAATAAACTATAAAAAAACATTCATGAAACATATAGAAAATTATTTTCCTTCAAAATAAAATTTTAAAAATAATAAAATAATCATTAAAACATTTATTGGTCATGATGGTGGAAAATTCCTTTTAGGTCATACAATGTTAAAACAAAGATAACTTTAACATTTTCTGTAAAATCCAAATGGGTGTTATTTTCAAAATTAAATGAAGATTATTTTGAATTTTTTTTTTAAAAATAAAATGGGTAAAATTTTATTTAATAAATAATTTTTAAAACGTTATTTTTTTATTTTTTTTAGAAAAAACTGATTACTATGAAAAAGGATTTCCGATCGAAGAGAGAAATAAAGTCTAATTTTCTTAAAAACATTTTTCCAATCATTTTATGTACCAAAGATTATAAAAATGGTAATAATAATTAAATTTTTATTAATAATTATATGTGAAGAAAATATATTTATTTTAATATGAAAATATCATTTAATTCTCCTAAGGGATATGTAAAATAAAAACCCCTGAATAATGAAGAGACTGTAAAATAAACACTTTCCACTTCGGTAACTTTTGAATCATAATCTCCATGAAATAAATAAATTTAAAAGAATAATTAAATGACATGAATATAAATTAATTCATGATATAACATAAAAAAGGTTCTGTATATACACCACAAAAAATAAATAATTGATGAATATGGAATATGTCTCACAGAAGTAAAAGTGGGGTGAGAAACCCTTTCCTTGAGTTCAAATCTTCACGTATGTTCTTTATATTCTTGAATAATAAAATTATGCCAATTATTTAATTTCTTAAAAACATTTTCCATGTTTATTATTTATTTTAATTATTACCAAATTATATATGATTACTTAATCAATTATGTTTATGTCAAATGTTTCAATGATATTTGGCCTATGTGTCAAAAAATTATTTTAGTAGGTTGATTATGGTCAAAGTGTCCATTATTTAAACATATTCAAAATAATAATCTTAAAATAATTATCATATTTATAAATAAATTATACCTTTAAAACCAATAATTAAATATGGTTATAATCATGGAGATGGTAGGACGTATGTACACATGACTTTCGTTTCCATTTTTCAATGATCAGTGTGGAAAAAAGGTAAGTAATATTTTATATTTCCAAAATGATAATAATATCATGTATAAAATATTTTTTATTTAAATATACTTATATATATAATCCTTGATTCATGGTGTTAAAAATAGAGTCACATTGCTTCGGGAATGCAGTTGTCCATACGTACATGAAGAAATTATCATCTTTCAGTGAGTGAAGTGGTAAGAAATAAAGTGATATATTATATTTTTAGAATGATAAATATGGCATGAATATAATAATTATTTCATATATATCATACATATTCCTTAAAATTATTATTATTATTTTCCATGGAAAGAGTTAGTGAAATATTAATGACATCACTTTGCGAGGTGATAGTCTGTTGTACAGACAAGCGATGTTATCATATTCCCAAAGGAATGGAATTTAAAAATGTATATATGATATAATAACTCTATAGATATAATTATTTTACAAATATCATTCATATAATTTATATCCATAATCATACCTAATCGTGAGAGGTGGTAATGTAAAAAACGATTGACATCGGCTCGTAAGGTGGTAGTCTTCCGTACACATAAATAATGATTTCACAACCCATTTAATGGAAATGGGAATTGTTATAGGTAAATAACCTAAAATTAAAACATCTAAGTATATTTAATATACTTATGTTATTATATAATCATGGTTTAATAATAATTTAATTAGGTGTAGGAAGAAATAAAATAAAAATTCTTGTGTAATAATGTTACCTCTTCTTTGGGTATCCTCCTTAGGTTTGCAACAAAAGCCTTCAGAGGTTGGATTTATGACTAAACTAAGGATTATAAGATTATATAATAGAATTCGAGAAGTTTTTTTAGGTATTTTCTAAACTAAAATTGTTTTATGGTGTTAATAATATATGAGAGATGGTGGAATTTTATAGGTGAGGTGAGTGGCACACTTGTAATTTTTGAAAAGCAAAAAGTGTACCCAAATTTTTCACGTGCCACAATGGTAAAAAAGTTATTATTATTGAGAATTAGATATTATATAATCATAATATTTCCATCAAATATATTTTCAACATGTTTTTATGTAATTTTAACCCTTATCTTTTTTAGATTAACCCCCTAGAAAAGCAGTTTTTACCTTAACCGTAGAAAATAATTTTTACTTATTTTACTATTCATTATGGTAATCAATTAAGTTGCACTTATTGGATAATATAAATAAGTGTGGTTCCAAATATGGAATAAAATTTTCCAAATTCCATTAATATAATTGTAAAATTTTAATTTAAAAGTAACCACACAGACGTGATAAGAAAGTGGGGTTTCAATGAGTAAATGGTCAAAATTTCATAATGTTTTTATCGAAAAACTCTACATAAAAATGATTAAAATGAACTAAATTGGATTAATATATATATATATATATAATTTAAATAATTTTACTTCAATAAAATTTAAAATATAATTTAAATTTATAAATAATTTAATTGAAAAGGCAGTTTTCAAATTAAAATTTATTATTTTTAACTATTCATCAAAAAATGAAACCTTTCAATAAAATAACAGAAATTAAACCTAATATAATTTTGATATGATGATTTAAAAACAATAAGTTTATTTTTTCAAATAAATATTCTAAAATTGGTAGAATTTAATTTTAAATTGTGGTCACAATACCTGACTAATCCCCCTTAAGAAAAATATGGGTCTTCAGAAAAAATTCATTTCTCTTTAAGCATCATTCTTATTTTAAAAATAACCATTTAATTTGTTTTATACATGTTTAAAACATAAAATTTTCAAAATTTAGTTATTAATATTCATATCCTTCATCTTAATAGCTAAGTTATAATGGCTATTTTCAAATAATAATATTTTATTAGAGTATTGTGTTTTGTTTAATCCCGGTGTTGTGTACATTACAAAATAATAAATAGATTGAATTTAATTAAAAATAAATATATCGTAAAGTATTTTAGAGTTATATTCTCTTCTAATATTGATGTTTCATGTCACATACTCCATCTAACATGATGTTACTATTTTAAAATTTCATGGTGTTATATTTTACCCCCTTAAATAAATTGTGTCCTCGTAAATTAACCTTGATTTTAGTAATCAAGGGTTTAAAATTTTAAAATACCTTTCTTAGGAACCCACATCATTAAAAGGATAAAAACATCATATTTATAAAAGAGGAAGTGATGTACAATTTTCATCTAGAATTACACAAACCAGGTTTCCAAATAGACAAGCATGGGTGGGAATTTAAGATTTGGATATAGAAGAAAAGAATAATGCCCAAATAATGATAGAGATTTACTAAGATCAGTGATAAAAATAAAATGAATGATCTAGTGAAAACCAAAAACCAAAAAACCATAAACTAAATAGGTGTGGAAAAGGTCCTTAATATCATAAGAAATAATGGTAAGATGATAAAATTTTATTTCGATATCTTTTTCTAAATGTTGAAAAATTTTCATGAGAATATATAATTTCTGGATTTCATTCCATTTCATAAGCACAATCTCATCCTTTGGTTGTGCCATGATCAATTTCCATTTCATGTCTTAATCTAAGAAATGAATATTAATTTTTTATACCTGAATCACTAAAAAATCCTAATATCCATAATAGATTGATAATTCATTTGTTCTATCTCTAGTTATCATTATAAAAAATGGTTAGTGCGTGTTATCCAATATGAATAAATCTTCAAAAGGTGCATAGTCGGAGTACCCGGTTTTTTCTATGTTGAATATGAGTTAGAAAAAAACCTTTCATGGTTTTTTTATCTTCTATAACTTCTTGTATCTTTTTTCCACACTCTAAGACTAAAGGTTTTGTTGTTTATAAGATACACATTCCATTATATTATTTGGAATATGAAGTTATAAAGATATGGAAGGTATATAAATGCCGAATTTTAGTCGAAATGTTAATGAAGGTCATGTTTTTGGATTTTTTTTGGTGGTGTTGTGCCTTAGTGGGGTTCAAGTGACTGAAATCATAATAAAAGACCATGGTTCCATTGTTAAAGGATAGAATAATAGAGAATAAAATTGAATGACTAGAATTTATTTTGAAGTCGTGAAAATGATATTTAATTTAGATATTTTCAGGTTTTGGATGTGTGAAAACTGTTTTACGGACAACTATTTAGAAAATTTAGAAGGATTATTTCATGAAACACTCCCTCCAAAGATACTATAGTGAAAGGAGAGAGATAATGATCCCTGACTCCCACCTCTAATTTGCCCCAGGTTGGAGACTATCACTGAGGGTATGAAAATCTCATGAAATTAGAGGCATTACCCTCTATAATAATATAGGATTGGGAGATATGATGAATAATACACAATAAACTCCAATAAATAATTTAAAAATAAACCCAAACCATCCCACAATCCATGTATGAATTAAACTTATAGAGACAAAATTATCCAATGTAAATACACAAAATCAAAGATAATGCAGTGACACAATAACTATCCAAGGTCCATTATAGTAATGTTCAGAATAGTCCATGTAATCCTCCTAGAAACATAAAACTAGTCTATCTATGTAGTGTGAATATACAAGTATACTCATAAGGAAAACCAAATTCTCTCTCGCACATGTGAAAGAATCATACTAATGCACCTATGAGAGAACAATAGAACCAAAAAACACCTATACAAGTATACTAAAAAAACCCAACCTCACCAAGGCACATTCACCGAATAACAAAAGTCAAGTAATATAATATTACCTGATACACATCGATAAGGGTCACCACACCTCTTTCCCATTAATATTTAGCTCACACACCCTAACTCCATATGTCTTGGAGCTCTCATCTCTTTTATATACCACACTACACCACAAGCATGGTCACATCACATCATGCTTGTAGACACCTGGGCTCACTGCCCCAAAAGCATGACCACATCACATCCCACTTGAAAACACCTAAGATAACACATAAACACCACTTCCATAACCAGATTAGTAAGGTATCATGAACATGTAGGACATCAACCTCATTCCCTCCTCCTTCCATGTATGACCCCCACCATAAGATGCTCCAAAAGAACTATCATATCACATCTCCCTTGAAAACACATGGGCCACTACCCAACAAGAATAATCACATCTAGCCCGAAAAAAATGAGTTAAATCAACCACCAACAAATACACTAAGATAACCATGGCCATCACAAACTATCCAATACCTACATTTCCCAAAAGAGAGAGCATGAAATAGTAGGCGCCTAGCTATTCGTCCCCCACCATATGTTAGAAAAAACACCCCATGTGACTATGCAGGTGTCGACACATTGTGTTCGATGTGGGTGTGATGAATATAGAAATAAAACTAAAATACAAGTATATATATAGCCACACACAAGTCCTAACTATAGAATCAATAAAAAAGACTAATAAACTCACAAAATTTCCACTTTTTTTGTAACCTCTAAATATAGAACACCACACAAGCCACATCCATATGTCACAACACCAACCAATTCCATTGGCTGACCCATTTATTTTATTATATAGAATAAAAAACAATTAACCACACATATTATCATTTATTTATCCATTAGACATTTCTAACCCATTAACCAAACCAAACCATGTCATTTCAACCATTCTTAAACAATCCATTTATTCCACCACTACCTGGGCATCTAGAACAACAAATACACATAACAAAAGAAATCCATAATCCCCATAATTCCATCACTTCACTACCCCAAAAGCATGGACAACAAACCAACACACCACCCCAAAATCATAGTCACACATCATGACACATCAAAATCTATTTTATAGATTTACAAACATGATTTTATCACATTACACTTTATTTTACGTTCATTATCACACAAGCCATAATACTAGGGATACAATTTTATTTAAAAATATAAGTGGTTATCCAATATCTATTTTATGGTGACATAAAAAAATCATATAAGACATAGAAGTCACAAAACATATCTTCTGTCATAAAAAAATACCCCAAAACCACTATTTTCAGCGGCACATCAAGTCGGTACAATCACAATATCATAATAATAACAAAGTTGTAAAATCATGTGAATCAAACCCATGTACCCTTAAATTAAAATTAAAATTATTATTTATATTTTATTATGAAAACATAATCACAACCAATTTATAAAAAAATAAAACCAATACCAAATGATACATAATAAAGGGAAACGAGGGATTCCCTACCTCAAAAAAGCATTACTGACTCACTGTCCACCATAGGGTGAAGAAGATACACCCAAAAACCACAACTGCAATAAAAAATAATATAGATCAACCTACACCACGCCCAAATACCATAAAAACAAAACCCAAACATACAACACCTACCAAACTGCACCACCACAGTGAAACCCCAAAGAAGAACAATAGGAAACTAACCAATAATAAGGGAGGTCTTACTATGTATTTCCAATGAACAACCACCAAAACCAACAGATCAAAGAGGGAGAAAGGTGGGCTTGAAGGACTCCTAAGGGAGCCTAGGGTTTGATCAGAATGAGAGAGGAAGAGGGTATATATGAATGACTGAAAATATGGCTAGAAAAGTAATTAAAACTCTGGATCCTATAATTTAAACATCATGTAATCATTAGATGGAGTGTAATCCTCAGGTTTCCAAAAATTTCAACTTTTACTGAAAAACATGTCACCTCGAAGGATTTGACACACAAATTTTTTAAAAATCATGAATCCCACATACATGACATGTTATTTTCCATGGGTACCCCTTATCCAAGTACAATACATGAACCACTAATCTACACAAGCCTTGAACCACCATTACTAATCATGTAATAAATTTACACGGTGAGAATTTATGAAACATCTCTTATATACCTCTACAATCCATCAAAAACTCCTAAAACCTCCCCTGAACAACTTTTACCACTAAAAAAAGATAAGTAATAGGTTTGAAAGGTACAAAATATTACATCATATAACTCTTAAATGATTCTCTCCCTTAATAATCCAAAACCAATCCCAAAAGGAAAGGGGTTCGAATAACCACCTCGTGAGATACCTTTCAAGGATCTCATCATACCTCAAACGCGACCACCAACCAGGCATTCCAAATCTAATGGCCTCAAGAAAAATCACAACTTGATAAACACACCACAACATAACCATAACCATTGAACATGCACACATCCCAAAACCACAACCTTCACTACTAATAAACCACACTACCAAAAACATATGAATCAAGGAATTCCATCCTCCATGTCATGATACTATTCACTCTGGGAAGCACAGATTCACCCACACGAGTTTAATTGCATCATAGTTAATTTGTCTCGATTTGGAATCAGGTCCCCCACTTTTTATATGTTATAAATTTATCACACATCACAAACAATGGAAAATAACTCATCTCATAAAATATAAAGATACAAAAATTAAATCACAAATTAAAAGAGAGAAAATAAAAACTTAAAAAAACTCTAAGTACTACACAATCATCTATGTATCTCACTCTCAAGTAATATCCTCAAGGACACCATGCCTCCAAAACAAATTAACCAAAGGAATGTCCCATCCACATAGAACCTTCACTTGGAGATCCTAGATCTCTACTGGTCACTCCATAAACATCACGTCATCTTCCATATGCAACTCTCCCCATTCAATGACATGGGAGTCAATATGAAGATACCGATGGTGTTAAGAGATATGGATTACACAATGAATCCTCTCCAGTCATGGTGGAAATTCTTATCAATATTCATCCTAACCAACTCTCCATAGAACCTCAAGGAGCCTAAAAAACATGATAGAAATTTTAATCCCTCTACCAAAACTCTACTTCCCACCTCAATAGAAAACCTTAAAGAATACATGGTCTCCAACCACGAAATATAAGGGCCTCATCTCATGATTCTCATATGAATTCGTCCAGTCCAGTACTGTTTTCATCCTTTCATGAACAAGATGAACCAACTATATCATGCTCCACACCACATTGGGACCAAGAAATGTTGTGTCCCCAACCTCCATCCACCCCAATAGAGAATGAAAAAACCTCCCATTCAAATCCTCAAATAGGGATATGTAGATGGAAGAGTGATAACTATTTTTGTATGAAAACTCGACCAAAGGAAGGTGTTTTACCCAATATACACCAAATTCGGACATGAAAACCTATAAAATATCCTATAGTTTCTTGATAGTCCACTTCGTATTCCCATATATATGAATGTGGAAAGTAGTGATAGGGTGTAACTGAGTTGAAATGGCATGTTGTAATACCCTATAAACTCATGAGGTAAAATGTTCATCAGAATATGAGACAATGGATCTCAAAACTCCATGAAAATACACCACCTCATCAATATACCTCTTATCCAACTCATCCACTATGCCCAACTCCTTGATCGCTAAGAAGTGGGATGATTTTTTAACCGATCGATGATCACCCAGATATCATAAAAAAATACTTGATCTTGGGGTAACTCTATGATGAAATACATAAATATGTCATCTGATTTCTATTAGGGAACATCAAAAGGTTGTAAAAAAACACTGGGAATATGATGATCAGCTTGTAACTTCTAGAAAACAGACCACTTTTCCATAAAATCTGTCATCACCCATTTCATCCTAAGCCACCAAAACTATATCCTCAAGCCACGATACATCTTAAAAAAACATGGGTGTACCACCAAAGTTGAGTTATGAAACTCATGATGAACTCCCTCACACATCACTACTATAAAAAAACATTCAATAAAACAACATCCAGTTCTGACTATCCATCTGGATAATCGTGAGGGCCAACATGATCTTGCATCACCTATGCCTCTTCCTAATGAGACTCCTCCAGCTGATGTATTATAGAAGACTACACTCTAAACTGAAATACATAGACAATAAAAAAATCCACCCTTGCATCTAAGTGAAAGGATTCGAAGCCCTATATCACTCTCCAAGAATCTCAAACTCTCAAGAAATATATTTCAATGATTTTATACTCAAGGAATCAACCACAACATTACCATTTATCAAGTTGTAGGAGATTTAAAAATCATAATCTTGAAGAAAGAACATGTACCTCCACTGTAGAAAGTTTAGATAATGCTGAGAAAAGATATAAGTAAATCTATTATGATCCTCGAAGACCGAAAAGTGCTCTCCAAAGAGGTAATTCTTCTACAACATTGGTGAAAATGAAACCACTTCCAGCTCCAGATCATGGGTGGAATAATTATGCTTGTGAGGAAACAACTTACTATAACCATATAAGATCACTTCCCTCTACTGCATCAACACACATAACAAACCCATACAAGAAGCATAAAAAAACCTCAAAAAATCACACCCTCTTAAAGAATTAGAAGAACTAGAGAACTAACCAATTTCTCCTCCATGTAATTGAAAGCTTAATTGAACTAATCAGTCCACAAAAAATCCAGGGGCTTCTTGGAAAATGTTTTAAATGGAGATACAACTTGAGAGAAATTAGGAATAAACCACTGATAATATATTTTGAGCCTAAGAAAAATATGAAACACTTTTACATTATTTGGTGCTTCCTAAGAAATAATTTCCTTGACCTTTATCAGGCCTACATCCACACCCTACTGAGACACCGCATGCCTAAGGAAATGAACCTCTCATTTTCAAAAATTATATTTGGACAAATTCCCATAGAACTAGTTGTATCAAAGAACATTTAAGATAATTATGAGTTGATCAAAATTCTCTTACTTTGAACTTGAGTAGATCAAGATATCATCAATGAATAAAATGATTAAATGGTCTAGTAACTCATGGAATATGGAGTTCATATACCCCCATGAACATGGATGGTGTGTTCGTAACACCAAATGGGATGACTATAAATAATAAGACCTCATACCAACATCTGATGGTAGTCTTTGAGAATTCATTCTCTTTCACACTCAACTATTGATATACAGAATTTAGATCAATATTAGAAAACCAAAACACTCCTCTTAGCTAGTTGAAAATATTATTTATCATCGGAAGAGGGAAACAATTCTTGACCATCACCTGATTCAACCTCCAGTAGTCTATACACAACCTCAGACTACCATCTTACTTCTTCGTAAAAAACACCGAAGTACCCCATGATTACAAACCAGGATAAATAACACCATTCTATATTAAATCATATATTTTAACCCTCAACTCCGAAAACTCACGTGGTTACATCCGATAAGGAGCCATTGAAATCAGAAAAGCACTAGGCTGCAAGTCTATCCAAAACTCAACATCACGTCAAGAGGGTAGAGTCATAGACTCCTCTATTAAAACATATAGGATCTCCCTAAAAGCATGTGAGCCTCTACCATCATAGTCTCTATTTATTCCATATAAAAAATACACATCAAAGAAAGAAGGGGCTCTAAATTCTGACTACCCACCTGATAATACGGCTCCCCAACAAAAACCACACACTGGACATCCACATATGAAAACTTTAATATACTATCGAAATAGTCAATAAAACCATATATGAAATAAAAAAAATAAATTCTAAGGATAACATCATATGGTTACATCTGTAGTAATAAAACATCCCCATGAGACTGTTGTTGCTCCACTATAAGTCTACATCCCCAACACACATCAACCAAGCTGGTCTAGCCTATCACTAGTGTAGTCAAAACCAGGGGAATGGGAAACCTCTCTATGTTTAGTCCCAGATAATGGGCTAGAGATGGTACAAAAAAGGAGTAAAAATCCCCCAAATCAAACATGTCACAAACAAGGGTACTAAACAAAATGATCGTATATCTGATGATCTTTGACCCCTCAAGCATTACCTCCTCCATTGTGTACAACTGAGGATACCCAAATACTCTAACTCTATGTTGATGAACACCTCCACAACCATGCTCATTTCATGGTCCTTGATCTCAAGGAACATTCTGAGGTCAATCTATACTTTATCAATCTCCCTTGGAAGAGCATTACCCCACTTCCCATACAATTGAAATGGTCTCACTAGAAACTGCTACTAAGTATAGAAATGAACCTATCCACCTCCACCAAACTTATCTTATGGTACCACTAAGCACTAATTTTGGTTATGACCATGAAACCCAAAACCCAAAAAAAACTTGAATAAATCCCCTTGGAAAATCATGGAAAACACTGGCCCTAGAAGGTTAGAAAGGAAGATACCGAGGTCGACTCCCCACGAGTCAAATCCTTAAGGGTCCGTTTACCTGAGACCTACCATAGATAATCCTACTCAAATGGACCAACCGTCTAGTGATCAACTATATTATCCAACTAAACCAGAACTACAAGATCTGCACACATATTATGAACATGATCAATATCTGAAAATCAAAAAAGATTTTCCCTAAGCCTTGGGTAGTATGGAATTGTATATAGATTCATTTTAATTCACTTTATTAATTTTAACCTTCCTAAGACATCCCAATTAAAAAAAAACAAGTAATAATGATGAATTTACCTATACTAGGTATCTACCCTATAAATAGGTCTAACTTACATGGTTGTTCAATAAGCATAGAGTCTATGTACTAGATCATGGGGGACAAAAAAAACCCATTTCCAAGCCAATATCCATGGAAAATGTCACACACCAAGGTCATATGGACCTGTTTCCATAATATCTTATGATATCATCATTATAAATAACTTGAAACTCCATCATATCTATAAACCATAACCTTTGATATCACTCTATCATGACCCCCTTAATATAAGGATTCTACAATGAGGGTATAGAGATAACGACCCCGTGAGTCATGCCTCTAGTAGGCCCTAGGTTGGTGAAAAGAATTGAGGGTATAAAAATATCATGAAATGGGAGGTATTAAACTCTATAGGAAAATAGGATTCTTAAATTAGAAGAATTACCCACAATTAAATCCAAGACATAATATAAAAAGAAACCCAAATCACCCCACACCGCATGTATAAATAAAACTGATTCAGATAAAAGTTTCCAAAATAAATACCAAAAATCAAAGATAAATAAGTGACATATTGGATATCCATGGTCCAAGCTAGTAATGTTAAGAACAATCCAAACAATCCTCCTAAAAACCTAAAAACAATTTATATACATAGGGTGAGAATACAATTATACTCAGTGGGAAAACCAAAGTCTCTCATGGACATGTGAAAGAAGCATACTTATGCACTTTTGAGAAAAAAATAGATCCAAAGAGAACCTATAAAAGTATACTAACCAAACCCAACCACACCAAGACATTCTCACCAAATAATGAATGTTAAGTAATATAACATAACATGGGACACATCAATAAGGTTACCCTGCACCACTTTCCCACTAGTATACCATTGTCACACCCCAACATTTTAAGTCCTATAACTCTCATATCTTTCATATAACACACCACCACACAAGCATAGTCACATCACATCACACCCCAAAACACATATTTTCTTCACCCCACAAGCATGACCACATCACATCTCACCAAAAAACACATGGGCCAACAAATCATAACCACTACCATAACCAGTGTACTTGGGTATCATGAACAAGAAAAAATCAACCTTGTTCCCCCCTCTTACTAGACTTGGACCAACTAGAATATTCCACAAAATCAAATACATATCATATCTTTCAAAAAAACACCTCGACCACTAACCCACAAGAACAATCACATCTCACCTGAAAGCACATGGGATAACACAACCATCTAATGAACTAACATATCTACAGCAATCAAAACTTATGCAATGCCTACCTCATCTAGAAGATAGAGTGGGAAAGAGTGGGTACCCAGCTATCCATCCCCCACGATATTTATTAAAAACACACCCCGTGTGGCTATTAGGGTGTCGAAACATTGTGCTCAATGTGGGTTGGGTGAATTTATAAATCACAAGGAATATACAAGTATATATGTATATATCCACACACAAGCCCAACCTATGGTCTCACTAACAAACAGTAATCAAATCATAATATCACCACTCTCATTGACACCTCTAAATGTAGAACACAACACAAGTCACATACAAAAGTCACATAACCAACCAATTCTATTGTACAACCCCTTAATTTCATTATTTAGTATCAACTAAATTTAACCACACATCCCATCATTTATTTATTCATTACCCATTTCCAATACATTAATCAAACTAACCCATGCCATTTCAATCATTATTAAACAATCCATTAATTCTATTACTACCTAGTCATCTAGAACCACACAACCATATAGAAAAAGAAACTAATCATTCCCATTGTACAATTACCTCAGCATCCCAAAAGAACAACCAACAAACCACCTCACTTCCCCAAAAGAACGACCACACACCCAAACACATCAAAATAAATTTTATATATTTACCAAGGGTATTTTGTCATATTTCACTTTATTTTTGGTTTTTTATCACACAAGATATAATCCTAGGATTACCATTTTATTATCCAAATATATGTGGTTATCCAATTTCTCTTTTAGAGTGATATCATAACAATGACTGTAGGCATAATAGTCACAACACATGTCATATAAAGAAAAAAAATCCCCCAATGACCATCTTTTTTAGTGGGAAATCAATCCCATACAATCAAAATATAATAAAAATAACAAAGATATAAAATCATACATATCAAACTCCTTTACCCTTCAATTTCAATTAAACAAATTCATTATCTTTGATTAATCCATCAAAATAATAACCCATAGATCTAAAAAAGAAAACCCCATCCACATGATACACAATAAAATGAAATGAGGTATTCCCTACCTAAAATAATATTTTATGACTTTTTGCGCATCATAAGGTGAAGACGAAACAGACAAAAAACAAAAATTGCACCTTGAGATACCACAGATCAACCTACACCATACCCAAATACCATAAAAATGCCACCAAAAAACACAACAAAAACTAAACTACACCACCATAGTGAAACTATATAGAAGAAAAAGCATAAAATTACTAATAAGAAGGAAGGGATTCCCAAAAATATCCAATAAACAGCCACCAAAACCAACAGATAAAAGAGGGAGGAAGGAAGGATTAGATGACTCCTCATGGTTCCTAGGGTTTTAACAAAATGAGAGAGGAAGAGGGTATGAATGAATGAAAATTATCCTAGAAAATAACATAAAATCCTAGATCCAAAATTTTACATATTTTATAATCATTACATAGTGTGTAACCCTCGAGTTTCCAAAAATTTATACTTTCATAAAAAAACTCATCACCTAGAAGGATTTATAATCCAAATTTAATACACATTTTGAATCCCACTTAAACAATGTGTTCCCTTTTCATGGTGTACACATTATCCATGTACCATCCATGAACCACCAAGTTATAGAAGGAATGAACCATCAAAATACATCATGTAATAAATTTACACAACATTTATTTACTATAGAAGCTCTGTACCACATTCAGTATGCACTAAAAACTCCCAAAATCTCTCTTGAACACCTTCAACCACCAAAACTGGAAAGGAAATGGGCCAAGAAGGCGTAAAAAATTGTAGAGTGATTTTTGAAGATCAAACATAGAACCAGATGAAGATGATAACTATAGTGGTAATAATGTTTGGAATTCAATAAGGTAGTAAAAAGTAATAAGTTTTTGATGGTAAAGTGTGGAAAAAAAAATTGGATTATGCATGAGTAACTCTATTAAGGTATATGAATGAAATAGAATTTTTAAAGGCTACATAATATTATATAGATGGTTGTGTATTATTAAGATAAATTCTTTCAATGCTCACTAAAAGATGAGGGTTAAGTATGTGGGAATTTCATGGTGCTGAACATTGTCTTGATCAAGGGATAAATGCCCAAAAAGATTAGAATGTAGTGGAACCAGTTCAATAGGTTAAAATCATTTATAAAAGGGTTTATTGTTTTACTTATTTAACAACTTGGTTATTCTACATAATTTTCTATTTTGATTTGAGTTATGGTAGTTAGGAATCTTGTAACACATAGGTTTCTTTATTAGTAAAAAAATTATAGTGTTTGTCCTATGGAGTATAACTAAGTACGAACATGTAATTTAATATTATATTATCTCATTTCATTATTTTTTTAGACTATTTTATTTCAAAATTTCATTTAGGGAGAGGGAAGTAATTAGGTGTGGAGATTCTAGTTCTTGGTTCTGTAGTTCAGTTGTTGACATATGGTTCTATCCATATTCACAAGTTATAAAACTTGTTTCACAATAGAGGGTTGGAAGGAAATATTCTGGATTGTGGTGGGGGGGGGGGGAATAGAACAAAATCATCATGAAAAAAATCATGAATTATATAGGGAACAACTTAGTTCAATGAAAATGGTGTGACATATTGTTACTTATTATATAGAATACTGCCACTACAAGTCTTAGCCATTAAATGTGCAACAACCTGACTTGGACCGCTGAGTCTGAGTTGGAGTTCCACACAACCTCATGCATGCCTCTTTATATGAAAGAGGTTTAAAACTAGAAGTGGGGGATAAATGATCCTCGTGGGGAGAATATGACCTCGTTACTAGGTAAACTTCTATAGTACAATAATTGAAATGATACTAATAAATAAAAAATTTAATGAATAAATAAATAACCATTAGAATAACAGTATAAAACAATACAAACCAATGGAGTATCCTTATGGAATAGTAGATACATAAAGCAAAAATAAATAAAAGGTTCATATGTACTAGTTAAATCAACTAAACAAAAGAATAAATACACATCAAACCTGATGTCCATCCCTCTATGTCATAACCTCCTGCTAACTTGCTCAACAATCCAACATAGGGCCTTTTCCATTCATCAGATCAATGGTCATGTGATTCATAATCACACTAAAATTCCTGAGTAGTTCGTGTGTACAAGATTCAATAGGACACCAAAAAACCCCTTAATACAAGTTCATAAGATATATTGGTGGGTTCCATGAAATTAAATGGGGTATAAATAACAACAAAGTATATCACATAAGCACAACATATCTGTTCGGTTCTCAATGAATGGGTCTACCTACTTCAGCACCATGCTAGAACGAACATTAATTGGTCATGCATGATATATACCTCTCCTCATTGATATTTTTCATAAAACATGTTTGACACACCCTAATATGGGGATATCCCATGTGAATATCGATCAATATCTAAAAAATCCCTCTTGTGGGGGGGGGTTACAATGGAAAAAAATTCTTCAATAATAGAAGATAGGGACAAAAACACATTCAAAACATATATATAGAATGATAGATAAAACATCATGTCATAAAAAAAGAGTCACATCTATAATAAACCATATGTGATAAAACACCATAAATAAGTTTTTTTTGTGGCTACACATGCACACCTCACATGGTAAATCATCAAACCTAGGTCTCATAGGAATACACATGCATGAAAAAAAATCATTCCAAGAACCCATATAACATTCACTAAATTTAAGGCATTCTTACCTTAGGTACAACAAAAATCGATGTATATGGTTACCATTTGAGTCTAACTACACCACTTAATCCAAGAAATATTCCTAATCAAACACAATTATAACTCTTGGATTAAGATCTTCGAGAAAAACACCTAAATGGGTAGGAAAATATCAAACATATCTAATAATATCCATTTTTAATTATGATCTAGGTCTCCCCGAATCATAAAAACCATTTCTCTAGTTTTACTACTTGATGATTCAAGGAGAAAAAATTATGGAGGGAGTTGGATAAACCAAAATTACATTGATAATACATAGGGTTCAAGGAGTAATGAAATATGTGAATGAGAAAATAAATGAGTTTTGAGGGAATTAAATCTATTGGGACTATCTATTTTTATGTATTGAATTAAATATTCACATTGTGAGCTTTTAGATTGGACGATACATTGAAAAATTCATTATATCATCTTAAAAACTCATAAAACTTCATTCATATCATGAATTTACCTTTTACATCATGAATGGATTTCACATACTAAATGTATATTCATTAATTATACTCAAGATCAATTAATGTTTTTAATGTATATTCATGGTGTAAACTACTTCTGTAGATAATTTATATCCTTTAAGACATTTATTCTTCTGAATATCCCTAAAAATCCCCAAATCATTTAAGAATACCCAATTTGATAGGAAATATTATTTAAAATGATGAATACCTTATAATTAAATATGTTATAAATCTCTTCCTCTAACAACCACTTGTCCTCAAAAATCATCTCTAACAGTATTATAGAATAACTTGGGCTATTATTCCTGAATGTCTATCTCACACCAAAATGTCTCTTCTTGAATTTTTTTTTGTTTCCATCGAGATTGAACACGAGTAACATTTTTCCCTCATAGTGATTTCTTGCTTCAGTTAATGATCTGAATGGGCTGCTCTACAAAAGATGCATTCAGTTATAACTCAATATCCTTAAAATCAATCACATTCTTAGGGTTATGATCTTAACAGAAATGTTGATACATTTGGAACACAATATAAATACCTTTATAATGTATAGGATGATCCAACTAATTGGACGTCGTCCCATTGTATTCAATGATCTTGAATGACCAGTATACCATGATGCTATATTTCCTTACCTCCTCAAATGATTATACCCTAATCGATAAGACTCCATCAAGAAAACCTTATCACACATAGAAAACTCCAAGGTTCATGTAGTTCAGTCAGTATAAAACCTCTATTTATTCTAATCTGTAACTTTCTATTTCTGAATAAACTACACTGATTTTGAGATCTCTTGTACTATGCTCGAACCAACAGCTAAAGATTCATCTACCTCATGCAAACATAGTGGTGAAATACATGAATTCCCATAAAATTCCTCAAATATATCCATTTTAATTGAGGAATGGAATATTTTATTGTAGGAAAAATCTAAATAATCCAAGTTATAATCCCAAAATCCTATGAAATCTAGAACACTGCTCAAAGCATATCCACTAAGGAATATGATAATCTTTAACTAAGTCCTTATCACCTTTTAAAAGCCCTTAAAAAACTAATATATAAATTATTTATCTCTTTTAGATACCATTCTCAAAGTCACTCAGTGAATCCACACGATCCTTTAAACCTAGTGCTTTCCAAGATCATCCATTGAGTTATTATCTTGAATCGTTATGAAGAGATCTACCTTGGACACCCGATCTACTACCACACAAACCATATATAAAACTATTGGGGTCCTGAGTAACCATTTCACAAAGTCTATCATCACCTCATCTCACCTCCAAACAGGCATTAGAAGTGGATGAAAAAATCCTCAAGGTCTCTAATGCTCGACCTTGATCTTATGACAAGTCATACAATAGGAGACAAAGCCTGCAATGTCTCTCTTCATGTCGGGCCACAAGAACAACCTTTTGAAATCATGATAAAACTTTATTGATACTGGGAGAAATTACCATTCTGAATAATGGGAGGATATAATCAAATCATCATATATAGAAGAAGTAATAATCACCCCTCCATGAACCAGAAGAACACCACGTCTATCTAAATCCAAAACTGAAACAAAACCATTCATTTCCAACATATTCACATTATGACCCACTATAGATCAAGCTCCAAAATGGTCTTAATTATTTCAAAAAATATGACATTATCACTAAGGGTGAACAAGATAATACCCCTCAATCCTCTTCTATTACCACTTATAAGTATGCCAACAAATCCACGAGCTTCTTGTCTGCTTCGGATGTCCGTTCTCTAACTTCTTGAATATTCCTGCTCAGTGCACCTATAACTAAATTAAATTTCCAAAGATAATACTCCATTTAAAATTTTAACATCATTAAATTCTATACCCAATGACTCTTATGAAGATTCATGTTATGTTGAGAGAAAATATATTAAAGACTCTTATGGTAATTATACATGAAAAATGTCTTACCAAATAGATAGGGTCACCAAAATTTCAATGAATGAGCCACCAATAATAACTATAAGTCATAGATAGGTTAGTTATACTCATGGGGTCATAGTTAATGAGACTCTTAATCAACAAAATTATCACCCTACATTATAAAAACTACCAGGCCAATGCTAGAAACATCACAATAAACTACATATCTCACTCTAGGCTTAGGAAGAATCCATATCAGAGTTGATTTCAACCTCTTATTAAGATATAATAAGACTTATTTAAACTATTATATCCATTAAAACATGACTCCATTCTTTTTAATCATGTTCATGGGCACTTCTAAGTGAGAAAAGCACCGAATAAACCTCCCATAGTGCCCAACAAACCTGAGAAAACTCAAAATCTCAACAAAATTCCTTAGTTGGGATAACGAAATGACCACACCAACATTATATATAACAAATTAAATTCCTTATTGAGAAACAAAATTCCCATTGAATAATACCTATAGTATCCAAAAGTGTCAATTTGAATACTTGGTGTGAATATAATGTTCTTAAAGAGTACTCAATATGATATCCAGGTGTTTATCATGTGATTCCAACCTCTTGGAATATATTTTGATGTAATAAATGAACAAAACTATTAAGGAGTCTATGTATGGATGGAATACCTTGTTAACGAGGATCATGAACACCACTATGTCATTTTTTAGTCAAAATGACATGAAAAGATAATCATATAACCTATACCTGAACCTAAATGCTATATTTAGTATGTATTCCTCTCTAACCTAAAGATGAAGGTGGAAACACAATAGATAAAAAATGTCATTAATTCTTGGAAATAGGTACCTATTCTTCATAATGATTGGATTTAACTTCATGTAGATTATAAAAATCCAAATACCACCATCCACCTTCTTAGATAACAATAATAAAGAAACCTAAAGGGAAGTTCTTGGTCCACTGAAACCTTTAGCCTCAAGATCATCCTGTTTCACCTTGAGTTCTTTAAAATCAGATGATGTCATGTGATATGGTGGAATAGATATAGGCCATAAACCAGACACTATATTTACCTCAAACTCAACTCTCTTATGTAGAGGTATCCCTAAGGAATATTTTGAAAATACATATTGGTATAGGTCTACCACTAAAGAAAAAGAGGAGGGAGTCACCACCTAATGCATTTTAAGGATAATACTAGCCAAATGAAATTAAAAACATTTCTCTAACAAGGATACAATCCAACTTTGCCTGACTCAACATACCACTCATTGATCAACATGAACTTATCCCCATTAGGTGACACGAAAGTTACTCACTATCATAATAGTTGATGTGATCATGGTAGATGATCAACAAATCCATGAAAATGGTCACCTAAAAACCAGCCATCTCTAGAATTTTGAAGCTCCACACAATGTCAAAGATAGAAAACAATATTAGAAAATAAGGATAGATGTGAAGATAATCCACTTTCATTCCCAAGGTTGTATCAATAGAAAAAATCTCCAAAGATAATTTAACAGGTAAATCCATCCTAGAAACTACTTGGGATGATATAAATTAAATGCATACTATTGTATCAAATAAATAAATAAATATTGTATAAGAAATTAGGATCTTAAATATAACCATTAAGGGTCTCCCTCTTCTAAAAGTTGAATCCTGATCAACCACATAGGCCTTTCCAACAAACACTACCTAACACCCTAAAGGCTCATAAGTCACCTGATAAAATGAATAATATGGGGTCTTCACCTACTTCTAAGGTCTTGTACCATCCATTTCTATGAAAATACTTGAATTGCTATCATAGAACCACTTAAGATGACCTATCTTTCTACACTGGTGACACGTCTTGATAGAAATAGGATAATCCTGGAGAAATTGTCCCTTTCTTCAATAGTTATAGAAAATGGAATATTAATTTCCCATAGAGAGAGTCAAGGAACCTATGTTTTTATTCTGATTATTATCCAGCACCTTGGCCTCCATCCTCTAACTTTCTCCTATTATTCTCATAATAAAAAACAAGAACTGCACTAGATAAAACACTGATCAACCCATTAGAAGCTAGAAGAATACCAATATCCTTATCTTCCTCAATGACCATCTTGATCGTTAGTTTCTTATGAAGAAATATATCATAGGTCATCATATCAAAGTTCCTATCCTATTATTTTAGTTTTGGGTGAAGCCCTATCTTGAACTTTCTAGCCTTATTTGCCTCGTTCACTGCCAGAAGTGGAGAAAAGTGAACCAACTCAGTAAAACATGTTGAGTAAGTGGATACTACCATCATCCTATACTAGAGCTCTATAAACTCTTGATCATTGTATAAGTTCATTTCATTTAGAAATAGAAACATGGAGAGGATATCCTTAAAGGTCACCCAAGTCATTCCTTCATGTCTATCAGCCTACATCATGACATCTCACCATCATCCAACTTCTCCTTGAAGCATAAAGGTAGAAATATTTAGTTTATAATTTTCTAGGGTATCTACCATGTGAAAAATCCTCTTGATGTATAATATCCTATCCTCTACATCCTGGTGACCTCTTGTGCCTTGGAAGTAAGGGGGTTCTTGAGATAATAGTTTTGATCATAATCAACCATCTTTGGACCTCCCCTGTGATATCCTCTTCCTTGAACATGCACTAGTCAAAAGAGTCCCAGCTAGAATGATTCTATAGCTTGACCAACTAGAGAAGCCAATTGAGCGTAATCAATTAAATCCACCATCATAAAAGGTCATGCATCTATCTATAAAATAGGCTTACAAGGTTCCATTTCTTGAAATTTTTCTACAAACCTTAGATAATTCCAACAACTTAAACAATAAGACCATTTACAAAACACAGGGACACACAATATTTTACACTAATGTTTATCATAAGAGGCTACATACAAGAACAAGGCATAAAATTTTAAGAAAAACCCATAACCCAATCCAAGAATTCAGTACTTGAACATTAGTCAAAACTACTTATATAAACTCAAGCATAAAATACATAGGATCAAATAAAATAATTCCAAAAATAATGCACCAAAAGAACATATCACAATTTCAGTAATAATTTTTTTATTTGATTTCTTTATAATGAAAGAAATAGGTATATATCATGTGATCCTATACACATAACCATGATGATTGAACAGACAAAAAATTACATAAATTAGTATACCAACATCACGTGCTTCACCCAAGGTGAATTTAAAAAAAGGAAACATAGAACAGCAAGAACATTAATTTACAAATTATAGAAAATCAGAGGTCCAATATATAGTGCTGGTCATCCACTGACATAACGCCCCTAACCGATTCATAACCATACTATATCTTTTTTATTATGTCCTAAATCAATATAAAGATATAAAAAATGTTATAAAACCCAGTTCTCTAATACCATTTTGTAACACCCCAACCCAAACCACTGGTTTCGAGATAGTGTGCAACACATGCCTCCCAATATACAAGAGTTTTCTGATTAGTAATGAGGGACAAAGAATCATCATGGGGAGATTATTACCTTGGTTTAATATAGAATTTAGAGTACAATAATATAAAAAATAGAAATAAATCAACAAATAATGAATAAATAAATACCCATCAGATTAAGATAATAAAAAAATACCAACCCATGATATATTAGTAGGAAATGTCAAATAAATAAACAAAAACTAAATAAAAGGATCTACTATAAGAGGAAAATCCACTAAATAAAATAGCAACGCAAATCTAGCATGAATTCCACGCTTCCATGCTGCATCCTACTGCTAACATGATCAATTGTCCTCTATAGGGCCTTTTCCCTTCACCGTATCCCTAGTCATGAAATATACAAGTTCACCAAAATTACTGAGTAGGGTGTGAGTATAAGACTCAATAAGACACCACCAATAACCCTTAACATAAATTTAGAAGACATAGTGGTGAATTAAAAAAAAGTAAACAATGTACATATAAGAAATAACATATCAGACATGTAAAATATATCTATTGGGAACTCAAGGACCCACCCTACCTAATTTGGTACCGTGATGAAATGAATTTCAATCCACCATCCCTAAAACATCACCCTTCTTGATGGGATATTTCACAAAACATGTTTGACATATCCCGCTGTAGGGATAACCCATGAAAAAGTTCATAAATATATCACATATCTCTCTTAGGGGGGATAGTCTATATTGAACAACCTATATCAATTATAGAATTCAGAGTGAAAAAATCATAAAAACATGTATATAATATGACATATCAAACATCATGTCATAACAAACAATAGTCACAACCATAACAAACCATATGAAAGAAAACATTAAACATAGGATTCACGGGGCTACACACACACACTCACCTCATGTGATCAATAATAAAATATAGGTCTCATATGGATACACATCCACACCAAAACAGTCATTCCAAGAACCCATATAAAATTCACTAAATTCAAGGGATTCCTACCGTAGGTGAAAAAATGATCGATGTATAGGGTTAACATCCTAGTCTAACTGCACCACTAAATCCTAGGAACATTACCAAAATAACATGATTAGAACTATAGAATCAATATTGAGGAGAAACAAACTAAAAATGGAAATAAAATATGAAACATACATGAAGATATCTATTTCTAACAATTACCTAGGTTTCAACAAAGTGTAAAAACTACTTTTGTAGTTTCAGTGGATTAATATATAAGGAGAACAACTTATAGAGGGAGTTAGATCACCTAACCTTTTTTGGATAAGACCTAGGTTTTGTGGAGTAAGGAAAGGGGACAATAAAAAAATAAATGAGTGCTCAAGGAATTAAATAATTTGGTACTTACTATGTTCATGGTGTGAATTAAATATTCACAACATGAACTTTAGGATTGGTCGATACACTGAAAAAAACATCGCCTCAACATAAAAAACTACAAAACCCCATTCAAATCACGAATTTACCTTTCAATTCATGAATTTATTCACATCCTAAATATAGACTCATGATGTTTTCCTATAATTCATTCACATTGTGAATGTCTATTCATGGGATAAACCACTCCTATATCCAATTTCAATACTTTAAGCCATTTCCTTCTCCGAACACCCCTAAAAATCCTTGAATCATTTAATAATACCCCCTTTAATATGTGAAAAAATTAAGATGAGCTATACCTTAAAATTCAGGATCTTATAAAATGATATTATATTCATTATTTATCTCAAAATATCCACTCCAATTATAAATACCATATATCACCCTCATTTTCAAACTACCTTAAAAAACTCACCCATAGACTAAACTATACCAATATTCTCTCTATAAATACTTATTCTCTTCTTGGGTATGTTCATGTCTCAAAACACCTCAAGTACCCAAAGTGTTTTTCATTTGAAAAAGGTAGAGTACAAAAAGAAGATGCAACATCCCTTATTTTTTTATTTCATTTTTTATTCTTCTTTTATCATTTCTATTTTTCAAAAGAAATATTTTCCAAACAAATTAATAATCATATTAGTATAATATAAATGTTATTATGTTTTTTGAAAATAAATCCCATATCTAAATAATATATGTATCCCATCTCTCCCCGTCATAAATACATATTTACATGGATGGTTTTACCACATTCATGGATGATGTATTTTTTTAATTATCATTGCCTTCATAGATGGTTTATTATAACATATATAATATATAAATATTTCATTTTATATTCTTTATCATATATATATTGTTTCTTATAGATAAATAATAATGATCAATACTACAGTACTAAACCAACCATGGAATGATTCAAAAAGAAACATCCTCAGAAATTTTATATATAAATAAAGGTTAATGCATAATTACTAATAAAAATAAATAGTAAAAAAATAAGTTAAATAAATTTGAAATAGTTTTGAAGTGATTTTTTAATAAATAATTTAGTTATATAGGAGGATAAAGTAACAAACTAGGATTTTAATATATGTTTTCCACTAATTAAGTCAATTTTTTTGATAGCTTCCTCTACACACAAAACTGAACTAAAATGAAATCGTGGTGTGTGTGTGTGTGTGTGTATATATATTTTAAATATTAAATATGGACACAAAAACTAGCCATTTAAATATTTGGTATGAATATGAGTGACCAAATTATGAAATATATATATATATATATATATTTATATATAAATTTTATTTTATACAAATTTGTTTAATTAATTATTATTTTTAAGAATTCATATTTTTATGTGAAATACATTTTATTAAAGAAAACTAAGTATATTATTGATAAATTATGATTTTTTTAAAAATATAATATTGATTTACTAATTTTATATTTATTATTGTTTTATATAAATTAAGAATAACAACAAATAATATTTTAAAAGGTTATTTTCCCAAAAAATTTGTTTTTTTCTATGCTTTACAATTTTTTTAAAAGTTAAAAATTATTGTTAAGACTGTTAAAATTAAAAAATAAAATATATTTTTGGAATTATTATAATAATATTAACCTATAATAAATTTTTGGTATTTTTCTAGAAATATTGATTCTAATGTGAATAGTAAAATATACCATTTTTCATAAATATCGTTCCTTTTATGGAATTATTAGTTTACAAGAATGATTTGGAAATTTATGAAAACAAATCATGAAAAAATATATAATTTAAAAGTGAAATTATAATTTTATAAACATTTAATTTTGTTTAAAAACATAAACTTAACATTTTTTAATATGAGTGATATTTTTCAAAAAAATATTATTTTTTATACATTAAAAATTTTATATTTTAAAATTATTTTTTATCACTTTTAAAAATTAAATGAAATAAAATGGATTTTATATTTGAAGTCATTATGTCTAAATTATGTTATAAATCCCATTTTTGTGTGGTAATAAATGATATCTTACCTTAGTTAAAAACTATTTACCATAATGAAAAATCTATTGGTAATGAGTTTAAAACATGTGTAGTAATGGGTGGATGATGTATTTATTGAAATCATCTTATCCCCTATTTATTATTTATTTTAATCCAATTTCCTTCAGAGTGACTTCCCATTGTTAAAATGTTTTGGGAATTTACAAAATTTTCATCCCGTTTCATTTATAAAAGGGGAACACCTATCGTCACCCCTCATACAAAAACCCACTTAGTTCAGCCCAAAATATATCATAAACTCTCCAAAACATCCCTAGATAGCTTCTAGAGGTTCTCTTATTCTCAAAAGACCATCTGTCAAAGGCTAAATTTCCATTTCAAATGAGATAATCTAAGAAGGTATAAATTTCTAACCACTCCATTCTATTTTCTATTTTTATTGCATTGTTCATGAGTGTGATAATTCAATGAGATAAAAATGATCCAAATTTTCTTATTATAACTACTTTTTTCTATTTATTTTCACATTATATGATTATAAATTGTATTATGTATATTTATTCACTAAATTCAATTTTTTCAATTAATTAAATATATTGTTCCTAGTTTTTATTAATGGCACATGTGTTTTATACTATACTATTTTTTTAAATATTTTACAATTGATTATTCAGAGGGAAAATTTCATATATAAATGTATGAGACGTTATAGGTTTTTATCCTGATGAACATTTACATTTTTTCTTTCTTTTTTACACAATGAATTTTGTAAAATCCATGAAATGGAATGGATTGTAAAGTAGATGATTGAATTTTTCCCTGGATTCCTTTTATAGATTTTCAACCTAAAAAAACATTTTTTTTCTTTATTCATTTATAGTTCAAGGTCTTCCAATTTGGACAAAAATAAAGTGACAAAGTTTAAGTTCATATATCTTAGAATGAAAGTGGATGAAATTGAAGTCCATACAACTTTGACCAACATTGGCCGAAGAATGGGCGTAGTTTAAGGTCACATTTTTTATATACCAAAAGTAGATTATGTTTATGGTCAAATAGACTTGAAAAAATTTGAGGTTGAATGTCCAAAAGAAAGGGAAAACATTGACTCAATGTGAATGATAAAATCATAACTTGACATGAATCTTGGTTAATGTGGAAGAGATAACCCAATCCAGCCAATAGTGGATATCTCAAGGTGGATGAAATTTTATTGTAGTTTGGGTTCATAACACTAAGGCCAATGGTATCCATTTTTAAAGGTCATATATCTACATCTAAAAGTAGGGTTTCATTTCTATTGATAACGGTTGAACTAACCTAACCTAAATTGGAAAACCAAACACCAGTATGTGAAACCTTAGGTAGAAACTGGTGCATTCAATTTAAGGCCATATTTTTAAGACCCAAATATTGATCATGTTTTAAGGTCTTAGATTTAAAGCCATGATAGGATCCTCAAGTACCTATTTATAGATTTGGATCACATGCTAGAGAGAATGATGTGGGATAAATAGGTATAATTTTTAAGGGATAAGAGGAGTGATCTAATGTGAATTTATAGGATCCAAATACTAGGATGTAAATGAGGATTAAATGGGAAAAAATTTTATTAGAGGAATCAATATATGGGATCAAGGATTCATAATTTATTTTTTTATAATATAAATAAAACCATACATAATTATAGGAAAGGTTCATTTTTTCATAGGTTAAGTGATCCTTGATATTAGGGAAACACGATTATTACATATCCATTAAATCTACTAATAAGAAGATCTCTTAGAGACATTGAGATTTTATATAAGCAGGTTCCTACAATTTAGGGTAGTTAATTCAATACCTTACATTTAACCTTATAATAAATAGAGTAAGATCTGAAGATATAATAGGGGAATATTGGACCTTGTTTATATAAACCCTGTCATTTATGCGAAAAAAACTGGATTTTAAAATGGATTTCAACTCTCAAAAAAAAAGAGGGTTCTATAAAGATTGAACACTTATGAAAATATGGAAACATAGTTTATGGTCATCTTTGATTGAACACTCAAATTAGTTTAATTATATATGGGATATACTATGAAATGTATACTTTAATTACATGTGGTAAAGACCTTGTTCCATACAATTTACTTTATTCTAATTAAGAAATTTTTCTATATAGTTTAGATACACGTTATAAGGACATTTTATCTAATGTTTATTTTCAATAATTATGATCTTACATTCAAGTTAAACAAATCACATGCATATTGAATTCATCTCGTCATCCAAAAACTCTATTATAACTTCATCTATTTTCTTATATATCCTTAAATACAATGAATTCATCAATTATATATATCCCAAAAGTTGGTATTAGGGATAATATTTAGGATAATATTTCATAACTTCCCCCTCAAGTCTCTTAATTCCTTAAAGATTAAGAAAATTATTATTTATTGAACAAATAAAGCATGCGAACACTTTCTTTGGCCCAAGGAATAAAACATGTTTTATCTATCATCAATTAATTTAAACCCAAAATTATTTGGTACACATTTTTTCTTCAAGGATATCACATGGATGGAGAAGATATTTGGGCGTCTCTAACTCCATTATCCATAACTGTATTTTCTTATGAAGATAATATTTAATGATGAAAAACTTCTTTATTTTATTCCATAAGAATTAGTGGTAGGGGTATTATTTAGAACGGTCTCTCAAATTTTCATCCTTAGGTATCTTGATACTTGGGAACTTGATAAAATTATTCTCCATGGAAATAGTGAAGTACTCATAAATGTTTCCTAAATAGAAGAAATATTCCTTGTTATATATGCTCTTGTTAGGTAGAAAAATATTGTCTCCCATTTATGCCACATATTTCTTGATCAGTATGATCACATGAATTAAATTTAGATCTGGGTGGTGGATCCTCAATACCAACCAATTTCGGGGTTTATGTTTAGGATATTTATGGCTGGGAAATCTATGGTGGCACCCATATCCTGAAGAACTCCAACTATCATAGCAATAGTGTTATGGTCAATATAGTTAGATGATGTCCAGCATAAACCAAAATTGGGGGTGCATGATATGAAAATTTCAAAATCCCTTTGTGTTCGGGAACTTCAGTATATGGAGGACCATTATAGTAGGAGGATGAAATTTTACCATGGGGAAAATAACATTAAATATTTATCATATAGGTGTTTATTCAAATGGTAAAATGTTATATAGTCCCACCCAATGAATATAGTTCTTTAAACCAAAAATATTTTTACAGGGAAATTATTTCATAGAGAAACTATTCAACTACATTCCATAGATTTTTATTTTATTTATAAAATTGTGAAATTTGTACATTAATAAATACTTTCCAAATAAATTTTTGTTGTTGATATGTAGGAGAAATGATAACAAACTTTCATTTATTAGTGGTTTAAAGAGTATTTGATAATTTAAGTATAGGTGGGGGCCCAATAGCTGGGCTTTCCTTTGGCACTAGGCACCCACTAAATTTCGATTAAATATGATATGAGTGATATGTTTCATAGATACATCATCACTAACTAGTGAATTTTAAACATAAAATTATAAAGAATTGATAGGGTTTGGAATAGATTTTTTAGAAGAAGGTAGGGTGTCACCAAACTGTTCTATATCAAAATTGGTAATAAAGGATGGGAAATCCTACAGAGCCACAAATTAATATACATGAGTGTGACCATATTAATCAATATAACTCTCATTATAAGTAAGGTAATGTCACTCAAACCTAACTAATACCCTTTATATGGAAATAAGGTATCCTATTTCATGAAAATTGTCTTTCTCAATATTCTTTTCCATCAACCAAATAACACTGATAGAGGAGAAATGATGCTCCACATTAGAATATGATCATATTTAGAGAGATGTTTTCCATTATATCTCATCTTGAGAATATGATCAATTTCAATGTGGTGGTCCCATTATCTCATTTAGTGGGATGGCTCCCATGGCCTCATTTGGTGAGATGGTTCCTATGGTATTGTTTGGTGGTTTGGTTTCCATTGTCTCATTTGATGGGATGGTGCCCATGGATGAGTTTGGTGGGACGATGCCCATTCATTATCAAACTGATCATAGGATCTAATTTAATGGGATTATGGCCATATGTTATCCTCCTAATAATAAGATCTTTTTTGGTGGGATGATTCCCATGGTCTCATTAAGTGGAATGGTTCCCATTCATGCTCTTCCTAAGGAGAGGGTCTCATTTGGTGGGATGGTTTCTATAGTATCATTAAATATGAATGTTCCCATTTTCCTAATGATTGGGGAATTAAATCCAATAGAGTTTTTTGGAAATCCATTAGTAACCAAATTTCTGTGTATCTTTCCCATACTTATTTTTTTAGATTTTTGGACATAAGAAGTAGAAGGTGTTTCAGTCAAAATTAAAGAAGGAATTGGGTTCATGATTGGTTGAACTATCCATGATCATATGATGACGTGTACATGATTTATTATCCTCCATTACATCTATTTTTGATTTTTTATGTGTTCCCATATGATTCCATTTCTTATTATTCTACATCATCAAGTAGAATGGATGACACACATAACAGAAGTGCCTCAAAAATATCCAATGCATCTCAACCATCATTGACTATATTTGGAATAAAATACTTGAATAAAAATAAATCTTTTATTGTGTATACAAATATATAATGGAAAGGGAAATTATTTGGGTGATCATTCTACCCCACTTTATCCAAATTATTGATTTTTGGAAATGTGATTAGTTTTTTCTCCATGGAAGAGATGGACAACCCTAGAATCTGATCATTATGGAAGGAATAAACTTTGTTCTTCCTATTTTCAAAGTCAAATTTCCTTGGTCTTGATGTTACCTTGTAGAGAGAAATAATAACTATTTTATATTTTCTCAAATTTTGTAGCTATGATGGTGGTGTTTGTTGAGGGTTCATCCTAGTACACCAAATGATATATTATAGAAATTGTGATACTATATTGATCTCTTTAAATCCATCAGGACATTTTTATAGAATGATCATGATGTCAAATAACCATATAGATTCATTATATAATTCATTAGAAATTGTTCATGGGGAACCTATATTTTCTTAGAGTATGTCAAACCATTTCATCTAGAAATAAAATCTATAACTCTATCATTCTCCTTTTTCATATGATCAGTGAGGTAATAAATAGATTTCTTCCTCAATATAGAGCTAAATTGGTAGTGTAATTGATGTTAGAGATCCTAATAACTAGTGATAGATATAATAGTAAGGCTATTATACTAAACAAATGAAGTTCCTTCAATGGTATTCATAAATAATCTTATCTTGGTTACCTTGTTTTTTTCTTGTTTACTTCACCAAGATCAGTTTTTACCTAGGGTGTTGAGATGAGGAATTCCATGTGAGCATAGTCATGCCTCTCAATATGCTAGAGTCTTTCAACTTGTGATGAGGGCCTAAAATCATTCATGGGTTGACTATAACCTCAATTTCATAACTATAAATAATAATAAATACTATAAAAATTCATAAAATAAAAAATTTGAGTACACACATGGAATCAGAATGGTAAACAGACTGTAATAGAATCAAAACTCTAAGATATCAAAAATAAACTAACTTAAGTTATACATATCATACATCTAATTTTCCTTAATGGGTTAATCACACACATGTTAGGATATAAAAATAAAAAAATGAAAATAAAAAAATCCATTTCCTAATAGGGTCATGAAACTCACATTAGAATGGACTCCCCATCCTTTAAGCTACTCAAGATTAATCTCCTATCACAAGGACCTTTCTCTAACCTACATCTTCAACATTAGGAATACATTTCCACCAATGTTCACATAAAATGTGTGAGTATATAACTTAGTAAGACACCATCAATGACCCCTAATATATTATACAATGTATATATGTCAATTCATGTATAATATAATATGAAAAAAGATAGCACACTTTATAAAATGTTCCAGTCAAGTCATTGTGTTCTTACCTATCAACCTTGTTTCTCAAACCCACCTTCTTGGGCCAATTCCACTATACCACATCATGGGGTTCCATGAAACATGTATCAAACCCTTAGTCTTAATAACATTCACACCATTGGGCATCACAATATATGACCACCACATTAGTAATAGTAACCTTAACATTTTAGGATATCATAACATATATAAACCTCCCTAGTAATAATAACCTCTATAACATGGTACGTCATGATATATAACTACTTACCTAGTCTTAGTAACCTCCACACTGTGGAAAATCATGATATACAATTTCCTCCCTAGTTAAAGTAACATGTCATATCATAAATTAAAATAATAAAATAATAAACATAGAGTATCACATATCCAAATATACTATCCATGAACTATAAAATAGAACACCTCATGAGTCCCATATCCCGATATATAAACTCTAAACATAGGAAAACAACCACCACATCCTATAGAGAACACATCCTAACACACTTTTCTCAAAGACTTACTATTCTCGGAATGGATCAATATGATCGGTAATAATCTATTAGATGATCAAAAATCTAGTATTCTATAACCCATCATCACCAATTCCTAAATTTCAATTTCTATTGATGCTAAATAACTATCTAACTATATTACCCTTTGTAGGAAATCTAATCCCATCACCTTGGACTATAATCAATCTTATAATATCTAACTAATCAAACAAGATTCTATATCCCATAGGCATCATATCCACCCCATTAATATAATATCCTCATAGGTGATATTTTCACTAAGAAACCACCCCATTATCCCACTCTCTATATGATATTTCTTGTGGTCACATTTATTCTCATAAGGCCTCTCACAATCTATCCCATTCTACCTTTATAGTTAACTTCCATGGTGATACCCAAGTTTCTAAGTCCTTTGTAGCACCCTTACTTTTAGTTAATTATCCCTTTATATATGTATTTTAAGTATATAACGTTTGGGTTATGTTTAGGAATGTTTGTGGGAGTTTTGAAAAGTATTTCAGGATTTTATGGAGGTGCACGGTATGAAAATGGTTAGTAGAAACTATGAAGCACTTCCCAAGAAACCATGGATCTGAAATAGTGGGCACTGGGTAGGCACATGGTTTATCCAAACCATGCGGGAACCTAGTAGAAAAAATGTGATGTTGTAGCATGGCATTTAGAATGGTTGGATCATGATTTTTCTAACTATATAAGCCAACCATTGTAGGGTTGTTTGGAGGCAATGGCTAGCACATGGTTTTCCAAAACGTGCATCCTAATTGTGAACCATTAAAAACAAGATCCAAAAATTTTGGATCTAATTCAGTTTACACCCTTAATGCATTTTTCCATTAATATGGCTATAACATGAATTAAACTACTTCTAAAGGTTGTAGTGACCCTTCCTCTCAATATGGTAGTGATTTTTTGGAAAATCATGGTGCATTGAAGGCCATATCCATTGGTAAGTGCCCATTCTTGGTGGTTTTCCATAGTTTTATTCTTTTTCCTTATTAAATTCACTAATATTGTTCTTTGAGGATGTATTCATGTTTTTTGATTCTAGCCATGATGAGATATGGTTTTTTTGTTTAAGTGGAATGATATATAATGACATTTTAAGTAGTTTTAGTCTAATTTGTTGAAGAATTTGTTTTTTTTTCATTTTCTTCCAGATTTGAGAGGTAGGTGGATTCATTCTCAACACCTATTAGGTATAACTTGAATTCTTGATTTCAAATAGATTGAATTTTTTCATTTGAATTGTGAAATTTATGCTAAATGTTTGTTGGAAAATATCTTTAGCGATGGTTTGTGAAATTGTAGAAGTTGGTTGTTTTATAGAAAGTGAAATTGGTTAAATTATTTTAAAATGGTTGTTTGGTTTTGATGAATGGAATTTTTGTTGGAAAATGTTTTTGATAAAAGGTTATTTTTTATTGAAATGGCCACTCAATTGATTTGGCATGGGATTTGGCATAAATGGTTGATGTGTGTTCATTTTCATTAACATGACCCTGTAGAAGGGGTGTGTTCTATTGGGGAACTTGGTATATAGTTACCATGTGATGAATTTGTAGATCGACGAGAGGCTACTCATGAGTATGAAAATATCACCTAGACATGCATTTGTGGTTGTGTGGATATGTGGATCCAAGTAATGTTTATATCAAAAGGGGTTTGAGAAATTGTTTTCAAAGGTTTGTTTGATTAATTTATTTAGAAAATTTGTTGGTTTGAAAAATAGTTTTGATTTGATATAAATTATTTAAATTGTTTTAACCTCTTTCATATAAGTGTTGTAACATAATCCATCATAGTGGTTTGATTAGGGAAGTCATTGTGGAAATCCTACTAATTTTTATACTCACCCCTACTTGGAAACTTTGGTGTGTTTGAAAATATTGTATATCGAGACATAGGTAAAGGCAAGGTATCATATTTTTATAGTGATTCATCATTATACTATGAACATGGATTTAGGAGTTAGATCTTGGAGTATGTTGGGAGATATGTAGCTTATGCATTTTGTGTATTTGGGTTTTGTTGGTTATTGATTGCTTCTATGTACTCTAATATAGTTTGGTTTGTTTTATTTTTCGTTGAGTTGTATTAAATTTTCCTCATGCATAATTAAGTAGTTTTTTTTGTTGTGGTTATCTTGGTTTAGTTGTTTTATTTTCAAAAGGAAAATCATCCCACGGGTTTTATGAAGCACATGTAATTTGTTCAGTTCGGGAGTTAAAAATACTTTTCGTTTAGTCCTTGAGTTGGGATCGTAGCAAGGAGTATGAATGTTAGAACTTGAAATTTAGAGCCTAAATAGACATAACTAACATATTTGTGATGAACACCAAGTTACCATGGATTTTGGGTGAATGAGTGTATTGAGACACTTCTAAGAGTTGTAACCTCATCATTATGGGTTTATCTAATGAGAAGATAATGCCACACATTTTTAGGAATGACTTCCCAATATAAGTGAATAATTATTTTTTATTAATGAATTATAATTTAGTGAAAAATTATTGATTTTTAAAAATAGTTAAAAATTCTTTGATTTTCAAAGAGCATGGTGGGATTTTGGAAAAATGGTTTGAAAGAGGAAAAATGTAGAAATTTGGTAATCATTTTTGCAGTCTTTGTGATGCGAAAATGTAAAAAATTTTAAGCCTTCAATTTCTAGAGAGTAATAATAAATGTATTTTTATTTCGGTTATAGATAATAACACTATTTAGGCATTGAAGAAACCAACCAGAATAGTCTGCCGAGAATGTGGTTGCACCTAAGCCATAAGTGAACCAATAGTTGATTTAGAGTATTGTACAAGATTTTATTGTTGCGGATATAGGGAATAAGAGGTTTTAAATTCAAGTGGATCATTCAATTCAGTTCCAAAATCATAATATAAACATCTTCTAGGGTGATTCAGAGCCAAAGAAATAAGAGGTGTGGCTCAATTGGATGAATCAAATATTTGATTCTCTAAGCACAATTGTTGAGTTGAAAGTCAAGTTGTCCATGTATATGACAGAGGATCTTGTAGGACAGTGGAAAGATTTAGAAGTTCATGTTAAATTATACCAAATAATTTCATGGAAGGGTTTTGAATAACTGTTTAACAAAAAAATTACATCCTCACACATTCAAGATTTCTATAATGACATAATTTTTAAGCTTGAAGTAAAAAAATCACTCTGTGATAGAGTATGTGGCTAAATTTATGAATTTAGTCTATTTTTCACTTAAAGTTTCTTCAAGTGTTCCCTTTAAGGCATGAATTTTTGGATTGGGGTCAAGGATAGAAATTATATTAATTATTTCCATTCTTTTTATAACAGATTATACAGATATGGAAAATAGAGTGACAGTGGTAGAAAGATATATCTCACAAACTATGGGCGGAGGAAGCATGTTGATACTTATGGGAAATGGTGGAAAACATAATTTTGGGAATAATAAGAAGAGATAAACCTATTTCTAAGGTAGTGTTATGACTTAGAATCAAACGAATGTATGTGTGAATATTCCCCCTAAACAAAAGAGTAATATTGAATGTTTTCAATGTGGTTTGCTCGATGACATGAAGCGTGATTTTACACCAACATCTAGATAATGTCACAATTGCAACTAGATGGAGCATCTTTAGTGCTATTTTCATATTTCTCCAAGGTTAGATACTAGAGACACATATCATGTTTCAAAGACATCATATGCTTCATTGGGATGAGGGTATTAGGATAATTCCCATTAGAAAAACCGAGATATCCATGGTGATTCTAGGAATTTCATGATTCCTTAACCAGTGCAATATCAAAAGGGTAATAAAGAATAGATTGGAGCAAGTAAGAAATTGTACGTATCTGATTATGTTTTTTTGGATGATCAATCTATACTATCAATGATGATAGGTACGATTCTTTTAAATTATACCCTTATGAAATCTTTGTTTGATATAGAGGAATATGATTACTTTATTTCTTCTTTGTTGTTGATCTTCTAGGTTCTCAAGTTTAGATGATACCTTCTATTTTGAAACTTAAAACTCCTCTTGGTCAAAGAGAATGGAGAGACTTTATATGAAAATCATGTTATAAAACTATTGATGGAGATGAATTGATATGGGATTTATTTATGCTTGAGATGGATGTCTTTGACATAATAATAGATATGTATCTGTTGTAAATATTTAAATATCATATCAATTATTATTCCAAGAGGGTTAGTTTTACAACTAATGATGGTGTCAAGAAACTCTTTAGAGGAGACCAAAATATAAAGGAAGGTTCAACAAGATTTTTGGCACCCATAGTTGGAACTATACTATACCAATTGGTAACATTGACTTTTGAATTAGTGGATGAGACTGAGAAGAATAATTTCCCATAAATTTTTGATCATTTTTCATATTTTTTTCATAAGAATTTATCCGTGTTTCCACCCATAAGAGAAGTGGAGTTTATGATTTATCTCTTACCGGGTACTTGTACTATCTTAATTCTATCTTATTATAGGGAACCAATATAATTTAGGGAATTCAAAGTCTAGTTGGAAGAGTTGTAAAGAAAATGGTTCATTTTTCCTAGTACGTCTCTATTGGTAGTGAAAATTTTGTTTTTGAAGAATGCTGATGAAACTCTTACGCTATGTGCGGATTATTATAATCACAACCAAGTCATTATAAGGAATAAGTATCCAATTTAATTCATTAATGATATGTTTGATCAATTTAGGGGATCCTAGTGATTCTATAAAGATGACTTGAATTCAGTATATCAACAATTGTGGGTTCAATAGAAGTATATTATGAAGAAAGCTTTTAAGAGAAGATATATCTATTATGAGTAAGTGGTTATGCCTTCCGATATTACAAATTCACAAAATTTCTTTATGGCATTGATTAATCATATATTTCAAAGGTATTTGAATTATTTTGTGGTGGTGTTCATGGATGGCATATTGGTGTATTCAACGACAATGGATGAGCATGAAAAACACTTGGTGATAGTGGTGGGTATCTCATGGGATCATCATTTGTATTCCAAATATTCAAAGTGTGAATTTTGGATACAAGAGGTACATTTCCTAGGCCATGGAATCTATAAAAATGCTTTTTATGTGGATCTATAAAATATAGAGGTTGTGATCACTTGGAAACATCTAAATAATACCATTGAGATACATGGTTTTTATTATCTGGATGGTTATTATCAATGTTTTTTTCCGGAATTTTCAAAAATAACTTCACCAATGACATCTTTGAAAAATAAATGTGTTCTATTTCAATGGAATTATGAATGTTGGAAGTATTTTCAAGAGCTTAATGTTTACTTCACATTATCACTGTTCTTGATATTTCTTTAATTAGGAGAGGGATATATGGTGTATTTTGATACTTTGGTATTGGGGTTTGGATGTGTTATCATGTAGGGAGATCATGTTGTTGATTATATATCATGAAAGTTATGGTTTCATAAGATTAACTACCCAAAAATGATATGGAATTATCTACAGTATTCCATACTTTGAATATATGGAATTATTACCTATTTGGTATGAAATTTACAGTGTTTATAGATCTTAAGATCTTGAAATAAATTTTCTAACAAATAGAGTTGAATATGAAATTGGAAAGATGTTAGGAGTATCTTTAAATGTTTAACATCGACCTGATGTATACACCGGGTAAAAGAAATTTTGAGGTAGATGAATTAAGAAAGAATTCATATATTTATATAGGTAAAGAGGCCTCAGATTAGTGGAAACTTATATTGGTGATAGATGATGTGAAATTGTATTGTGAAGATGCAGTGTTGAATTTTTATTTCTAGTTTCATTAGTTTCTAATTTTATTGAGAAGGTTATAGAGGCATATAAATCAGATTTTGAATGTGTTTCTATGAGGTCAAAATTCAATTGTGGGGATACCATTGAGTGATGGAAGCTAGATGGGAGATTAGTGTTATGTTTTCGAGATTGGATGGTCGTACCTATGGTTTGTGAGGAAAAAATTCTCTTTTAATACCACCATTCAATATGGTTTTATAATCCTATAATACAAAATATGTATAAGGAACCGAAAGCATAATTTTAGTGGGTTTTCATGAAAAAAATGTTAGATGCTTTTATTTTGAGATGCCTTACATATCAGTTGGTTAGGGTAGAACACCAGTGGATAGAAGGTATGATTCAGTTTGTACCTGTTCCCATGTGGTAATGAGAGAAGATTCCCATGGTTTTGTGATAGGTCTCCTAAGGATGGTTCAAAAAAAATGATTACATATGGGTGATAGTGGATCGACTCAGAAAGTTGGCCCATTTCATCCATATTCATGTATCCCATAAGGTAAATTACTTGTCTAAAATCTATATTTGAGATGTGGTAAAGAGGCATGGTGTACCAGTTTTGATTATATTAGAACATGATCTTAGTTTTGATGTCTTATTTTTGAAAATCCTTATTGAAATCCCTTGGGACTCAGTTGACCATGAAAACAAAATATTATCCTTATATGGATGAAGAATATGATAGGATGACACAAACATTGGAAGGCATGATTAGGGCTTGTGTAATGAATTTTGGTGGCTCATAGGAGGAGAACATACGGTTAGTAGAGCTCTGAAATAACAATAGTTATCAGGCCTCAATACATAAGGATCCTTTTGAATCATTTTATGGGTGTCCTTTTCATTTTTCACATTGTTGGGTGGAAATTGGAGAGACTTCACTAGTTATACCAAGCCTTGTTAAAGATAAAAGAGATAAAATTTATTTGACTAGGAATAAGATAAAAATGGGTTAGAGTCGTCAAAAATCATATATGGATCATCATCAATGACTTTTTCATTTGAGGTGAGTGATCAGGTGATTTCTAGAATCTATCCAAGGCTTGGGATTCAGAATTTTATGAAACAAAATAAGTTTCTCCTTGATAAATATGCCCTTTTGAGATAATTTAATGGGTTGGTGAGGTGTGTTATTAGTTTTCTTTTCCAACAATGTTCAGTTCATTGCATAACGTGTTTTATGTATCTCAATTGAAGAAGTATCAACCTGATATAGACTATGTGATTCGAGGGGATCACATTGACGTAGAGACATATGCTATGTTGGTTCATGTTCTAGTATGGATTTTGGATATGCAAGATAAATTCTAGCATGTGAAAAGAATTGTTTTAATGAAGGTTTTATGGAAACATGGTCATATTCAAGAAAAAACATGGGATCATGAGAATAAAATGGTCGAATGGTGGTTTTCAAATTACTCAGGATGAAAAGACCAATGGTGGGGAGAATGTGGCACCCCTAGTTTTAGGTAATTAACACTTTATTAATTAATTTTATGTAGATAAAGTTATTGGGTTATGTTTTGGAAGTTTTTGAGGTGTTTTGAATAGTTTATGAGGATTTTATAAAGGTAAAAAATTTGAGAACTACTAGTAGAAACCACAAAACACCTCCCAAGGAACCGTTCAACTAAAGTAGTGGGCATTGGTTAGCATCACAGTTAGGTTCATGGTTTATCCAAACCATGAAGACACCCAGGAGAAACCATGTGATGTTTGATAGAGGGATTTAGAATGGTTGGCACATGGTTTTTATAATTGTGCGATCCAACCACTAGAGGGGTGTTTGGATGAAGTGGATAGCGCATAGTTAGCATATGGTTTTCCTGACCATTCACCTTAACCAAACATTATTAAAATCAAGATCCTAAAATTGTGGATATAATTCAGTTTACACCCTTAATCCATAATTTACCCCTTAATCTGACCCTAGAACAAATTTCACTCCTTCCAAAGACTAATGATATCATTCCCCTCAATTTGAGAGTGATCCATTCATGAATCTTGGTGGATTAGAGGTTGAATCCCTTGACAAGTTCTTATTATTGGAGTTTTTCCTAATATTTATTATTCTTCCCTCTCTTAGATTCATGAATCTAGTCCGTTGTGGATAGATTGTTGTTTTATGATTCCTATCATGATGAAATATGGTTTTTTTTGTTTAATGTGAACGAGATATAAGGAAATTTTAAGGGGTTTCAATCCAGTTTGTTGAATAATTTGTGTTGTTATTTGTTTTTACTAACCTTAGAGTGGTAGGTGGATTCACTCTCGACTCCTCTTAGTTATAACTTAAATGATTTGTTCAAATAGAATAAATTTATTGAATATAATTGTGAAACTTATGTGCAATGTTTATTGGAAACCCTATTTAGAAATGGTTTTTGAAACTGTATAATTGTTGAAAGTGAAATTCGTTATATGATTTTAAAATGGTTATTTCGTTTTGATGCATGAATAATTGGTTGTAATTTTTTTAAAATAAAAGTATTGTTTTATTGAAATGGTGTCCCAATTTATTTGTCTTGGGATTTGGCATAAACAGTTGGTGTGTGTTCATTTACATTAACATAACCTTATGGAAGGGGTGGGTGCCATTGGGGAACATGGTAGATGGTTACCTTGTGAAGACTTGATATATCAATGAGAGGCCACTCATGAGTATGAAACTGTCACCTAGAAATGAATGTGTGGTTGTGTCAATATGTGGAAATAAGTAATGGTTATTCCAAATCGGATTTGAGAAATGGTTTTAAATGTTTTTTTGATTTCTCTCTTTGGAAACTTGTTTTTTTTGAAAATAGTTTTTCTTTGTAATAAACTACTTTAAATTAGTTTAAACTATTTTATATAAATATGATAATATTTTAAATCCTAGTGGAATAAGTAGGGAAGTCATTGGGAAAATACTACTGAGTTTTATACTCACCCCCTACTTGGGAACTTGGGTGCATTTGTAGATATTGTATATCGAGACACAGATAAAGGCAAGGCATTGTAGTTCTTTAGTGATGCATTGTGATACTATAGAAATGGATTGTGGAGTTGGAGCTTGGAGCATGGTCGGAGATATGGAGTTCATGTATTTGGTGTCTATGGTGTTTTTTTGGTTTTTGGTTTCAACTTTTACTCTGATATAGTTTGGTTTGGTTTGTTTCTCTTTGAGTTGTATTATATTTTCCTCATGCATCATTTAGTTGTTATTTGATTTTGGTTATCTTGGTGTGGTTGTTTTATTTTCTAAGGGAAAATAATCCCCCAAATTTTTATGAATCCCTCAATATTTATTTCCAGCCTTTGGTGTTATGGGGATGCCACCTAAGTCCTAGTAATGTCCCACCACCTTCCCAAGACAATATATAGGGGAGGGATGTTACATCCTTACCTTATACAGTTTACCAATATCAAACCATAAGCATAAACCATCACTAAACCATGAATCATTGAGTTTATACCTATTATACCTATTAATATAACCATTATAGACCCTCTTATGTTAATTATATTTTATCTCATGTATAGACACCCATTTAGATCCTATAAAACACCACTATCCCAAGTGTAAAAAGGTTTTTTTAGTATAGACTTGGAAATAGAGGTCCTTAGTCATTAGTTAAAATTGATTCTATGAACGAAAAAGATGTATTAAGGTGATATGATGGAATAAATCCATGGGTAAAGAGGGTTGGTTAATACATTTGAAGGAATGAGATAAGAAATACAAATTTTTATAAAAACACTCCCTTATAATTACTATAATTCCTCTACTAAGGGGATTTTCCTATAAATAAATAGGTACCCACTAAAGACCTTCAACCTGTACATTGGTTGGATGGCATCCATCGATGAGTTTTTCAAGCCAACTAGAGACACACATGATACCCAAAGCCTCACCATCAAGCATCCCATGGTCCTTGTTTCACTATTGCATCAACACTGCCCCATTTTCTCCATAAAAATATAACCCACCCCCAATTTTTTGAATAAAAATAAATTTAACCAAGATTTAGTATTTATGTATAAAAATTAAAATTCAACACACAACTCAAATTTCCAGGTCATTACAAACACGATTTAATTTTTTTTTATTTTTTGAACTATTTTAAAATAAAGAATTCATTTATAAGATTAAATATGTTATAAAATAATGTTTTTTTATATTTTTTGACATAATTGTATTAGGTATTATAGAATTATTCCACCAAGGACACCCTTTTCAATCGGTGAGTGGGATTTGAAAGAATTTAAAACCCATTGAACCACCTTTGGATAAAAAGTTCTATAATATTCTAGGGAAAAAATCTAGATAATAGAAGGATATTCATTGATAGAATAACTTCCTGGTGTTAATAGGAAAATTTAAACCATATAATAATAAACACGCCCTAAAGAGGAGAGGTGAATTAGGATGTAATAATTTTCCTCAATTCTTTTTCAAATAGTTCTTGTTCCAATGTTGGTAGGAATGGTTTGAACCTGCATAGTTGACCACACACCCACAACATCAAAGTGTTTAAAAAAATGTACAGTAACACATATATTTTACTTGGTTAACCACTAATGGATATATACATATGGAACACATTTATGATGTTTTAATGTACCAAAATCACTATCCACAATCACAATTAAAAAGTTTTGTAATGTATCACTACCAATCCTAGATTCTTTCCCTCTACTTATTTCTCAAATTACCACTTCATGATAATGTACTTGATTTTGTGAACTTAATGGTTTATTATAGAAGTTTTCATAAGATATATTAACACTAACCAGTGACGGTGTTCTCGCTATGCTTCAATTTCCTCTATTAAATCTAGATATTCAATTAAGTTCTTCTAAAATAGTAGTTCCTCTTTTTATAGATGTATCAATAATCATTGTTTGTATATTGTATCCATTTTATATTCTTCCAAAATCTACTCAAATAAAACATTAACTTTTCCAAAATCATCCCTTCAAAATTTTCCATGTGTATTCTGATGATTTTCTACCAAACCTATCCATTATCATCCAATTATAACCATTATAGTCAGATAAAATCCCTCATAACTCAAAAAAATATTCATATTTTTAAACAGTATTAAATCTAAATAATTATTCCATGGAACTCTTAACTTTAGTGTGATGTAACTTAAAATTACCATATTACATCATAGATAAATCCAATACATCACGATTTTATCTAAAAAGCAGATCCACAAAATCTAGATGAAATTTATTTTAAAAATGACTGAAAATTATGGTGTGATCATACAAATTTTAATGAATCTTAGACCTATTATAGTATGTATGTCTGTGTTAGCATGCATCCTTTGATTTAAACATTAACTAGAGATACGCCAAATTTTCACAGCCTTACCTTATGATGTATTTTTTCCCGAAAATTCATACTTAATCATTTTTTCACTCATATATATAATGAATGATGACATGATTAATCATATGATGGAATGATAACCATGACCATATCATACTACAATTGCAGAAAATTCTCCTAGGGAATCTAATATGGTTAAAATCCATCTCTAAGACATGATGTGTTCCATTATATAGTGAAATAAAAATAACTTTTCATTTTTACTCTTACAAAACCTCTATTAGAGCGTGATCACACATATTACACTATGGTTTAGTCCTCCTTCGAAAAATCCACTTCATAACACCTAAATCCAATTTTAAAATTCTAATTATCTCCCACCAATATATTGGAAGAAAAATAAAACACTACTTAAAAATATATAATATCATGATTCAGTCTTCACCAATGGTTCTAAAATTATCTCCCTTTTTAATTAAAATAATTTTGGTTATAATATTCCCCATTTGGGATTATTGGAAATCCAAAGCATCTCTATGTATCTTAGGGAAATTTAGCTTTAGAAAAACCAAATTGAGGGGTATAACTATTAACTCACTCTAATTATAAATAAAAAATTCTCATATTAGAAAATAAATTATCAAGATATAATTCTATTCTTACCTCTTATTTTCATCTCTACGAACCACTTGTTATATTTTATCTCTCCAAACCACTTTTTATAAATTTATATGAGTATATATAACTTTTTTTCACTCCCATTTTCATTGTTTATATTTATATGTTTCACACTATCCCCATGGATTATATCTCCAGTATCCTTCATAAAATAAAATCCACCTTGAAATGATAATTCTACACTAACATAACATATTGAACTCCTTGATCTCTTTTGAAAAAGGTCACTAGTTTTCCACCACTTCTTCCCCATTTTCCAAGGAGTCCTCAATTTCTACCATGTTTATATTTATACCATTTTTATAATAAAACTAAAGGATTGATATCATATAAAACATTGAAAACCCATATTTAACATTATGAGAATACATGGAGAGGGGAATTTGCAGTCCCATCAATACAAGGTAGGTGGTTGAACACTGAGGTTCAACTGATGTTTCATAAAAAATAGTATTTCCAATGGTTTTATAAGTATGTTCACTACTTATTGATGAAGGGGTTTAGAGGGATGAATATTATCCAAAACATAGTGGAAGAACAAAACAAAAAACCCTAAATTAACCAGAATCTATTTATATATTTGGAATTAATAATAAAACTATGAAAATAAAGACACACCTTGTTCATTATCGATATGGATCATTAACATGATTTTGATGTAGATCATTTATAATCATCCGAAAGATACTTTCCTCCTAGGGTGTCCATGTACAATATGAATCTCCTGACACTCGGGAAGGATCTCCCTTAAGACAGGGTTTACTAGAATATTTACTTTAAAGGTTGGATAGAAATGAGAGAAAGAAAAATATTTCACAACGAATTTATCATTTTGTATCAACACAATTAAATAATCAACACACATCCAAAGGCTTAACCTATACATATAGACATTAAAGGAACCTCCTTGGATAAGAATTGTTTTCTCATATTTCTGATTAATTTAAAAAATCATTAAAACTCCTATAATGCCTGTTTCAATCTTCATATTGATTTTTTTACATTTAAATGATCATTCATAAATGCTTAAACTCCTCCAATCATCATTAAATGATAATTCAGCTGTGAATGACTGTTGAAGTGAACTATTAAGTCCAAACCTAGCATTATCATACTATACGATAATTTCCACAAACACCTCCATTGAATTGTGACTTTCACTATATTTTGGTCTTCAATACATACCACCATGACATAAAAATTATCACTATGTTAGGGTTCCTTTAGTATACATATCTATTAATATCCCACTTTCACTAAAGCCTCATAGACTTAACACACTTACAGCTTATGTCACATCATATGAAAAAATTTGTATAAACATATCAAAAACCATTTTAGAATATTTATAAAACTATTTTTGAAAATATATCATACATTTTCATCATTAATTATATCATATATAACAATTTATGAATGTAAAAAATGAAATTCCTTTTAATATCCTTCAAAAAACTTTTAGGGTAGCTCTCAAAGTTTTATAAACTTGATTTTCATTCAAACTGTCCCAAAGTGTGACACCAAATTACTTTTTATCATTGAAAATAATAATAAATTCCTAAATCTATAAATATACACAAAGAGAATCCTCAAGAATATCCTTAATTCTACTCAATATATAAATGGATTTGTAATGATCTCTATAAATCACTTGTATCATCATACATGTTTCCAAAAACTGTATCATATATAAGTATTCATAATTATAAAATCTGTTTTTCTAAAACCTCTAGTTACCTTAAGACATAATTTATGTAAATATAGTATAAACTACTCATATGTTTTAAATTTTTTAGGTATACACTGGCTTTGATGATGAATTTATCACAGGTCATTCATCTAAATAGATTGTAACATCAAATATTCTTTATCTAGTTATACAAGTACATCACATATATCTTACAATTTTATGGACATATATTTCCTCAGTATATCTCAATCAAGGGTTGATAATTCACAATCATCATGTGGGTAGAGAAATCCCATCTTGGTTAATCCTTAACCAATGAAATTATCAACAACATGCCCAACCAACCTTGATTAACTAAACTTCAAGGATTTCATAAGAAAAGTATTAAAGTATAAAGGATCCCATTCTAAGTATCTTTTTTAACCTTAGGTATAAGGATTCAATTTGAAACATGAAAACCTATAATACTAAAGAGGAATTATATTACACTCCATGTGGTATACTTGGTGGGTCATATAATACAAAAAATATTTTTTTATCTTATGATCATGTTTTATATCTCTATATGAAATCCTACCCGATGTAACCTTAATTTTTCATCACAACCTATGTCACTCTCAGAAAAAAATTAGTTAAGGATAAATCTAAGTCATACTGTGAGAGGTAAATTATCATTTCACTTCACATAATATATAAAACCAACATAAAATAACAATAAAATAAAAACTAACTTTTTTTACATAATATATTTTATGTTATTAAACTCATTTAATAATAATAACAAAACTATATATAAACTCTTATATAATCATGTTAGGAATGATATAACAAAATAAGAGACTTAGGGTTTCTGAACATTTAGGATTTTTTAAACTTATTACATCTCTAGGTAGATCCTACCACATATCTATGTGGCCATCTAACAAAACCCTCATACTAAACTCTTTAGTGATTGTCATCTACGAATAATGTTTATTTAAATAATTTTGAGACTTATGAATCATATTCATAATGTCCAACTCTTTGAACATAGTATTTAAAATCCCTTACTTCACATCCAATGTAATGATGTTGATAAAATTTATTATATACTTATAACTCTTTCTAAATTCATCATCACTAACTTGGATATTTTCTATTGAAAATTTCCATTGAGATCATTTGGTGAAAAAATGTAACACTTTACATTAATATATTTCTTTACCAAAATGTCATAAATTTGTTTAGGATAAATTGAAATTAAATTTTCTATGATAATTAAATATAACTCTATAAATTTCTTTTTATAAAAATAAATTAAGATCTTTTAGGATAATAAATGACATTACCTCTGAATTTTAAGAAGAATAATCTTATATTTTTTACTTTAACTTATCTTAAATAAAAATATATTCTAAATGACCTCTTAGAAAATATATTATCTCTAGAATATCATGATATTATGAAAAAAATATTTTGTTATGAGAAATAACAATTATTTTCCATAATGATAATATCAAATAAGTAAATTTATGACAGTTATATATTATATGGTATTTTGTGTATTTGAAGTATTATCCTAAAAAATACACTATTATTGAATATATTCCACTGAATAATGGTGGGAACTCTTTCAGTCATATTGTAACAAAAAAATTAGATAAAAAAACTTTTATCCTAGATAAAACTCCTTTTATCTTTATCTTCCATTCAAAAAATGTTATAAGATATGATGCATCATTAAACATGTGTATTAAAAAATAATTTCATCTATTTAACAAAAAAATATTTTTACAATAATATGTTATCATTTAAAATATAAAAATTAGATTCTAAATATGTATATTTTATTCTAGATTCATATAAGATTTGAATAAATCAATTACATATTTTTTTAATGTATATATCCATTGATTTATCACTTTAATGGATACATTAATCTCTAATCATGAATATTCCATCAATTTTTAACTAATATAAGTATTCATTAAAATTTCTTAATTTATATTTGGTATCATATACCCGGAAATATAATAGAATTTATTTCAATAACTTAATATATAATATGGATTATCTATATAGTTTCTTGTTCCCATTTAGGTATTGCAGAAATTTCTTCCACAAGTCTATATTTTTCTCAATGTGAAAGCATTGAACTTCCTTAAAAAATATTTATTCAGTTTATAAGTTGGAATGGAATCTCCAAAACATCCCTTATAACACACAATTCAATATTTATAGTGATATTTTAATTTTTAAGTGATCATTGTTGGATGTTTAAACTCCTCCAATCATCATTGTATGATGATTAAACCTAGAATGAGAGATAAATTAGAAGATAGAGGTCAAACTAAGCATTATCATATCATACAAAAATTTTCATTCACACCTCCAAAACATAGAGACTTTCACTATTCCATGGTCTGGAAATATAACAACATGGTATAGGTTCCATCACTATTACATGATTCATTTAATGAGATTCTATTACTATTGTTTTTTTCTAACATACTCCGTCCTAATAAGTCCTTGTTTAACCTTTTTAATAATGAAATGGTAATTTATTTCGATGTTCTTAAATGAGTGTGTTGTACCAAGTTATTTATTAATTCAATCGCACACTTATTATACTAATGCATCACTATATATACATTTAATTCATCACCAAGATCCTCCAGTCATTGTTTTATTAATAAAAACTAAGTACATTCCCCAGTATCAAAAAAATATTCCACTTTATTCATGTTAAGAGACACACTCTTATATTTTTTACATAACAAACCAATGTACTTGTTCTTGATAAAGAAATATCCTCTACTAATAAATTCTATATCTATAATGTATCTATCTAAATCCACATTTTATTAGGTAATCTAGTTTTTTTCAATAAATTAAACACTAAAAAATAATCAAGAGTACCTTTAGTGTACCTAATAGTTCTCATTATGGTAATATTATGTTATTCCCTTGGATTAAATTAAAACAAAGATACTAATAAATTATCATAGATAATTTCTAGTATTAGTTCTATCAAGTACATCAGGCATTCAATCATCATTACATAAATTATGGGATCAAAAGCTCTTCCTTATTTAAAATTTATAAGAATGGACATAACTGAAGCAAATTTTGAAAAGGGTTTTCAATCACATACCTCAAAATTCATTAAAAATTCCATTATTCATTTAACTTTATAAATAAAATTACATTACTTCTTTTGATTTACTTATATTCCAATAAATAATATTTTTTATTTAATCCTTGATATTTTGAACTCTGGGCCTATAAATCTTGAGTTTTTTCCCACATATTTCATAATAATTCCATTTAATATGATATAAAAAGTATATATGAGTACCATGAAATACTCTTCATTGGTCTATCTCTTATAAGGATTGTGATTAACACCACCTATCACTAATTCTAGCTTCCTAAATTAAGTGTCCAAGTGAGAATACCATGATCACGGTGTGTGTTTCAAGATATAAAAACCTTATTCAATAAATAAAAGTTTAATTTATGATCATAAATTTGAAAACCCAATTTTTTTAATATATAATTCTTATCACTCCATTCAAAAGTTCCATATTCATATCCATTTGAACAAAATTAAACATTACTTGAATTACAGTAGATAAACCTTTTCATATTAACTCTAATCACACCACCAGTGATATTTTTTCTTCTATATATATTCTTTAAATCTATGTGTTTTATTTGTATACTAACCTATATTTTTTATATATCATATTACTATGTTCATCATACTTTTTCTTGAACACCCATTTAGTTATGATGACATTGTGAAGCATCAACCTCTTCAAAATCTATCCAGTTTATTTTTATCTATTTTATCCAATTTCTCATTAATATCATTGACCCATGATTCATCCTTCATGAAACATTATATTACTATTTTTAGGTACTCCTAAAAACCTCTATGAGTATTTATTTGGTTGGGTATCATTTAGTGGTGCTTTGGATTAAATTTTGAGAATTTTGTAGGGCTTTTGGGATGTGCATGGTGAGTACATGGGTTTCCCAAACCATGTGACCAACTAGTGAAAAACATTAGAACCCTGGTAGTGGTGGTTTACATAGTTTGTGAATGGTTTTACATGTAGTGTTCCCACTTAGTCGAAACTATTCACCCCTTTAGAGGGGTGCATGGTGTGAAAAATAGTGCATCCCTTCACAATTAACAATGCGTGTGAGATTTAATTATTCTAAAAATTATTAAAAAATGTGTTGAACCACCATTTTGAACCCTTATCAACCATAAATCAGGATATATTTATTTCCTAGGTTGGTAGGGCTCCCATGAACGAAATGTTTCTCCTTCAAACCCTCTACATGGAAGATCGATGCCAGACAGTCATCGTTCAATTTCTCCATGGTAAGAGTTATTCTCACATTCGTTGTCTCATACATTCTTCTTCTATCCTTTTTAGGGTTAGGTAAGTTATCATTGTTTTTGGATAATATAATTTCTATTTATTCAGATCACGGATCTTGGTTTTATTCTTGGATATTTTTTGTTGACATTCTTCATTGGAGTTTCCCTTTTAGTGTGTTGTGTTTCGTGATCTTGTGATCCCATGGTATGTGATTCTATTAAAGATTGGTAATTTAAATGTACTATAAATTGGTTGAATTAAATTAAATTTATTTCAATTGGATTATGAAAACCCTAATTCACCTCAAATTGGGATTTTAATTTTCTTTATCATCATATTTGGGAAAACCCCTCATTATAATGAATTGGTGTGTTATTGCAAAATTTGATAGAAATTGTAAAATTAAATAGAGGAATTATATTTCTAAATGGATTTTAAATTTCTATTTGAATAAAATGGATTAAATTTTTTTGATAAAAACCTAGTAGTTTTACCCTATAAAATGATCTAATTGATTAAAAACATTTTTTTGTTTTTAAATGGAATTTTTTATATTGAAATAGAAAAAATCAGTTAATTGTATTTCGAATAGTGTTAAAATAAATTGCCCATTATTGAATATTGTTAGAGGAAACGAAATCATAGGTAGTTACTAAGTTATTTTGGGAAAATCACTGTTGATGTTTTACAACTCCTATAAAACATATGTAACATGTCACATCCCCAATGGGAAGGTGATGCGTCCTCTTTGACCAGTGTCTGAGAGACGTCTGTGCACATATTTCTATCATCACCTATTCAATTATGCGAGGATTCCATAACCTATAACTATCATACCTATTACAACATAACCATATTTATCTTTTTTGATTATTTTGATATATATTCCTTTGTTTGTAAACTTTTTTTCACATTCCTTAGGGATTTATATAAACTTTTTTATATAAAATATTTATTAATCAACTGTTTAGTAATGTTTCCATAAATTGAAAATAAAAGACTATTTTTTTAAAATATTCTTTTATATTGACCTGAATATTTATTTAAAATTGTAAGGTTTATTTGGTTAATTAATGTGTCATCTTATTATAGAATCCTTGGTGAGACCCTACAAGTATTTTATCTCATGCCATACCTGTTACATCGGGTGTTTATAGATTTCCTTCTTCTGGTTTTGAGTAAGGGGAATGAGCCACTTAGATGTGGAAGTTGTTATTATCTCCTTTGATCATAGAGTTCTATGACTGTTGGGTATTAGGTTATTTGTATTCATTTTTTCTGGTACTTTTGATGATGTACTTTGGGTTGTTGACACCAATTTTATTTCTAGTATTGTTCTCCCTATGAAGTTTTCCATTAAGCATAATAATTTTTTTTGTTCTTACATTGTTTTTGTGGAAAAAACCTTCCCCCATTTATCTTGTATAATTATAGGTTATGGTCTCAAACCTATGGGGATTGGAAATGACCTTCGGTCTATGTAAGTGTCGGGTCAGGTATTAGGGTACCATGGTATCTGGGATGGTTTGTGAAAACGTGGTATCAAATGTACATTTTAAACATCTTTCCTTGATGTCAGTATATAGTTGAGTAATATTTTCTTGAATTATGAGGTAGTTGTGATTGAGTTTCTTTCCATTTCATAGTGTAATGAGCCATAAGTCACCATGGGTGGTTTGGGAAATATTCCTTGAGGAATAGTTAGTCTTTTACCTAATTTTGATTTGGATAGGTTGAAATTAAAATCTTGTTTATCAATATAATGGGATTAATTTCCCTTTTTGCTCTGTTTTAGTGTTAATATGTTGTCTTAAATGTTGTATGCTAATGTTTTATAGCATATTCCTATGAGAATATGTATGAATTGAATCCATACATAATCTATTAATGAAACATAGTGAGAAATCCTCCCATGGACCAGAATCTGCTTGAATTAATTGTGTGTGTTATCCAAGCTCTTGGAAAGTCACTTACAACTTTTCGTATTCAGTCTCTAGCAATGGAATATCATAGGGATGAATTTAGGCTTCATATTTAATAATTTCTTTATAATAATCCACTAGTGTTCCAAGTCTCAAATGATACTCAAAGGATTAGGATTGGTTGGGTAATATCAAGATTCTCTTTGAGTTCTTGGAGACTCTAGAAGAAATTAAGGTGAAATATTCAACCTTAAATCTAGAGGTACCTAAATGGGGATGCTTGGACATGATAGTGATATAAAATAAGAATTATGTTTCATATTTTAAATACATTAGAGTTTTTTTCATTGACTAGTTTTATCCAGATTCTATGGTGTGGGCCAAGGCTATAAAGATTTTCAAACTCAAGAAAGATGATTGGACTGTGACAGAATATGAAAATTACATTGCTAATCTGATGAAAATTTCACATGAGATTATATCAAATGGGAATATAAATAATATATGGTTCCATATGGGTCATAAATATGATATTCATTCTTAGGTTTTCTTACTAAAACTCCCTTGTTATACTGATGTGTTGGATAAATCATTGATGGTTGAGATAGACCTAGTTAGTAAGTCAGGGTTGATGGAAGTTCATTTTTCTCCTAGTGAAAGTTCTGGGATTTCCCATAAAGGGAAGAGGAAGTTTGAATATTCACATGGTGGTTCTATATAATAGGGTTTGGAGACCTTCTATAGTGCATGGTAGGAGTCCTTTTATTTTTTACCAGTGTGGAAAACTTGGGCACTCAAAACGTGTTTTTAATGTGGAACCTAAAATACATGGTTCCTGTGGAATCTTGGGTAACTTTTATATGTTCTACCATTTCTATTCTACTCCATATAGTGTAATGGGATCATCAACTCCTAATAAAACAAAATTAAAATTATATTCTTTATGAACAAAGTGGTTCTAGCCATATACATTCAGAATGAATTCTTTTCAGGCAGTGATAGAGTCTCCAGAGGAAGAAAATATGGGTCCAGTGACTATGAGATGTACCAAAACTATTTATAAATATTTAGTAATATTTTTTTTATAATAGTGAATCTCATTCATTCATTTCAACACATATTTTGAATCTTTTTAATCTTCTTTATAGATCTTTTATCTTTTTTGATAGATATTACTACACCCCTCAAGATAATGAGAGAGCATGGTATTCATTTTTCTGCATGTGTGTTATATTTAAAATAGATTGTCCATTCTAGGGATTTTATGTTTCTCAACATGAAACCTCTGAACATTATATTCCGTATGTTTTGGATCATTTCTAATAAATCCTATATTGATTATTATCTTTGATGGGTCTCTTTTTCTACAACTAATTGGGTGTGTTGTATCATTTAAGAATAATGGGAAATTTTAATTCCCTATAATTACATGTATTTTTTTAAATTAAATGGGATTATTTTGATACCATTCTCTAAGACGACATGTGATTCCTAGGCCCCAAGTGCCCAAAATGATCTGTCGAAAAATGTTAAGTTTTAAAAAGCACACATGAGAAGTTTTATTGAAAAAGTATAATAAATATGAGATAGGTTTTTGGATCAGAAATTCGAGGTCACCATTTCATTCAAAGTAGTGGGTTTACCCTATCCCCGAATTAAGATTAGTCATCGTGAGTCTCTAGTGAGAAAACCCAAAAATGTCATAACAGTAAATAAAATAATTAAATAAAATTATTTTATCTTTAGAATCCTTATAACTCATGAACGGTGACTCAGAATAAAAATCTGAGACAATCATTTAGCTCATGAGGGTGTGATTTCCCTAGGAAGATCCTAACATTGGCCAATGTGGGACAATAGTGGAAAGTTGTTTTTGGACGTAAATAAAATATTTGAATAAAGATTATTTTATTTTGAAATACTTATGACTCAAAAAAGGTAACTTAGATTGGAAACCTAAGAGTAAAATTGACCTCATAAAGTTGTTCTTCCCTTAGGCAGAGCCAAACATCAACCGGCTTAGGCCAGTTGTGGAAGTTGGGTTTTGGGACGTAACTGTAAATAAAATAATTTAAACAAAAATTATTTTATTTTTGAATCCCCAAAACTCAAAAACGGTAACTCAGATTAAAAATACGAGACTACCATTCAGTTCATAATGAGAGGTTCTATTTAAATAGGGCCTTACCTCGACCGGCACGAGTTGAGGGAAATTTTTTTTTCAATCTTTTTGGAGGAAAAATATAATAAATTAAAAAGTTATTTTATTATATTTTCTTCATTGTTACGCATCGACTCATCGGCACTACGGTGCAGCGACAAGGTGATGCAGAATCACATTAATGAACCTCATTAATGAATTATCATGACAAAGCTACAAAATTCACACATATTCCTTCTTTAATTAAACATGGAATTTAGGGTTGATGACAACCCTATAATTCCTTAGACGAACGACGAAGGAAACCTCTCAAATGACGGACGTCGACGAATCAGACGAAGAAGAAGATGATATTGGAGAGCAGATTCAAGACCGAAGATCGATAGAAAACAACGAATGATCATCCTCAAGAAGTATTCTTTCCCAGGTAGGGGTTTGATGCTTTTACGTGTGAATTTATTTCCACCATTATTTCTTTTAAATGAATGACGTAGGTTAACTCATGAACAAGTTAACCCAAGGATCGATTGTATATACTAAAGGGTTAATGATGAGGGATAAAAAGGGAATATCTATCTTAGTGATTATTCTACCCTATTTGGTTCTTCGTGATCCTACTAACAAGAATGTATCCAGGTATATACAAACAAAGAACTAGATCATTCTTTGGGTGTTATTATATAAGACTCCTTCCCCTATCCACTTCTTGTGTTCTTATCATTCTTCATGGAATAATGAATTTGACGGTGATGGTATCTGCAATCTATATTAGACCACAGCGGCACATCGGTGAATTGGCTTGTAGGAGATGGTGGCATCGAGCAAGAAGGTATGTGTCCAGGTGGGCCGCGACATCGGTAAGGGAAGATACACAAGGCTTCGACACCCAGCCGCGGTTGAAGTACTAGGCTGCGACTGCCAAGATGCGGTGGAAGGTGGGAGGTGCACGCTTGCAGTGCACTACAGTAGTGATAGGGGTCACCGGAAGGTGGACACGGCTACCAGGCCACATCGAAGGCATCAAACGACGCATGCTATGGTCTGATAGGGTGGTATTGGTGTAGGGGGTAGTTTCAGTAGGGCGTTTCATCAGTTGGTAAACCCACGGGTTGACCGTGAGGTTGAGATGGGCATGTGGTCATGCTGGACCATGTGCAGAAGGGAGCGACTGACAATGATGGGCTGCATGGCTGATGAACCATAAACCACCAACGACCGGGATGGATTGAATTGGCCCACAAATGCGTGCCAGGACAGATGACTTGAACTGGGCTACTGGATGGCTTAAGATAAAATAAGGCCAGCTCTCCATCGTGGGATGGGACGGAAGAGAACCCGGTCACTGGGCAACTTGGTGGCCTGGACCCACAGCCAAACTGGGCCATGTCCCGCAAGGACCAATAGGCCTGGAAAATAGGCCAAGATGGACTGGGTTGGACCAGACCCAGTCGGGTCAGGTTGGGTCGACTAAAACGAACCGGGTCAGGCAAGACCCTCAGGCCGGGTTGGTCAAGTCAGTCCGACTAAGTCAGGCTAGGCCCAGACGCAACCGACCCCTGTTTACTAAAATGCCAATTTCTTTCAGAACAAGATTCCAATTGATGCACCGACTATGGTGTTGGGGACCTTATAATGAGACGTTTGATTGAGTATACTCCATGTTTATTTTCTTGGTAGTATAAATATGTCATATGGCTTGAGGGGTAGAATCTCCCAGAGTCAAGTGCAATAGAGAGTGAGAATCCTATAATTGGCTGTGACATGAAGGATATGACAGGGGGACCTCAGTGGTATAGTAGTGGAGTAAAACTTAGGGGTCTAAAAGAAGAGTGTACCTTAGTGGTACAACAAAATATAGAACCTCAGTGGTCCAGTAGATGAGCGGACCTCAGTGGTACATCAGAAAATCTGACTAGAGTGGTCCAATAGACTAGGGGACCTTAGTGGTATATCAGTTGACCGGACCTCAGTGGTCCAACAGCTGAGCGGACCTCTATGGTCTAAAAGATGAGCGGAACTCAGTGGTCCAGCAGTAAAGAAGACTTCAGTGGCTCATCAGGGATGAGTCCCTCAGTAGTACATGATGTTTTATCTTTAATAATATAAATATTACTTTCTATAGTTTGAGTTATATCTGGTGTGAGATATCTTTTCCTTGTGTTCTTACTATGTGGTCTTACTTTGTGGTCTTTCCTTTGTAGTTTGGGGTCCCTAATGAGTATTGTGTTACTCACCCTTTTATGGGTTTTCCTGCTTGAGTTGTGTCTCGTGCAGGTGATCGACACTTCGATGGAGACCATGGTGGTCTGGGACCAGGTGGTGCCTAGTGTGAAGGTTCACACATTATATACTTTTACAGCTATATACAGCTACCCTACACCCACCCTTCAGGTAGGATTTCATCAAACATAATTTGTAGATGTACTTTCCTTTGTGGTTTTGGGCTTGCATTCTGGCCCCTCTTTTCCTTTCAGTTTTTATTGTACTTTAAATAGTTTTCTCAGTGAGTGTTGTGGGTTACTCAATGTTTTCATTTCTCCAGTTTTTTTGTGTGTGAGTTTGTATAGGATTAAAGGCAATGCATTTCATTTTGAGATATTCCTTATCAGTTATAGTCATCATCCCCTAGCCTATGAAAGGCGGGCTTGCGGTAGTCACAACATGGGCCTTGGGGTACAGGTCATGAAAAAGTTGTATTAAAGGGAAGTCAGTTTTACCAGAAGAACTAAGAGTCTGTAAATTTGTATGGTCCAAAAATGTTAAGTTTTTCATGTTAGGATTCCTGTCTAGGGAGTCCAATGTTTGTGCGGTGGCTGAAATATCCATACACTAGGACCCTAAATTCTTCTTTACAACTCGGTACATAAAAACACTAGTTTCATGTGTTTTTGAATATTTTCTCATGATATTTTTGAGTTAGAGTCAGATCAACATGTATAATATTTTAATCATGATTCATCTTGATCTCTTTTAAGATTCTACCATGAAGACATTTAGCTAGGATTCTAATGCATTTCTACGGGGATGGTTCATAGAGTGATGAGGCTTCAATACATGGATTTTTGCCTAAGATGGTGACTTCAGGTGGTGTCCCAACTTTACCACCACTCATTGATCATTAGTTACTATCGAAACTATCGTTAGAGGACACACATAGGCTTAGTTCCATATATTAGTTTTAGTGATAGAGACCCATCATGTTCTGAAGTGACCTCGACTCAGAGGTGGCTAAGGACTAGCCTGAGGTGGTGGCTGAGTTTTCTATGTAGTAAGGGCACCATTAGATCAGATGGCAGTCTTGGTAGTGAGCCTTCTACATGGCTCAGCAGGGCGATGGTGGGGTTTAGATTACACGATCTTATGAAGAGGTGACTTTTTTGTGGTCAAATATTGAGAACCTTTCTCAGAGAAGGGTCTTTTTCCATAAAATATAAGGGATATGCATGCCCAAGAGATTCTACAACTTTAGCAGGATGACATGTCGTTATTTGAGTATTTATCAAGGAGTACCAACCTTTCTAGGTTATCGATGAATATGATATGATAAGACCAGTGCATTAGGGATCAGACATCCAAGATAAAAGTGTTTAGGGACATCTGATCTAATAACTATTCCTCTGTGGATTCATACTTATGATAGGGTTCTAGAGAGAACCTTTGTGGTTGAATGTCCTTTGGATGAGAAGATATAACCAGTGGATGTCAACAATGGGAAAACGGGAAGTCGATATCAGTCTTAGAGACTTGGACGTGTGGAATGTTCCGAGAAGAGGTCCCAAGATAGGGGATCTATAGATCAAGGCTCATAGGGTGAGTCCAGTCAGCCTATAAAGAAGTAATGATTTTTAAGAGACGACATATGACATATCATTAGGGATTTTCTAGATTGTTGTGCTGATAGTGAAATGGTGGATAGCCCACCAGTGCGGAGATAGTGACAGGAACATATTAATCTTTAGGGTGGCATATGTGGCAGAGGAGCTTGGAGAGCAGTAGGAGGTGGTATACATTTTGGAATATTACAACCATCACACCAATGTGGTCCACACTGGTATAAGGGTGCTGGAGGACAAGGGAAAGGGGTAGCAACATGCAGAAGGGGTTCGTAAGGACCGTCGTTTCACAATAGGCATCCCTAGTGTTGTTTTCCAAGAAGGCATATAGAAGCTTGAGGTTATGCATGGAGTTTCAGCACCTGAACCAGGTGATTGTGAAGAAAAATTATCATCTACTAAGGATTTATGACCTTTTCGATCATCTTAAGGGAGCAAGATGGTTATCAAAGATAGACAGCAGATCAGGATATCACCTTATTTGAGTACAAGATGAGTACATCTCGAAGACTTGTTTCATATATCGCTACGTCCACTACAAGTATTTAATGTTGATGTTTGGAATGACTAATTCCCTTGTAGTGTTCATGGGACTCATTAACAGGATCTTACAACCATACTTATACTAGTTTGTAGTGGTCTTCATTTATGAAATCTTAGTGTATTCAACATCCTATGAGGAGCACATGATACACATGAGGATGGTTTTGGACACACTATAAGAGTACCAGATTTAAGAGAAGCTATCGAAGTCCGAGTTATCGATATGAAAGGTCAACTTTATGGTACATGTCATCTCAGAGGATAGATTTGTGGTGGATCCAGAGAAGATCGAGGAGGTTATTTCTTGGGAACCACCTAAGAGCGTTACTGAGGTGTAGAGTTTCTTGGGGTTGGATGGGTTATATTGGATATTTTTAATTGACTTATCTAGGGTGGAAGCACCAATGAAGGCATATATTAAGAAGGAAAAACCCTTTATGTGGATAGAAATATGCCAGCAGAGCTTTCAACAACTGAGACAGATCTTGACGGGTGCTTCTATCTTGTGGATGCTAGAGGGGGGAACTGACTATGTGGTGTTCTATGATGCATTAGGAACTGAGCTTGGTTGTGTCTTGATGTAGGAGAATGCAGTGATTGATTATGGATCATGAAAACTGAGGCCACATGAGAAGAAATATGTGACTCATAAACATAAGTTTTTAGCTTAAATATTCTCATTGATGATGTGGAAGCACAACCTTATGGGCTAATGATTCATCATCTACTTTGAACATAAGATCCTCATGTATATCTTTTCTCATAAGGATATAAATATGAGACATCGACGTTGGCTAGAGCTCCTCCAGGACTATGAATTAGAGGTAGTCCATACTCCTCGAAAGGGGAACATAGTGGTAGATGCTCTCAGCAGAAGATCGAGTTCACAACTACTAAATGAGGACTCATAGAAATTGGCCTCACTTTAGATATCCTTCATGGATAGATAATAAACATCTTTTCTATAGTCTATGATAGTTTTCCCTCCACTCTTACAGTGAGTTAGAGTGGCACAACTCAGAGATGCCAGCTATGAAATTACATGTGCTCAAATTTCCATAGGGTATGCCCCTAATGGATATTCAAAAGGTGGGGAGCACGTCATCTTTTTCATAAGACACACCATAGTAATAGTGGAATTTAAAGAGGAGGTGTTGAGGGAGTTACATACATCCCCTTTTATAGTACATCCTGATGTGGTGAAGATGTACGATGACCTCCAACATCAGTACTGGTGGTTGGGGGTGAAGAAGAAATTGGCATAGTTTATCTCAATACTCCTTACTTATCATCAAGTGAAGACTAAGAACTGTGTTCCATCTAGTTTGACACAAGAACTTGAAGTACCAGAGTGGAAGTGGGAGGTGATATCAATGGACTTCGTGATGGGCTTATAACATACGTCATGGGGGAACGATACTATCTAGGTGATCGTAGACCGACTCACCAAGTCATCCCATATCCTACCCATTTGAGAGTAGATTTTAGTAGAGAGATTGAGACACCTCTATGTTCATGAGATATTTTGACTCCATGGAGTCCCATCTATGATAGTCTCCGATTGTGATACACACTTTACATCCTGATTATGGAAGGGATTGCAAGAGGCATTTGGGACTCAACTGTTATTGAGCACAACCTTTCACCCATAGATGGATGGTTAGACTGAGTGAAACATACATGAATTGGATGACATAATTCATTCTTGAGTTCTTGACTTTTTTCGTAGTTGGTAGGACCACCTACCACTGGTGGAGTTTGCATACAAAAATAGCTACCACTCCACCATCATTGTGGAACCATTCGATGCACTGCGTGAATGACCATGCATGTCGCTGTTATACTGGATTGACCTAAGGGGGTCAACACTCATGGGTCCAGATATGATACATGCTTCCACTAAAAAAGTGTAGTCCATCCAAGAGATGATGAATACTACATAGATCTGACAGACGACCTATGGTGATAGGCGATGAATACACTTGGAGTTCAAGTAGGGGGACCACATATTTCTATAGGTCTCTCCTCAACAAGAGATACAAAGATTTGGCTGGGGTGGAATGTTATCTCTAAGTTTCATCAGACCTTTCCTGATACTGTGTAGAGTGGGAGAGATGGCATACCGCTTGGCTCTACCACCGTAGTTAGAGAGGGTGCACAATGTATTCCACGTATGTTAGTTGAGAATATATGTGCATGACCCTTCTCACGTCATCAACCATGACATCTAGCGATTGATGATGTGGATACATTTGTGGAGTACCCAGTGGAGATAGAGGATCAACAATATAGGTTCCTTTGTGGATGTTCAATTCCTTTGGTATGTGTTTTTTGGCAGCACAGGAATCTCCAGGAGAGCACATGGGAGTGGAAGACTAAGATTCATGCTCATTATCCCCATTTGTTTGATTAACCCTTGTTTTGACTTACAAGGACCTAAATCCCTAAAGGGGGAGTAATTTAATTCCCCAAAATTCCACGTATTTTTTCATGAAAATTAAATGGGATTATTTTGAGATCAGGCTCTAAGACGACAAATGATTCTAAGGCCCGAAGTGCCTGGACTGATCCGTAAAAAAATGTTATTTTTTTAAAAGAATGCATGAGTAGTTTTCCTGAAAAAGTGGAATAACTCTTAAATAGGTACCAGATTAGAAATATGAGGAAACCATTGCATTCATATCAATGGATTTACCCTATGTGTGACTTAAGATTAGTCAACACATACCTTTAGTGAGAAAACCCAAAAATGGAATAATCGTAAATAAAATAATTAAATAAAATTATTTTATCTTTCGAATCCTTATAAATCATGAAAGGTGACTCGTATTTAAAATCTAGGACAATTGTTGATCTTTTGAGGGTGTGATCTTCTTATGAAAAGCCTAACATTGGTCAGTGCTGGAAAATTGTGGAAAGTAGTTTTTGGCTATAAATAAAATAATTGAATAAATATTATTTTATTTTTAAATCCATATAACTCATAAACGGTAACTCGTATTGGAAATAGGAGTTTATTGTTGAGCTCAGAAGGCTGTTCTTACCTTAGGAAGAGCCTAACATCAGCTGGCATGGGCCGACTGTGAAATTTGTTTTTTGATATGTAATCATAAATAAAAAATATTTAAATAAAAAATATTTTATTTTAAAATATTCAAAACTCACAGATGGTAACTCAGATTAAAAATATAATACCACCATTGAGTTTCAATGAGATGTCCTTTTCAAGAGGTGCCTAACCTCGACTGGTAAGTGCCAATGAAAAAATTTAGTTTTCAGAATTTTCTGAAGAAAAATAAAATAAATTAAAATGTTATTTTATTATATTTTCTTCTTTATTATGCAGCGACTCATCAGTGTTATGGTGTAGTGATGAGGTGACATTGAATCCCATTAATGAAGCCAATTAATGAATCAGTGTGGTGATTCTACAACACACACATTTCTTCCTTCTTTAATTAAACAGGGAATTTAGGATTGAGGACATCCCTACAATTCCTCTAACGAACAATGAAGGAAACCTCTCCAACGAAAGATGCTAGAGAATCAGAAAATGGAGAAGACAACCTTGGAGAGATGATCTTGGACTAGATATTGAAGGATGATGATGATTGATCATCCTAGATAAATCTTCATTTCTAGTTAGAGGTTTGATGCTTTTATTTATGAATTGCTTTTCCACGTTCTTTATTTTAAACGAAAAACGCGGAAAAACTCACGAACAAGTTAACCGAGAGATTTATCGTACATATGGGAGGGTTAATTATGCAAGATAAAAAGTGGATATCTATCTTAGTGATTATTATAACCTATTTGGTTCTTCGTGATCCTGCAAAAAAAATCCGGGTCTATACGAATAAAGAACCATATCGTTCTTTGGGTGTTATTATGAGTGAATCTTTGCTCTATCCTCTTCTTGCATTCTTTTCATTCTTCGTGGTGAAATGAATTTGATGGGGATGGTATCCGTGGTCTAGAAAGGGCTGCAATGGCACATTGACCCATTGTAGGAGGCCGTGAGAGATGGCGACATCAGGAGGGAAGGTCCGCAACCAGGTGGGTCACGATATAGGCAAGCACGACAACACAAGGCCACGGTGGTGGGACATGGTCGCAGCGGCGGCACAAGGCCGCGATGGAGGAACAAGGCCGCGATGGTGTCACAAGGCCCCGATGGTGGCCCAAGGTCATAGCGGTGACAGAAGGCTGCGACGGTGGAACAAGGCCGTGACACCCAGCTTTGGCAGCAGGCGGGAGGGGGCGCACTGGAAGCACACTGCAGTGGCGGCAGGGTCTATCGGCACAGAGGCCGGTGCCTGGTGGTAGGCAGATGCGGCCACCCAACTGCATTGGTTGCACCCCATGGTGCAATTCATGGTCCGATCAGGCCACAATTGTGCATAGGGTAGCACCATCATAGCACCACATCGTCCAATCAAACAATAGTTTTATTGCAGGGTTGAGATGGGCACATGGTCATGCTAGACCACGTGTAGAAGGGAGCGACCCACAATGGTTGGCCGCATGGCTGATGAACTGGACACCATGTGCATCTCAGCTGGACTGACCTAGATTTCTAATGCATGCCTATCCAGATTAATCAAACAGGGCCACTCATAGGCCTAGGATGGGAGAAGACTTGCCCGCCATCGTGGGCAGATCCAAATAAGAACTGGGTCGCTGGGTGACCTGGCAGGTTGGACCCACGGCTGAACCGGGCCAGGACCAGCAATGTCAAATAAACCTAGCCACTAGGCCAGGCTAGATCAGGTCAGCCCAGAACCAATTGGGTCAGTTCAGGTCGGCCAAAAGGGGTTGGTTCATGTGGGTCCCCCAGACTAGGTTGGTTGGGTCGGTCTGACTAAGTCAGAGTGTGCCCAGATGCAACTGACCCCTGTTTACTAAAACACAAATATCTTTCAGACCGGGCATCTTATTGGTACGCCGCTTATTATATTGAGACCCTTGTGACAAGACGTTTCATTGAGTACACTCTAAGTGAGTTTTCGTAGAAGTCAAAATATTGTTGATAGCTTGAGGAGTAGAATATCCCGGAGTCAAGCGCATTAGAGAGATTGAATCCTACAACTGTCTATGACACGAAGGATATGAAAAGTGGAAATCGGTGTTCTAGGATCTGAGTAGAACATAGGGGTCTAGTAGAAGAGAAGAACTTAGTGGACCAGTAGATGAGTGTACCTCAGTTTTCCAGTAGAAGAGCGGACCTCAGTAGTCCAACAAACGAGCATACCTCAGTGGTCCAACGGACGAGCGGAACTCAGTGGTCCAGCAGATGAGGGAACTTCATGGGTCCAGAAGAGGAGGGGACCTCAGTGGTCCACTAGAAGAGTGGACCTCAGTAGTCCAACAGCCGATCATACCTCATCAGTCTAGTAGACAAGTTTACCTCAATATTCCCAAAGATGAGCAGACATCAATGGTCCAGTAGCCGAGCGAACCACAATGGTCCAACGGTTGAGTGGACCTTAGTGGCCCAGAAACTGGGCAGACCTCAGTGGTCCAATAGCTAAGTAGACCGCATTGGATAATCAGGGATGGTTCCCTTGTAAGTATAATATGATTCAGCTTTATGAATGAAAATCTTACTTTCTATAGTTTGATTTATGCCTGGTGTGAGCTGTCTTTTCCTTGTTGTATTGTTCTGTGATCTTATTCGATGTTCTCTCAAGGATGATATGCATATTGGAGTAACCCATCAATCATATGGGTTTGATAAGATGAGGAAAATGGAATTCAAGGGAAAATATAAAGACCAAACTAAAAAGAATATGAGTTTTCCCTTATGCTCAATTTGTGTAATGAAACATAGAGCGAATTTCTTTAAAGGGACTAGTAAATGTTTTAAGTGTATAACATAAGTTCATCGGAAATTTGAATTTTGAAGTGATGGGAAAAATATGTCTAATGATGTGAACAAAGAAAATGGGGCATTATGCCAATCAATTCCCTAATCCAAAGGTTATTGATGATGATCGAAGTCAACAAACTCTTAAGTCCAAAGACAATAGAAAGTCACATGGAATTACTATCAACGACATGGATTAAGATAATGAAGTGTTGAAAGGTACACTTAATATACACTCTAAATTAGAAAATGATTTATTTGATTTTGGGTCCACCCACTCGTTTATTTCTAAAGACTTTTCTAAGGTTATATCCATATTACCTCAGAAATTAGATGTTGAGGTTGCTGTGAAAATACCTAATGGAACATCACATCAAAAGTTTATAATTATTCTCAGATTGAAGTTTGTGGGAATGTTCTTTCTACAAATCTTGTGATCCTTCCTATAGTGGAATTTTATGTGACTATTGGAATGGATTGGCTTTCCTTATATAGATATCATATCAATTTCAAAACAAAAAAAAGTCACACTTCATATTCCAAATCAATCTATGATCATCTCCATATGAATGGATGAATATAACCTTCCAGAAGAAATTAATTCCATATTATGGGTCTTGATTCCAATACATTAAGGTTATATATCTCAAATTGTTGTGGAGAAACTCATGATTAAGAATACACACATTTTATGGGAGTTTGATGATGTCTTTCTGGATGAATTTCTAGGTCTTCCACCAAATTCTAAAATTGAGTTTTCAATAGAACTCATACCGGGTGCTTTGCGTATTTCAAATACACCTTATAGAATGACCCCCATTGAGTTGTAGGAATTGAAGAATAAAATCCAAGAGAATATTGATAAGGGATTCATATGCCCTAGTGCGTCACCTTGTGGAGAACCTGTTCTGTTTTTTTAAGAATAAATATGGATCAATGAGACTCTGGATTGATTATTAAGAACATAACAAGATCACTTTCAAAAACAAATATCCTCTCCCATGCATTGATGACTTGTTTGACCAACTATTTGGGGATCAATACTTTTTAACTATTGATCTTAATTCAGGATATCATTAGTTAAGGGTAAAAAAGTAGGATATACCAAAGAAGACATTCCATACAAGGTACAAACACTATGAATTTATAGTGATGACTTTTGGTCTTACTGGCACCCCTGCTATCTTCAAGGATATAATGAATAGAATCTTTAGAGACTATCTTGATTAGTTTGTTGTAGTATTTATAGATGATATTATTGTCTATTCAAATATTAAGGAAGAACATGAAGATCACTTGATAATTGTTATGAAGACCCTAATAAAGGAGAAGATTTATTCCAAATTTACCATGTCTGAATTTTGGCTTCAGAAAGTTTCATTTTCGTGTCACATAATTTCAAGAGAGGGGATATTTTTAGATCCATAAAAAATAATGGTTATTGATAGATTGTCGAGATAAACAATTATAACTAAGATTTGAAGCTTTATTAGTTTGACTTGATAATATCGACATTTTTTGATAGATTTTTCACAGTTATCTAATCCAGTCACCAAGTTGACTTGGAAAGGATTTAAGTTTGTTTGGATAGAGTAATGTGAAGATGATTTCAAAGAGCTAATATGAATATTAGCTAGTGCAACTGTGCTCGCACATCCTTATAGTGGATAAAGTTTTGTGATATATAGTGATGCATACAATAAGGGGTTGGGGTGTGTTCTCATGAAAAATGACATGGTGATAGGTTATGCCTCATGACATTTGAAAATCCATGAGATAAATTACCCAATTCCATATTTGGAATTAGCAGTGATAATATTTGCATTAAAAATATGGAGGCATTATCTTTATGGTGAAAGGTGGGATATTTATACTGATCATAAAAAATTAAAGTATATTTTCACACAAAAGGAGATGAATATTCCCCAAAGAAGATAGTTAGAGTTGATTAAATATTAGACTGATCAATACATTACCACCTTGGGTAATCGAATAAGGCGAAAAATGTTTTGAGGGAGAGGTATCCTCATCTCTTTGTTTCCAAGTGACAATTTTTGAGAGATAATTTTTTTAAGGGGTGTAGAATGTAACACCCAGATGTTTTTATGAAATATTTTATTTAAATAATTTTTATTCTTCAGTCGATTGATTTGCACGCAACTGTGAGTTTAAACGAACTGCAAGATGACCTAAATATAAACTTATTATTATATTCTAGTTGTTAGGTTAGCAGAAATAATTATAACTAACTTATGAAAATGCATTATGAATTCATTTGCTATTAATTATTTATGAAAAATATAAATCAATTAGATATTTTTATTTTTTGAGTAAATTAATTTTTGTAATTAAATTAATGATATATATATGTTATATACTTAATAAAATATTTTTTATATTCATCCAATGGATATTTTTGTCATAGGGTATGAATAAAACTCTATTTTATGTATAAGAACCTATTTTTTTAAAAGGTTAATTTTAAACATTTGAATGCAGAACACATTTTAAATTAATATTTTCACACATTAATAATTTCTATATGACAAAATTAACTTTATATTTTGAATAAGGATATAAGTTTTTAATTTGGATAAATTTCTGATAAATTTCCGATAATATTCACGTTTCTATGAATAGTAAAAATATGATAAATTTTAATAAAAAAAACTTTTTATTGAGATAATTTATATGTCTTAATTATAATATTTAATGGTTTTAAAGTATAAATAGAATATATTTTTACCATTTAATATAATGTATTTCATTATAATTAATTTTACATTTTATTCATAGGTAAAAACATTTCAATCTTTTGCAATGTTTTAACTTTTAAAACCTGTTTTCTCATTTCAACAATGAGAATAATTTTAAATTAATTTTTGCAACTTCTGTATTTTTAATTTTGAAAAATTGATTCCAAATTTTGAATCATAATGTCCAAATTTTGTGAATACGTGCCTTTGATTTTCGGATATTATGAATAGCAACTTTAACAATTATTTTATTTACCATGGTTAAAGGGTAAATCTGGTAAATAAGGGTAAAAAATAATAATTTAATAATATAAAAATACCCTAAAACTTGTCATAATCATATTGGATGAGATATTTCTGACCCTGGGAAACCATGGGTTGGTTTTGGAACCCCATAGATTCACTTGGATGTGAAAAATGACATTTCATAAGAATCAATTTGAAGTAAAGATAATTATAAACTAAACATATATCTTTTACTAAATCGATTTTAATTTAAAGTTATATAATTGATATCTATGTCTATAAATAGTCATTGTAAATCTAAAAATATTTCCTACATTATCGTATTTTATTTATATTTTTTATACATTAGATAAATATATTTATTTATTACACAATTATGATGTAGTGATTTCATCATCAATGAAAGATTCAAATAAATGAATTTATAAATATTAAAATAAATTTAATTTAAACAATTTGATTCCATACACTAATTTTTTAGATGAAATTGAAATATTAGGTATGACTTAATTCCTTTTTTTTATGAAACATGTTGTTATGAATTTTTAGAAAGTCAAGTATTAATAGTGTCCAAAATTGAAACAATTCATAACTTAAAACATGAAATAGTTTATTAAATGATATTAAATTTATAAAAATATAAAATTCAAAATAAAAAGATTAATATAACTCCAAATATTTCATAAATAACTTTTTGTGGTTCATTTGACATAATATGGTAATTAAATTATCCAACAATGAGGAAATAACATGATATCACTGTAAGATTAAAAAGGGTAAAATAATGGTTAAACAAAAAATATAAGGATAAAAAAATATATTCAAAACTTGTCTAAAAAATTTTGGATGATGGGTATTCAAACCATTATCATCATATCTTTGAATTAAATAAGTATTGGACCATTTTTAATTGAAATTATATTTATAATAAATTAACATTTTGAGAGTTTCAAAAGTTCTCGTCTCCTCTTTTATAAAAGGGAACCTCCTCCGTATCCTCTTCACTCCATTTTAGCCTTCAAGCTCAAAAAAACTTTTCCCATTCTCTTCTAAACATCTTTAGTAACATTATAGAGGTTCTGGTCTTCTCAAAAGACCAACTCTAGTGCCCTAATAGGAAATTTAAAAGAGGAGCATTGAGGAAGAGGTAACCTCTTCTACCGATTCTTTCAAATTTCATTCTTGTACTTCCTCTTCATTAGTTGTTTAATTATAAATTAATAACATCAATACCACTCATATACTGACATGTTATTAAAAATATGAAATAACCTTATTTCACTTTCTATCTATCCTATGAAAAACGAAATCACCGAGTGTGCGTACGTACAACTTACCGTCTCCACACCGCGATGTAATCTCTTTTTCACCACCACCATACATGGATCGGTATAATGGTCCAAATAATAAATATATATTATTATTATAAAATTATACTAATTATGAGATACTATACAACATCCAATTCAATACCATTTAATAATTATGTAAGTGATATCTTCATTGATGCGTACATATGGATTACCGTCTCCACAGTGCGATGTGATTCGTTCTAAATAATATTCATTAAACAATGCTTATATAAATGAATTTAATGAATAAATATGATATATATTATATTAATACCATGATTTAATGATATAACTACAACCAAAAAATATTAATAAGAACTTATCAAATAAAACATAAAAAATAACATAAAGCATTTATTACCCGAATAACGAGACTGTAGCAGCATTGTAGCAGTGGCAGAACTATAGCGGTGGAGGCACTGTAGCAGAAACTGTAGCGGCAGCGGGACTATAGAAGGTACTGTAGAAGTCGAGATACTATAACAGTACTATTAACCGAGGGGCCCTTTGGAAAAAAATGGGTTTTCAAGCCCAGTATTCATGCCACTTGGCCTTGGGCCTTCGAGCTATGTAATGGGTCTCCCTCTACCCATTCTAATGAGGTCTTTGCTTTAAATATTAAAATGAGGTTTCAGCCCCAACTTTTTTAAAAAATCTAATAAATAGATGAGAATTTGATCATAAATGTTATCATAAAAAATGATTAGGATTCTGAAATAAATCAATAACATTATTTAAGTCATTTTACAGGATGTTTAGATACATACATATCATATCATACCTAAGGTAAGGAATAACTTTTCAAATCTCATTTTTATCTGAGATTGTTTATACTTAAGTATTTATTGGGGTTATATTTATCATATATTTCCATATTTTATAATAATATTCTCAAAAAATATTTAATATTATTCTTTGTATGTTTAAATTCATTTTTACCAATTTTGACTTTACAACATGTTTTGGAAGGAATCTTTCTTATGTTTACCATATGAGGTGCTTTTTGACTTTTCCAGCAAAAGTACAAGAATAATTTTTTATAAATTATATGGAATGAACAGATTTTTACAATTTCATGATGCCTTATTTTCACGATGCTTCCTCTATATGGTTTGAATTTTATTTTCAACAAAATTATTTTCTTTTAAAATTGCATGGCATTTTGAGATGAGAAAATGTTTTTGAAAAATAAAGGATATTTTCCTCATGAATTAAGTTCAAGTGTTTTCTAAAAAATATTTTCCATATAAGATGACATAGGGTTATGTTGGTATCTCTATTATTACTTTTATTTGATTATGTTTTTGATGGAATTATTTTTATGAATTCCATTTATCTTATATGGATTATGTTATGATGACATGATGTTTAAGAAACTAGTTTTATTACATGGGTTATGATATGATGAATGATTTATATTTTTGTGGAACATGTAAGAATGGTTTAATTATGATATGGATGGGACCTATATCTCCCTCCAATGAATTGGGTAAATATTTATATCTCATGAGATAGACATGGATGAAACGAAAATTAAATCTGGTTTAGTGATATGGGGTTGGAATGAGGAGTGAACTTGGTTCAGCAATAGAATTTATCTGCTATGATGGTATTGGAAATGGGTTTTGAATAATATGAAATGATTTAATATGCTTATGTGTATAAGACACAAAATTTAATGTCTTACATTATGATTATTGGGATTATATTTCACTTTTATGATTTATCCCGTGAGATGATATTGTGATCTTTTACATATAGGATAATATTTTCAAATGTTATGTTATTATGAATTTGATATGATTGATATTTTCTTTTTTTACCCTTAATGATAATCTTAGATCACCCTTTTATATGTTTATTTTTCCCAAGTCATGAAGAAGGGTATTAATTATGATATTCCAAAAATGAGTCTAGTTATGATGAACTAAACAGAAGGCAATGTAGATGTTTTATGAACTAGTTGTTTATGTTTCCTAGTTTCTAAAGAAAATATACCTATAGTGTCCGGTCATGGTTTTGTTATATGTTTTAATAAATATAATTCAATTATAAAGTAATATCAATGTATGTAAATAATGGGTTTCTATAGATGGTATCAGAGGAAAGGTATAGTTAAACTTTGGAAAATAGGATGAGAAAGCCTAAGGAATATGTTTAAGTATATGATACAATCCTAGTGTTTTAGAAATGAGAATAAAAAACCTAGTATAAGACCTAATGTTTCCTAAATTGATATTTTATTCTTGATTATGTGGTTTTCCTATTATGATTAGTGTTTCTCACACTATTCTTCTTGGTTTTAGACAATGGTTAGAACCCGAAGGAACCACATTAATGCTGAATGTGACGGGAAATACAATGATCCCCCCCCCCCCTGAGCAACTAAATGTTATGGGAGCTATAATGAAAAATCTTATAGCCATGATCACACAAATTTCTAAAGATATGAATCATACCAGAATTCCAAACAAGAAAAGGAAGGAGAAAGATTCTGTTGAATCCTTCCTGAGGCAGCATCCAACTTCTTTCAGCGAGTCTTCTAATCGATTAGTGGCTGAAAAATGGATCAGTACCACTGAAAATATATTATCAGTTCTATAATGTTTTGAACATGATAAAGTCATATTAGTAGTATATCGTATGGAAGGTTAAGCTGATCAATGGTGGAATATTTTCATGAATATGAGGTAAAGAGATGAAATTGAGTCCATGTAATGGGATGAGTTCAGGAACTTATTTTTCAATAAGTAATTTCCTCGATTCTTCAAACAAAGATGGATAAGGTGTTCCTTGAACTAAATCCAAATGATGATAAATCCATTGGTACCTATAAAGAAAAATTTATTATAATTTCTTGGTATGATTATGGAATTATTATCTAACCTAAGAGTAAGATTGAACAATTATTTAGCGGCTTAAAACCAGGTCTCCGAAGGGCATTAGCCAAAAGGGACTTCAATAGCTAAAAGGATTTTTTTTGATGTGATCTCAATGTTGATATGGATATTAGAGTAACCCGTCAGTAATATGGGTTGTATGAGAATAGGAAAATGGAATTCATGGGAAAATATAAAGACCACACAGAAAAGAAAATGAGTTTTCCCTTAGTCTCAAAGTGTGGAAAGAAACATAGAGGAAATTGTATTAATGGGACTAGTAAATGTTTTAAGTGTGGAAAATAAGGTCATCGGGTAGTTGAATTCCAATGTTATTGGATTATCTTCATGGATATATTTAATAGAATATTTAGATACTATTTTGATCAGTTTGTGGAAGTATTTATACATGATATTCTTGCCGATTCAAAGAGTAAGGAAGAACATGAAGATCACTTGAGAATCGTAATGAAGACCCTAATAAAGGGGAACCATTATGAAAAATTTACCAAGTGTGTATTTTGTGTTTAGAAAGTTTAATTTTTGAGTCACATAATCTCAAGAGAGGGTATATCTATGGACCCAACAAAAAAAGAGGTTATTGAAAGATAATCGTGACAAAAAAGAGTAACTGATATCTGAAGTTTTCTTGGTTTGGATGGATATTATCGAAGTTTTATGAAATATTTTTCACAGTTATCTAATCCACTCAAAAATTTGACTTGGAAAGGAGTTAAGTTCATTTGGATGGAGGAATGTGAAGAGAATTTCAAAGAGATAAGAAAACGGTTAGCCAGTGCACATGTGCTCATACTGCCTTGTTGAGGATAAAGGTTTATGATATATAGTGACTCATCCAATTAGGGGATGGGGTGTGTTATCATGTAAAATGATATGGTGATAGCTTATGCATCACGATTATTGAAAATCCTTGAGAAAAATTACCCAACTCATGATTTGGAGTTAGATGTAGTGATCTTTGCATTAAAACAATGGAGGAATTATCTTTATGGTGAAAGTGTCATATTTATATTGATCAGAAAAGTTTAAAGTATATTTTCACACAAAATGAGATGAATATGTTCCAAATAAGATGGTTGGAGTTTATTATATATTACAACTTCTCAATACATTACCACCATGGGAAAGCGAACAAGGTGACATATGCTTTGAGTCGAAAAAACCATACTAGATTATCCATGATGAGGATTACAAAAGATACAATATTTATGGAATTTCAAAGGATGGATCTTGAACATTTAATGTATGGGGATAAATATTATCTTTCTCAAATGAATGATCAACCATTTATATAAGTGAATATTAAAGAGTCATAGAAGGAAGAAGTAGAGTTACAAAAGAAAGTGAGAAACATTCCTAAATTTAACCATGATTGTGATGAAATAATAAGGTTTAAGAATTAGGTTTTTTCCCCTCCCATACCAGAATTAAAATAAGGGGCTATTGGATGTGGTTAATATTTCTTCATTATCTATTCATCCTGGAAGCACAAAGATGTATAGGGACATGAAAGAGTACTTCTGGAGGGATGGCTTGAAAAGAGATGTCGCCTAATATGTCTTTTGATGCTTGGTTTTTCACCAATTTAGGGTTGACAGACCTAAATCTAAGGGTTTGTTACAACCATTACCCATACCAGAATGTAAATGGGAAGACATCACTATGGACCTTGTCATCAGACCTCCCAAAATATCTAATGGAAATAATGATATTTGGGTTATAGTTGATCATCTTATGATGTCGGCACAATTAATTACTATTAGACCTGATTTCTATCTTGATCAGATTTCCAGGATATATGTAAAGGATTTGGTAGTATTTCATGGAGTACCACGTTACATTATATCCGATCGGGATCCGAGGTTTACCTCAAGGTTCTGGAAATGTATTTTTCATGATCTGGATACAATGTAATATTTCATCACTACTTATCATCCTCAGACTAACGATCAGTTTGAGAGGAAAATTCAAAATTTGGAAGACATATTGAGAAATTTCTCTATAGATTTCAAAGGTGGTTGGAATCAACACTTACCATTGGTGTAATTTTCTTACAATAATTTCTTTCACTCGAGTATTCAGATGTCTTTTTATGAATCCCTCAATGGAAATAAGTGCAGAAATCCAACTTGTTGTGGCGAAGTTGGGGATATAAAGCTATTAGGATATGATCTTGTTGATGAAATGGAAGAAAAGGTTAGATCTATTCAACAACACATAAGAGAAGCTCATATTTTACAAAATAGTTATACTGAAAACCGAATAATAGTGCTAGATTTTGAAGTTGGTGATTAGGGGTTCTTATGAATATCTCATTGGAAGCGAGTAATAAGATTTGGGAAAAAGGGAAAGCTGAGCCCTTGGTATATCGGTCCTTTTGAAATACTGGATCGTGTTGGGGAGGTATCTTACCAATTATAACTTCCACCGAATCTCTCTCAAGTTCATGATGTGTTCCATGTATCTCTCCTGGGAAAGTGAATACATGATCCTTAACATGTACTATGCTCAGAAGTTTTAACGTTGGGGCTAGATCTTTCTTAGGAAGAATAACCGATATAGATTCTGGATTATAGAAAAAAATATCTACGAAACAAGGAAACTTGATTGGTTAAAGTTTTACGGAGGAACCACCAATTTTAATAAGCTACTTAGAAACTTAAGGATACAATGAGGGAGAGGTATCTTCATCTTCTTGTTTCCAAGTGACAAATTTCAAGGGTGAAATTCAATTATAGGGGGGGTAAATGTAACACCTGAATGTTTTTATGAAATATTTTCTTTAAATATTTTTTATTCTTAAGTAGCTTGCTCTGCATGAAATCATGATTTTAATAGAACAACGACAACCCCTTAATATAAAATTACCATTATATCCTCACTGTTAGGTTATAACGAATCATTATAACTAACTTATGAAAAATCATTATGAATTAATATTTAGCGTATTTTTACTATTCATCAAAACATGAATGTTATCAAAAAAATATAATAAATTTATCAAAAGTAAAATTTTATATACCCCTTTAAAATAAATTTTTTATGTTGTCATATAGAAATTAATAATTTGTTAAAATCTTAATTTAAAATGGGCATCCTTAGGTTAATTTTACACCTTTTAATGGAGAACCCATTTTAAATTAAGATTTTGACAAATTAATAATTTCTATATGACAACATAAACAATTTATTTTGAATTGGGATATAAAAATTTACTTTAGATAAATTTTTGATATTTTTATGACAACATTCATGTTTTGATGAATAGTAAAAATATGCTAAATTTTAATTCAAAAAACAATTTTCATCATGATAATTTTATGGTTAATTATAATATTTAATGGTTTAAAAGTATAAATAGAATATATATTTTTCCATTTAATATAATGTATATCATTATCATTAATTTTCCATTGAATTCATAGGTAAAAAAATTTCAATCTTTTGCAATGTTTTAACTTTTAAAACTGGTTTTCTCATTTCAACAATGGGAATAATTTTTAATTAATTATAGAAACTTCTATGTTTTGAATTTGGAAAAATGGTTTTCATATTTGGAATCATAAGGTCCAAATTGTGTGAATAATTACCTTTTAGTTTTGGAAATTATGAACATTAACTTCAGTAATTATTTTATTTACCATGGTTAAAGGGTAAATCTGGTAAATATGGGTAAAAAAAATAATATTTTAATAATATTAATCATTTCTAAAACCTGTCCTAATACTATTGGATGATATATTTCCGAGAATGTACATCTTTGGGTTGATTTTTGGACCCCATGGATTCACATGGATGCGAAAATGACATTTTATAAGAATTAATTTAAGTAAAGATAATTATAACCTAAACATATATCTTTTAGTAAATTGATTTAAATATTGGTTTATATAACTGATCTCTATGCCTATAAATAGTCATTAGAAAGATAAAAATATTTAACAAATAATGGTATTTTAATTATTATTTTTATACATTAGATAAATATATTTATTTATTACAAAATTATGATGTACTGATTTCATCATTAATGAAAGATTCAAATAAATGAATTTATAAATATTAAAATAAATTTATCTTAAACATTTTGATGTCATAAACAATTTTTTTGGATGACATTGACATATTAGGTATGATTTAATAACTTTTTTTTGAAGGAATCAGGTTGTTATGAATTTTAATAAAGTCAAGTATGAATAGTGTCCAAAATTGACATAATTCATAACTTAAAACATAAAATTGTTTATTCAAAGGTATTAAATTCCTAAAAATCTATGATTCGAAAAAATGGTTAATATAAGTCCAAATATGTCATAAATAACTTTTTTTGTGTCGTTTTACATGATATAGTATTTACATCAACGTACAATGAGTAAATAACATGATATCACTGTAAGATTAAAAAGGGTAATATAAGGGTTAAAACAAAAAGATAAGGATACAAAAATATATTCAAAACTTTTCTAAAAATTATTGTATGATGGGTACTAGAACTAAAATCATCTTATATTATAATTAAATATGTTTTTATTAGTTTTAATCTAAATTGAATTATAATAAATTAATATTTTAAGAGTAACTACAATTTTTTAACATTGAAATTGCATACACCCTTGGGAAAAGGAATGTCGTCCTCGATGCTTTGAGAAGGAAACTTATGACTCATGTCATGAAGGAATGATCATATGAGAATAACATGATGGATCTTTTTTCATAGTCTCATATTGGAGTCCTGGGATCAAGGGTCGAGGTTTCCTTGACAAGTGTTTAGTTTTCATCTTCTCTTCTAAAGTTGATTCTTTAGAAACAACAACTTGATGATGAGATCTGTAGCAACAGAGACTCTCTTTATGATGGGTATACTATTACTGAGTGTCCTTTATCCATGGAGGTAATTATGTGTTATCAAAAAAAATTGGTACCGTTATCAGTTAGGAACGATATGATGGGGTATTTCTATAATTCCTAGTGGGTAGTGCACCTAGGAACCATGAAGATGTTGTACGACATTCAATTTAGATTCTGGTGGCCAAGTTTGAGATAGGGAATTACTGGTTTTTTCTCTCATTTATAAACATTACAATAGGTCATCGGTGAGTAAAATAGAGCTTTGGGTTTTATTCAGCCACATCCAGTGCCATCTTGAAAGTGGGATGCGATCTCTATGGATTTTTTGGCCTGGTTTCCATGTACCTAGAGAAAGAATAATGTGATATGGGTTTTGATTGATAGGTCGACCAAATCATCTCACTTTATACCCATTTGTGATTCAACCAAATTTTCTGATCTTGTAAATATGTATATGAAAGAAATTATTTGTTTTCATGGAGTTCAATATGCTATAGTCTCTAATAGATATCCTCAGTTTACTACTTGCTTTTGAAGAGGCCTTTAGGAGGTGCAAGGATATCTAGTTCATTTGGGTAAGACATACCATCCATTTTCAGATAGCTAGATAAAAAGAGTTATACATATTATTGAGGATATGATTCATGCTTGTGTTCTAAACTTTGGTTGAGAAGATATCCATTTTGGTCAGGTTGATTTTTATTATAACAATAATTACTATTCTATGATTAGGATGACTCCTTTTGAGGCCTTGAATGGACATCCTTGTAAATATACATTGTGTTGGTTGGATATTGGTGAAAGTTTATTGGTTGTACTGAGCTCGATTCAAGAGACAATAAAAAATATTCAATTGATCCATTAAAGAACACAGATTACACATACCTAGTATAAATCTTATGCTGATCATTATAACTTGTTATTGGAAAATTCAGTTGGTGAGGATGTAATCTTGACAGTTTCACCCCATTTGGTTCATTGATGGATTGGGAGGTAAGGGAAGCTTTACCCTTGTATTTTGGGACCATTTGAGGCTATTGAAAAAGTGTATAAAGTGAATTACCGTTTAGTACTTCCAAAAGAGATGATGTTGATAAATAATGTGTTCTATGTAATTCAGTTAAAAAGGTATATTTCTGATCCATATCATGTTCTTAGATAGAGTGATATTGATTTCAAGACTATTTTATCATTGATTGAGCATTCGGTTAGGATATTTGATTCTAAAACCATGGTACTTAATGGGAGGATGATACCTTTGGTTTGAGTGCTATGTAAGTATAGTTTTGATACTCATGAGACTTAGGAGAGAGCGACACTGATGAGTGAGTAGTGACCTCATCATTTTGACATGGAAGCTTCTTAATAAGATTTATGGGGACAAAATGTTTCTATGTTGGAGTGGTTATAATAATATGTTACTATTTTCAGGAAATACTCATCCCCTATTTTGATCAAGCTTTGGATGGCTCTCGTTATGGGGTACTTCAGGTGAAATTTTTAAAAAGTTGGAAGGATTTTGGGTTATTCATGATTGAAATATAGTTTTTCCAAACCGTGCGACCTACTAGGGAAAACTATGAAAATCCCGGAAGTGGGGGTTTTCATAGTTAGTTAATGGTTTTTAAAACCATGCACCCACCTAGTAGAAATTGTTCACCCCATTTAGAGTGGCGCATGGTTAGGGCACATATTTTAACAAACCTTGTGGACCTGACTAACTAAACATGCGTGTAAGATTTAATTATTAAGAAATAGTTTAAAAAATTCCCAAACCAGAATTCCAAACCCTGATTGACCCTATCTTATGATATCAAAATTTCCTAGGTTTTGAGGGCTCTCAAGAACCATGTTTGTGTCTTTCAAACCCTCTCCAAGGTGGATTGAAGATAGGTGATCATCGTTCAATCTCTACCCGGTAAGAGCTATTCTATCCTTATTTATCTACCAATTTCTTCTTCTATCATCCTTAGGTATTGGTTAGATCTATATTTTTTTGGAGGATATAATCTCAGTTGTTTTAAATCTTGGATCTATGTTTTATTCCTAGATATTCGTTACAAATTTTCTTCATTAGAGTTTCCCATTTTTGGCGTTGTGTTTCTTGATCCCTTGATCCTGAGTTAGGTTATTCCATTTAATATTGGCCAATTGATTTTACCCTAAATTTATTTATTTAAATTAAATTTCATTCAAATTTATTATAATAAAACCAATTCACATAAAATTGGGATTTGAATTTTCTTTGGCATGAAATTTGGTAAAACCCCCCAATTCTAATGAATTGGTGTGTGATTATGAAATTTGATGGAAATTGTGAAATTAAATTGTGGAATTAAAATTTTAAATATAATTTTGAAATCGATTTGAATTTTTTTTGAGGAAAATTGATTTTTATAAGAACCCATTGGTTTTATCTGGAAAAGGCATTAATTTATTAAAAGCCATTTTTTGGTTTAAATGAAAATTAGCATATTGAAGTGAAAAAATGGGTTAATTTTATTTAAATAGTTTTGAAATAAATTTCAAATTATTTATTTTTGTTAGATCACCTAAAAGCCTAGGTAGTTAGTAATTTATTTAGGACAAAACTCTATTGATGCTTCAAAACTCTAAAAAAACATAAGTAGCAGGTCACATCTATGATGGGATGGTGATGAGTCCTCTTTAACTAGTGTTTAAGGGGTGTGTGTACACATTTTTCTATCATCACATATTTTAGTGTGTGAGGATACAATAACTGGAAACTATTGTAACTTTTGGAAGAGGACCATGTTTCTATTTTGTGATCATTTTGATATATATTCAATTGTTTGTAAACTTTTTTTCAAATTCCTTGTAAATTTATATAAACTATTTCATATAAAATTCTTATTAAGAAATTGTTTAGAAACGTTTCCATCAATTAAAAATAAAATCATGAATTGTTTAATTATGATCTTGGATTTCCATGATTATTATTTAAAATTGAAATATTTATTTGGTTAATTAATGTGGAAAATTACTATATAATCCTTAGTGAGACCCTAATAGGATTTTAGATTACACACTACCTATGATTGAATGTTTTTTTAAGATTTCATTCTTCCAGGTTTCAACAAGGGGAAAGTGCCAATTTGAGGTGGAAGTTGTTGTTGACTCCTTTGATCTTTGAGTGATATTTCTATAGGGGATTTGGATGTTTATCTTCATATTTTATATCACTTTGATGATGTACTTTGTGTTTTTGTTTCCTATTTGACTTATGATACTATTCTCTCTATGGATTTTTCTTTTGAGCATACCGACTTGTTTTGTTCTTCTGTTTTTTTGTGGAAAAACCATTCCCACCAATATCTTGTATAATTCCAAGTGATACTTTAAAACCTATTGGGATCAGTAATTCCCTTTAAGCTATGCTAGTTATGGATTAGGTATTAGGGTACCAAGGTACCTAGGATAGTTCAATACACTTAAACACTTCTTTAAATGCTTATCGGTCCACCTATGATAACAAACCACTCTTGTAATGCCCTAACCTGAACAACCAAGTCTGATATGGAGAGACACATTACTTTATTCATGCCTCCCTATTTGAAAAAGGTTTCCAAAAATCAAAGAGGTTCTGAACACCATTAATGGGGATACTATACCCTCAATATCATAGCTATACATCAAAAGTATAAATATAAATAAACATAGAGTAATCAAGGCCGAGGATCAAGTATCATAATGTAATATCAGATGTCACACATAAAATAAAATAAATAAATGGTATCCCATTGTGGTAATCTAGACAAGAGTAATAATGAAAGAATATAAATTAATAAAACTATGCAGAAATCCTGCGGAGTCTATCTCGGTCACACTAGCTCTTTGGTCTATGGCTTGTCTATTTTCCACATGACCCTTTCCATTTCTTGGGTCCCTATACATGATACATGCATAAGAATCAAAATTCCCATGCATCGTGTGAGTAATTAAACCCACTAAGATTCCACCATTTCATCCTTAATAAGTGTGAACATGTATAATTGGTATATTCCATGATAATAATAAATTCACAAGTATGTATAAACAATCATATTTCAAGCAACCATGTTCTAGCGTAGCCACCATGAGCCCCATTATCATTTTCTTTGGGTCAATTATAGAAGGATGGAAAATGATTTTTTAAGTGATCAAGAACTAGACATAAGGATGGTGATATGCTACTTGGTATCCTCAAAGAATTGAGTCTAGGGTCAAGCCACACAACTAACTAGTGAATATGTACTCATTATCCAAAAGGCATCATGTTCCATCATGTTACTCAGAATCCTCAAGTCATCATGTCTTAGACAAGGCCCCACATATTTCATACAACTACCTTATGTATGTGTAAGACTCAGAGATTTTATGACAAATATTTTGTTTTTATGTATTATGTTATATAAAAAACCAAATGAATCTTTCACTACACACAACACTGTCTTGGCATGCGTTACACGAAAGAGAAACCTTCATCGATAGCTTGCATTGTACGCAATACCGATTTTCACTAAACAACGATATGTTATTAAAATATTATACAAACTAGCCGTTATGAATAGTAATACCCACTTTTTGAAATTTTATATATTTTATCTTTCAAAATTGTCTTCATTTTTGGATTTAGAATATCAAAATTAGCCTAGGGCGAATTTTTGGTATTTTTCCGAAAACATTCAATTTTTGATGAATATTGAAGAACACTGAGTTATAGTTTAAAACCGAATTTTTATTTAAATAATTATTTATTTTATTTAAATTTATTTTAGGTCAAAATATATACATAATACCTATTTATGTTCAATGTAATTCATTGGTTTCATTTTATAATATTGTAGATATAAAAAAATTTATTAAACTTTTTACTGTCTTGTACCCACCTCCTAGGAGAATTTGCAAATTTACATAAAACATAATTTTACCGCTTCTATGAGTGGAATTTAAAGAATCCGAGAGAAAAATTTGATATCAGTAAGTAAAATGTGGTTCAATAAGATAAAAATAATTTTTGATGAATAATAACTTATTACTTTTATTTACCATGGTTAAAAGTAAATAGGGTAATTAAGGGTAAAAATGATATTATTATTACCCTAACACATGTCCTAATTCTATTTTATTAGTTTAATTCGACCAAAAACAACCTTAGGAATAAAATATGACCATTTAGGTCCACATGTATTAGATTAGGACATTTATTATTATTTAATTCAAAGAAGAGTTAAAAGAGTTAAAATCAATGTTTAATAAGTAAAACATTTTTAATATGGGGTTATGCAAAAGATAAATTCGACTATAAATATTCATTAGAAAGATAAAACTATATCCTACATAATGTTATTTTATTTATAATTTTTAGACATTAAATAATTTAATTTATTTATGACACAATAATGATGCAATAATTACCATATTAATGAAATATTAAACATAATTGATATTATAAATACCCAAATAAATGTAATTTGAGACTTTTTATGAATTAAACTAATTTTATAGGTTAATATATCATATTATGGTTGGTTAGATGAATTTATTTTGAAGTAATAATGCTATTATGAATTTAGAAAAAAAAATACCAAATAGTGTCAAAATTGACAAAAAAGAGTTTTTAAAACAAATATTAAATTATTAATTGATATTATATTCCTAAAAATATAAGGTTAAGCAAAATGACTTATATAATAATATATATGACATTAATTAACCAATAGGGATTCTTTTGGAAGTTTATAGTATGTTTATTAACCATATATTGTAAGAATACAAGAAGACCCAGTAAAAGTTAAATTATTTAACTTAGAGTTAAATCTAAATGATAAGGTTAAAATGGTAACTTAAACATGTCTAAAACATATTTTTTGAGAGTATTTAGACCCATAACCACACTATCCTCTAAATAAGTCACTTTTTAGCCATTATAAACCTAATATTAATTTATTATAAAATAATATTCTATGTTTTTCCTAAGGTTCCCCTCACCCCTCTTATAAAAGGGAACCTCCTCCCTCCCCTCCTCACACCATTTTGAGCCTTAAAAATTGACCAAACCCTGAAAATTTATCTTATACACTTCCCAAGAAACATACTAGAGGTCTTGGTCTTCTTCAAAGACCAAATTTAGTGCCCTAATAGTAGGTTTAGAAGAGACGCGTCGAAGAGGAGGTAATATCCTTTACCAATCCTTTCTAATTTATTTCTTCTTGTACTTCCTCTTCCTTATTTGTTTCATTATAAATTAATAACATAAGTATCACTAATATAATTATATGTTATTATAAATATGAAACAAACCTATTTCACTTTCTATCCATTCTATGGAAAATGAAATCACCACGCGTGCGTACGTACGGAATACCGTCTCCACGCCATGGTGTAATATGTTTTGCACCACCACCTTAATTGGATGGGTATAATGGTGTAAAGAATAAATATATAGGAATATAATAAAATTATACTAATTCTGATATATTCTATCATCCACTCTAAGACCATTAAATAATTATGAGAATGATATCGTCGCACGTGCGTACATACGACTTGCCATCTCCACGATGCGATGTGATTCGTTCTACATGATCTTCATTAAACCATGATTATATAAATGAATGTAATTAATAAATATGATATATATTATACTACTACCATTCTGTAAATGATGTAGCTATAACCTAAAAGTAGGAATAAGAAATTATTCAGCAAAACACGCATAAGAACATAAAGCAATGACCACCCGAATAACAAGTTGCAATGAAATATTATAATAAGAAGCTAAATATATGACCATATATGATATCATAAAAATGAGTATGATCCTGGAATAAGTCAATTACATTATTTAAATCATTATAACGGAGGTTCAGACACATACAAATCATATCGGGCCAAAGGTAAGGGAAAATCTCACAATCTCATTTTTATCTGAGATTGTTTATACTTAAGAATCTACTGGGGAATATTTATCATCCACATCCATGTTTCCTCAACATGTAATATTATTTTTATCCTACTACAATTTTTTAAATCCAATTTTACCTATTGTTGAATTTTTAGTAAAATATATGAAAGGAATCTTTTGTCATTTTCAGTACGAGATACTTTTTGACTTTTCCGGCCAAAGTATAAGGAGAATGTTTTTTTAAATTATACGACATGAATGGATTTTTATGATTTCATAGAACATTATTTCCATGAAGCTTTTTTTACAAGTTTTCAAGTTTATTTTTAGTTAACTTGTTTTATTTTAAAATTGTATGGCATGTTAAGAATGGAAAAATGTTTTTGAAGTAGAATGGATATTTTCCTCAAGAATGGAGTTCAAGTGTTTTTTCAAAATTATTTTCCATATCAGATAATATAGGGTTCTGTTTCTATCCCTATTTTTACATTTATTTGATTATGTTATGATGGAATTAGTTTTATGAAGCCCTTTTATCTTATATGGTTTATTTTATGATGACATGATGTTTAAGAATCCCATTTTTATTACATGAGTTATGCTATGATTTATGATTTATGATTTTATGGATCACATACGAATGGTTTCATTATGAGATGTGTGGGACCTATATCTCCCTCCAATACATTGGGTAAATATTTATATCTCATGAGATAAACATGGCTGGAGTGGAAAGTTAATCCGGTTCAGTGATACAGGACTGGAATGAGGAGTGAACTCAGTTCATAAATGGAAATTGTCCACTATGATAGTCTTGGAAATGAGTCTTTAATAATAAGAAATTATTTTCTAGGATTATGTGTGTATGCCACAAAGTTTCATGTTTTATGTTATGATTATTGGGATTACATTTCACTACTATGATTTATCCCATGTTATGATATTATGATCTCTTTTGTAGGTTAAGATTTTCAAAATGTTATGTTCTTATGAATATGATATTATTGACATTTCCTTTTTTTACCCTTACTGAGCATTTGATCTCACCCTTTTGTATGATTCATTTTCCCCAGGTCAGAAATAAAGGTATTAAGTAGGATATTCTAAAAGGGACTCTAAATATGATGAAATAAACAGGATACAATGTAGATGCTTTATAAACCAGTTGTTTATGTTTCTCAGTTTCTAAATACACTATACCTATACGGTCCTATCTTGGTTTTGTTATATGTTGTAATAAGTATGATTTAATTCTGAAGTAATAAAAATGTATGTGAAGTATGGGTCGTTATAGTATGGGTTCACTATTTTCATTGATTCACGTAGTTCATGCTCCCCCTATAAAGACATTATACCTATACTTTCAGGTAGTGCATGATCCCCTTTGTGGTATTATTTCCCTCGTGGGATAGTTGAGATTTTGGACTTTGAGTTGGGCCTTGTTTTTTCTCATGATTGAGATGGGTTTACTCAAAAACATAGGTATATGTATGGGCATATACCTAAGTTGGGTTTTTAGTTGTTTTCATGCTTTGTGGTTTATCCTTTGTGGATTTTGTGAGACCTTCGAGGGCCTCGAGGTCCCTAATGAGTATTTTTATACTCACCACTGCATGGGCTATGCCAACACCTTGTTTTTTTTGGTGCAGATCTAGGACAACGCTAACTGAGGACGAGGGTACCAGGTCTAGAGGTAGCTCGGAGGTGGACATTAGAAGAGGTGTACCGTAGGGATGACCATTCGAGAGCTGTACCTACCCTTCATGTAGGATCCTTGGCGGGTGTTCAGTAGAGCTTTTTCAGTTTTACTTGTACTTTTAAGTTTACTTTTACTTTACAGTTGGGCTTGTATTCTGGCCCCGTTTTCCTTTTCTGCACACCCTATTCACTATATAGTTTCCATTTGTGTTTTTATCCAGCTTTGTGATTAGTTGTGTGAGTTTAAAAGTTATAAAGGAAATTCATTCCCAGTTTTAGGGAATACACCTTTCGGTGCTAGTTTCCAGCCCATGGCCTATGGAAGGTGGGCTTGGGGTAGTCATGGTATGAGCCCCGGGGGACTGGTCGTGAGAAATTGGTATTATAGGAGTCGGTTATACTTTAGAATATTTGACTCTAATATTTTAAGGGCAATATTTTTATGTTTTATGATTATGGTTATCAGTTTAGGGAATCTAGTGTTGGTGAGGAGGCTGACGTATCCATACACTAAGACCCTGACTTCTGATTTCTGACTCAGTGCACGAAAACATTCAATGCATGTTTTTCATGAAAATTTTTCTTTGTGATTTTTTGAGTCAGCTCATCTAGTATAACTTATTGACAGTGACACACCAATTTCTTTTCAGGATGCCTCCACACAGACACCCTGCTTGGGTTCCAGGAAGAGTATGTGATGAAAGCCCATTGAGGCTTTAGTGCAGGGCCCTTTATCAGTAGAGGCACCGGCGGAGGCACTCGCGGTACCGTTACCCATTGGGCCACTGATGCCACCAACCCCAGAAGTAGAGAGTGCACACCGCTTGAGAACATTTCACAAGATCTAGCACTAGAGGAAACCCAAGTTCAAGGGTGAAACGAACCCATAGGTGGATGAGGATTGGCAGGAGGCTGTGGTGAGAGCCTTCCGACTAGTAGGGACACCGGCTGATCTCATGGTGATCCTTACTTCCAGTATTCTACAGGAATCAGTAGGAAGATGGTGGATCTTGATGATTTAGGTTCACGACAAGGTGACATTCTTCTAGGTAGACTTTGATATCCTGTACCAGGAAGTGTTTATCCCAGCGACCCTTCACGCGGTGTGCATACAAGAGCTTCTTCATCTGCAGTAGGTTAGTATGACTGTGGATCAGTACTCCCCGAGGTTCACTGACCTCTTGTGCAACTCCACAGATATGGTGTGAAACCCATTCTTCAGGGCCCAGACCTTCAAGCAGGGACTCAGTTGAGAGATCAAGGATTTGATGATTTCTCTCAGCATCTCGATGCAGGCAAGGGTGTTAGAAAGAGCCCTCTTAGTGGAGAGTTTTATTGCTGAGAAGTCACTAAAAACGATACCTACCACCAGACGTCACACAATAGAGTCTTCTGCAGATCGTAGTAGAAAAATGTCATAGAGGACCAAGAGGACCAGACCAACAGGTGGATGACCGCAGGATTCCGGTTTGGTTGTGCAGGGCACCTGAGATAGATCCAGTCATGTGAGGAACAGACGGTGTTATGCATGCGGCTGGAAGGGTCCCATGGCACGTGACTACCCAACCCACCATATGGATGATCAGAAGGTGGTCGAAGGACCGCCCAGGTAGAGACATAGGTTTGACCAAGTAGGTCTGTAGGGAGCAGGTGGACATGGAAGAGGAGCTGACCGAGTATCTGGTAGTGGGTGACGATTCGAGGTGTTACTGCCACCACCACCAGGTGGCCCACCCTGACCATAGGGAGCAGGTGGGAAGGGGTGAGCTCAGCTACAGGCAGTTGAGGCCTACGACCATGAAGATCCAAAGATGATACGAGGTATGATCTTTGTGTACTCCACCTTAACTACAGTACTTATAGAAATAGGTTCCAATCATTCTTTTATTGCCATGACCCTCACTCAAAGCTCAGAGATTCTGGTGGAGCCTTTGGATCAATCCTTATATCTATAGAATCCTACGGGAGAGGATTCAATGATTAAACATGAGTGCCGACAGTGTGAGATTACTCTAGGAGGTGAGATCTTCAACTGGGATCTTTTAGTAGCGGTGTCGAGGCCTTAAGACATCATCTTAGGTATGGATTGGTTATCTACACTCCATGCCCATATTGACTGCATTAGGAGAAAAGTGAGGTGTATCCGAAAGTATGGGACTATGTTTACCTTCATCTGTGAAATGGGAGCCTTTTTAGTACAGGATGGACTTACCCAAAGGAGAGTGCAGTCGATCACTCATCAGTTGGCAAGCCTTACCCTCATAGCGGTTTATGTGCAGAGTCTGAGATATCCTATAGTGGTGGACCAGTACGCAGATATTTTCCCTGATGATGTTTGGAGTCTACCTCCTTGGAGAGAGGTGGACTTTTACATTTACTTGTACCCTAGGATGAAACTGATATCTACACCAGCATATCAGATGGCTCCCGTGGAGCTTCATGAGTTGCAGTTATAGTTGGAGGACTGAAAGGAGAAGGGGTTCATATGGCCCAGTGTTTCTCCTTGGGCATCCCAGATTTTGTTCGCCAATAAGGTAGATGGGAGCTTAAGACTCGGTTTTGAATATCGATTCCTGAACTAGGTGACCGTGAAGAACAAGTACCCAATTCCAAGGATTAATGACCTCTTTGATTTTTTGAAGGGATAACGGCGGTTCTCGAAGATAGACCTCGGGTCAGGCTATCATCACCTCAGAGTACGAGATGAGGATGTGTAGAAGATGGCTTTCAGATGTCAGTATGGCCATTAAGAGTTCTTGGTTATGCCATTTCGGGCACGACCAATGCTCTAGTAGTGTTCATTAGACTCATGAAAAGGAAATTTCATCCATATCTTGATCTCTTTTTGGTGGTCTTCATTGATGACTTTCTGATCTACTCAGATACTAAGTAAGAGCATGCCTATTATTTACAGATAGTTCTTAACACACTCTGAGAGTACCAGATTTATGGTATGCTCTCAAAGTTCCAATTCTAGATCCGAGAAGTTTAATTTCTGGGAAATTTCATCTCAGAGGCTGGAGTTGTGGTGTATCTAGTGAAGATTGAGGTGGTACTTTCTTGGGATCCACCCAGGAGTGTGATAGAGGTATAACATTTCTTGGGTTTGTCCAGTTACTACTAGAGGTTCGTGCCAGATTTCTCCTAAGTTGCAGCACCTTTATCAGCTTTGAAAAAGAAGGGGAAACCCTTCGTGTGGTCGGAGAGATTCCAGCGGAGTTTTTAGAAGACGAGGAAGAGTCTTACTAGTGCCCCCCATCCCGAGGCTTCTTGAGGAGGGAGTTTGGTACATAGTCTACTGTGACACATCAGGGACTGGGATCAGATGTTTACTAATGGAGGAGTGAGCATTTATCGCATATCATTCTCAATATCTGAGACAACATGAGTAGAACTACGCAATCCATGACCTTGAGTTAGCAGCAGTGGTCTTCGCTTTGAAGATGTGGCGACACTATCTTATGTGAGAGCGTTTTACAGTCTACTCTAATCACGAGAGTCTCATGTATATGTTCTTTAAAAAGGACCCGAACATGAGACAATGAAGTTGGATTGAGTTCCTCCAAGAATATGTCTTCGATATAGTCTATACTTATGGAAGGGGAATATTGTAGTACATGCACTGAGCAGTAGATCTGGTATATAACTGCTAGGTGAGGCGACGAAGCAACCTTGCACTTTGCAGATATCCTTTTTGGATCGGGATGGAGCGGTTTTTTCTTTGGTCTCTTATAGTAACTCCCCCACACCTTTAGTGAGTCAGGGAGGCGCAACATGGGGACACTAACTATGATGCTTGACGTGCTCAG